>OZ004327.1:5110066-5486732 GCA_963924455.1 Pelagia noctiluca | reverse complement strand
TTTTGAACTTTCAAAATAAATTTAACAAGTCAGATTCCCAGTTTAACAGTGCTATATGAATTATCATGGTTAGGTAGTGTTTTATCAAAAATCTAAGTCATTCAAAACAATTAGCACCATGTGATTAGTAAATCCTGAAAATTTCATGTCATTCTGACATCTCTTGGCTGAGATATCATTTCTTAAAGCCCGAAAAACAGTGTTTTGAGAAATCGCATGTTTTGTAACAGACTCTTAGATATTTTTTCATGTGGCTATTTAAGACAGGTTATTTTAAGTTTGTAACACATTTCTACATCTATAACTAGGTTATTTTCTTTAAACTGCCTAAAAAGTGCCTGCTCCATATGAAATGCCCTCAGTTTCCTTAAAAGTATCCTCTCTTGCAGCTTTTAATTGTTGGGCAATGGATCTTCTTTTCTTTTGTTTGTCGCTGTTTGCTTTGACAGCTTGGTTTATCCGGTGGCTGTCTCTTCTTCCAAGTCTTTTCTTTGAAGGAGTGGACACAGGAGTTCCCAGACTCTCCATCAACTTGGCAGTCACCATGGATCCTCCATTAAACTGCAGAACTGCTGTTGCAGCAGCATACTGTACTATAGAGGCACCATTGAACTTGTGCTTCTGGCAGCGCAGCCACACTAAGCTGTTAATGCTCTCGTTTGCATTTTGTGTTGCTCCCACAACACATCTCTGTAGAAGCTTATCTGAGCTGAGATCCATGAAAATAGGCTTCAACAAATCCATGAATACTTCAGGAAGGCAATCCTTTCCAGCATATTTTGAAGTGCCAAGCTCTTTATCCCGTTGCCAAGCACACCATGATTCCTTGCCTACAGGGCAAAAACGGTGCTGAACAGAAAGATCTCCTCTGGTTATAGTGTGAGAAAGGAGAGCCATTATATTTTTTCTCATCTGGTAAACAGCATGTTTTCTCTGAGAATCTGTGGGAGTAGTACAACTCACTGTATTTTGCCTAATAGCAAGTCCATAGAATCTTTGAGTTCGTTTGATTACTGATTCTGTCAACCGACCTCGTCCACCAATAGGCTTCCCATCATTAAGTTTTCCTTTGGTGACTGATTTGAGAGTCATTAGTCTTTTGCCCATCCTTTTCTGCACATGCCCAATGCAATCAACTTTCTGGATGACTATATCTTCCCCATAACATTTACTGTTTACTACTGAGGTGTGCGCTTTACTGTCACCATCAGAAATCATGGCCGTGTATCTGAAGTTGTGTTTTTCTAAAGACCTATGCCATAGACGTAAGGCCCCTCTCATCTCCATTGCATTTGAGCTGCCTTCATAGTTGATTTTACAATCTCCTGATTGTTTGTGTTTATCCATCTTTGTAGCAAATGATCCAGGATCTTTGTCCTTATTTGATTGCAAACTAGAGCAAACCTTGCAAAATTTGGAAAGGACTTCATAGTCAAGTGCCTCTCCACTGTCAACTGAGATCACAAAAACCACACCAAACAAAGACGTGTGCCCTCTTTTGGCCCATGTGCCATCAAAGCTAACTGCAACGTCAACAATTGACTGATCTGTGATGTCATTGTCCTCAGATTTTAGCAGCTGTCTGAGACGAACTCCAGCTTCTCTTAGTTCTTTTTCTGTTTCTGATCTGGCAATTGAAACAACTCTTTCCACTTGTTTGTAGTAAGATACTCTATTCAGACTTGGTGAATCAAAAATAACACTGAGTTTTTCAAGGCCAGTGAAACCTATTCCACACTCAAGGGCAAAAAAAGCTGCTCTTCGATTAACATCATTCGCTCTTTCATTGTCAACTTTTTCACTTGTTCCAAAAAATGTTCTTCTCTTGCAATTGGAACATTCAACATATAGTGATGATTTTAAGCCATATCTTTGATTATAATCTTCTTTCAAGTGAAGTTTTCCTGAAGAAAGAATAAATCAGCTGTAAGTCAGTGAATGTATTACATATAAACACAATTATTTATAAACTTCATTCAGCAAAACATTTTAAAGGAACTAAAAAGCAAAACAAACAAGGCAAACTTCTTCAAGCACCTACCTTTCGAACATTTATGTATTTCTGTCACTGCTTGGCCCAGAGTTTTCATATTTACAATCCTATAACCTTTAGGAGTCCCATCTTTTTTTTCTGAATTGGATTCTTCTTCTGCCCCTGGGCACTTCCTTCTCTTGGTGGTCAAAGGAGTGCTTGAGGAGTGGGCTTCCAATTTCCTTTTCGAAGGCACCGTGTTTCTTGGAGCCATTTGGGTGTTGGAAGAATCGTTCCCTGTATCATTTACAGGCAAGTCCTGTTGCAATGACTCTTGCACATCATTTTCAGTTGGAACAAAGATAGGCCTAGGCGGCCTAGAAACTTGTTCTTCGTTGCCTAACGTTTCCCAGGATGGTTTGCCTTTAAAACCTTTGCGGGACTTCTTGAACTTGCTGCGATATTTATTACCAGGCATTTTTGAAATAATTATGAATCAATTTGACCCAAAATCTCGAAGATAAATGATCACTGACTAGGAACTCGCAAGATCTTCGAAAAGCAGTTACATCTCAGTGAAATAAAGGACTAAATGTGTTTGCCTCTGCTTGAAGTAGAGACCACTGTTCCTTGGCAACAGTATTATAGATATCACAGATCATCCTACAGCACAAAACAGCGACTATGAGGGGTGGAGAAGGATAGTAAAAGCTATTTGGTGCCCCCAAAGCGGAAGAGAGCAACAAACACAGCTGATTGAGCATAATGGAGGTGTGGGCAGTCCTCAAATAAACTAAAATAACACAAAAAGTAAACCAGTTGCCCAAAAACGGTTTTTTGTACCAAACTCAATATGAAATTTACAACAAAATATATTTTTTTCGAATTTTTACCAATTTTTAAAATTTTCATGGTAGAATAGGTCCTTAAGAAGAAATGGTTTGGCTGAGGTTGTGACTGTTTACCGAAGCCTCGAGTCTCAAGACTCTACCGTTGGGCGTCCTCGACCAAGTATAACAAACACATGTTCGTGGTGTCTTCTAAAAATTTTTAATAAAGACTTCCCTGATGAAGAATTCACGAAGAAAATTACGACTTCATTCATTGATAAGGTGAGCGAAATTCAAATTTTCACAAATTTGTAAAAAACATGTAACTAACATAAGATAAAACACAGCCAGTATGTTGGTTCCCAGAGAATAGTGCTCAATACATTGAAGTAGAGCATATATAAGCACTGGTTGGCAGAAAAGAGACAGGAATCTACACTTTCATCTTGACAAGCCTGTTTCGTGATCGCTCACTCACTCTTTTCCAAAACTTGATACTAAAAAGAGGGCACTTATCTGAGGGGCCTTGGTAGGGGGGGGGGGGGGGGTGGGAGCTTCTTCAAAACTAGAAAAATTTGTCCACCAAAACTTGTTTTTGAAAGTTTGCAAAGGAATTACATGTTCTTCTATTTTAAAGAAAATCTGAAATGACTCCTGTATTCATCTCCTCTACCCCAACCTCTTCAGTTCTGTCCTTTTAGACCAGTAGCTTGAGACATGTGGAAAATCATTGAATTTTACCAATGGAAATAAATGATTGCTAGTTTTCAAGAGTGTGGGGTTAACCAAGGGGAACCAACCTATACCCTCAGAAAGGGGGGCTAGAGCTCAAAACAGAGGCTAAAATAATGAAAAATTAGTTAAGACATTCAATATTGCAAAAATTTTCAATACTAAAATAACATCATTTTAAAAATTAGTTAGATAGCCTGATGATGCTGTCTTCCATCTCTAATTAATTTTTTCAATTTTTTCCTACCTATTATTTTCTATTTACTTCAGATACATGCAGTCCTATATAAATATGGAATATGCACAACTGAAAGCGAAATGGAGTGGGGGTCATCCAATGCATACTCTGAGGATACAAATAGTACACAAGACCCCAGTCAGCACTCTTCCATTTCTTTGAAAACCGACCAATCTAGCCAGATAGCACAGCTCCCCAGTTCTTCTCCCAACCAAACCACCGAAACATCTTGCCAAACAGAAGACACCGTAGTCTTGACTCAAGAGATGTACGATGAATTGGTTTTTAGATCTGCCGCTGCTTTCGATCTGAAGGATCAGATACTCAAAGTGAGGCAAAGATGCACTGAGCTCTTTGGAGATGAAGGGAGTCCTGAAATGGATCCGAAAAAATTTGAAATCATCTGTCAACAGGCTGGAGCAGACAGAATATTTCCTTTTATTTACAACGCTCTTTGCCATGAAAGAATGTCAGAAAGTCGCAGCGAGCTGAATAGAGTGCGTGCCATGGTCATCATCTATATGATGGTTTTTGGGCAAAGTCAAAAATCCAACTGGTTTCAGGTCGCCCTCTCCCGAACACTGTCGCAGTATGGGATAAGTGACCATGGATTGGCATCACTACGAAATCTGGGAATAGCTGCTCACCCCCGCACTGTCAAGTCGGCAACAGCATCTTCGTCTTTGTCACATCTTGGAGAAGTCCATAATTTCTTTAAGGAATCTGTTGATAATGAACACTTCATTGTCTTTTTCATCGACGACTACCATAACATTCACACCAAGCTTTGACCATCTGAAATGAAACAGACTAAAGTCACCCACATGTCCACTCTCTTGTTCAAAGTTTTTGAAAATGTGAAAGCCATACCTATTGATGGGAATTCCAGTGTCCTATGTGAACAACCTGCAGATGCTTCACTCCTGAAACAGATGGTGGCTGAAAACATGTCTCGCCTATCCAAATCGTATGCTCAAGATATGCCAGACTGGGTTACAGCCAAATATTTTGATCCAGCAGCTGAAAGACAGCGTCTTCTTGTGCACGATTACCAGCAAACGGAGCTGAAACAAATGAGGTCAATGGATGACACAAAATTAGTCGATTGCCTTGAAATTCCTCTTAAATCTTTTCATGATCTTTTATCTTCTGTTAAATACATGCTGGAAAATGGCTTGGTTCTTTATCTTGATAGGTTCTTTGTTCCCTTTGTTGGAGACTGGCCAACACAATTTTATATGCGACAGCTTGTCTATTCGGATACATATTTCTTTCCAAACCAAAATCACATCATTCCTTTCATTGGCCCATTACACATTTCACTGAATTCAAGAGAAACGGTTATCATGAAATTCCACTCACTGTTCAAACAGCTCTATTCTTTCTTGTTTGGAGAGAAGGCAGTTTTCCCTATGAAGCCAAAACCATCACGGCAGTCTTTGTTGTTAGAAGTCTTATACGCAGGTTGGTCTCTTATTCGTGATGAGGTGATGTCAGCATTTGGAAATTGTAGGAGGTAGAGTACGTGACACTACTTAACCTTCTTGATAATTATTGTCCTCTTGTCTTGAGCTTGTATTCCATTGAGTTCAAAAACAACTACACGTATCGTTACTTTCAATCAATTCTTCGCTGTTGGGTTATGTTGATGACTTTTAAAAGGAGACACTATGACAAAGCGCTTCTCATTCTTCTTACAACTTTCAGTCATTTGAAGAACAAGAATCATCCTCTATTCAGCACCTTACTTCACTCTTTGAATGTTTTTGATGAGTACGCAGTCGAAAACATTCACTCTGTTCTTAGAGGTAGGACCAAGGCAACAGACACTGGAAAACAAATATTTTTGAAAGCGAGGGAAATTGATGCATGCAAATATGAGCAACAAGAATTCAAGTCTTCATTTGTCCCCCCCAGAAAGTTCACATTTAGCCCGAGAAAAATCAACACTTTAAAGATGAGAGCTGCAAAGTTTCTAATGGAAAAATTTGCCAACCTTAAAGGAAACCCAGGACAAGGAAAAGAGCTTACTCGGACATCTGGAAAAAGGAAGAATGTTTCGAAATGGAAGCTCCCAATCATTTTCGAAGAGCCCTCTGTGACCAATCAAGTTCTGCCTCTTGGATACAACAACCCTGCATCCTCTCCTTGCAGTAACAAGTAAGTAAAAATTTACAGCCAATATATTGTTTCTTATGTTTATTTTGAATCCACATGACCGCACAACTTGGAGAAAAATTTATGAAACAGTGTGCAGAGCTGCAGAAGTAGAAACCACATGAAACTTTAATGTCTAGGAAAAAAGGACCTCAAAGAACTAGGCCCTGGCCTGAGCTAGATTCTTTATAAAAAAGGGGAGTAAATCACATCAGCAAACAGAAAGACCTACCTCCTAAAATTACAAGCTTTGTCTTTTTGCCTTTCAACAGGAAATGTGACAAACTGGGTTGCTCTGTGCTGAGTCCACTCTGGAAACTTTTTCAATGCGGCCACTCTTTTCATGTGGAGTGTAATCTCCCAGCTGTCAGCGAATGCCAAATTTGCAAGGTTGAAGTGTTAAAGATGATCGACCAACTGTCAAAGAAAGCCAACACAGCCGTCGCAAATCGCGAAGCAGACGAAGACGAGGATGAAGATCATCAAGGCCAGAATCAGGAAGGTGACGAGAGTGAAGACGACTTTCCATTTGAGGACGTTGAAGTGTCGGATAATCAAGCCATATTTGCGATGATCCAGCAGATTTCCTCGTGGTCACGACCTTCTCCGCCACTTTACTGATTCCAAAAGAATTTGATTTCATCATCACATGTGCTTTAGAAGCAAGCAAGAGCCCTCGGCGTTTGGAAGTTTTTGTCGTTGTTACAGAAGAGCCGTTTAATGGCGGTTGCGCTGAGTCGCCCGTCTCCACCGTTTTGACAGGACAATATGGATGTAAAAGGGAAAGGGTGCTGTGAAAGAACCTTCGTATTACTCCTGAACCTGTGTAGACTGATAAACGTGGACTTGGAGGCCAGACTTCAGGGTATGTGTTACTTTTATCATTCTACCTTGGGTTGTTGTTGACATATTTAGCTCTTGTGCAGACCACCTATAAAAGTAGGAAATTTAGGCCAACACTAGCCAATCATATCTTCGCTTCTACGGGTGGAATCAAAAATGCAAACGACAAATTTTTAGATAAAAGCTTTTTCTTTGTAAAAATGCTTTGTTTTCACTTGTGACTTGAAAAACCGCGTGCACCAATCTGGGAATCGCCTCGCAGTTTTCTTGCAGCTCGCGGGCAAAATGTCCGCCATGGCGGGCTTCCGTTGGCGATTTCAAGCTATCTGATTGGTTAACAAGCTATTTTGACGCGACGCGCTGATTGGTCAAAAACATTATTCCCCCTTGCTGGTCAAGAGTAGTTAATTCAATCACTTTCTGGTGTCTCACTGGCATTAATGAATAGAATTGTTTCCAAGAAGAAAGGAAAAGATTGCAAATATCCATCTGAACTGAAACCGTTTGCGTTGACTTTGGAGTTTTATTCATCTAAGGCATATGACTTTGTGCGACAGAAATTAAACCTTGCACTACCTCATCAAGCTCATATAAGGAAATGGTACAGCAAAGTTCCAGCTGCACCAGGTTTCACAAAACCAGAATTTGTTGCAATAAAGGCAAAAGTTGATGCAGCTAGGGAGAGGGGAAACAATGTTATGTGTGCATTGATGCTTGATGAAATGGCTATTAGAAAACAGGTTTCATTGGGATGGTAAACAGTTTACAGGATATGTTGATTTGGGAAATGGGGTGGAAGATGATGACTCTGCTCCTGTTGCTAAGGATGCTCTTGTTCTAATGGTTGTTAGTGTGAACGGATCTTGGAAGGTTCCCTGTGGGTATTTTTTTCTGGACGGGTTGAATGGACTTGAAAGAGCGAATCTTGTTAATGTATGTCTGCAGCAATTGTGGGACACGGGGGCAGAGGTGGCATCTGTTACATTTGATGGCCCTTCTTGTCATTTCACTATGTCTTCTGACGTTGGTGCGAACTTGCCTCCTGCAAATTTAAAATCATACTTTCCTCATCTGCTTCAGCCTGACAAAAAAGTTCACATTCTCTTGGATGTTTGTCACATGTTAAAGTTAGTCAGGAATACTCTTGGGGATGGTGGTATCATAGATGATGGTTGTGGCAAAAAGATATTTTGGAAATATTTTGATTATTTGCACGAACTCCAGGATAACGAGGGATTAAGACTAGGGAACAAGCTCAAGACACCGCATATTAGATTGAGATGACAACAAAAAATAAAAGTGAACCTTGCTGCTCAAACATTCAGTTCAAGTGTAGCTGATGCTATTGAATATTGCACATTAACACTAAAGCTCCCACAATTTCAAGGTTCTGAAGCAACTGTTAAGTTTATTCGTTTGTTTAATCGACTGTTTGATGTTTTAAATTCTAGAAATCCGCTGGGCAAAGGATACAAATCAGCTCTACGAATTACTAATAAAAATAGTTGGTATCCATTTCTTGACCTGGCATATCAGTATATTTCGAGTCTTAAAGACACAACAGGAAAATTCATGCACTAAACCAGAAGAAAGACAGGGTTCATTGGATTTTTAGTAGTTATTCGCAGTACTCAGAATTTGTTTGCCAGTTTAGTGGAGAGACCCGCAGCACCATTAGAGTACATGTTGACATATAAGTTTAGTCAAGACCATTTGGGGTTATTCTTTGCAGCGGTACGTTCAGCAGGTGGCTTCAACAATAACCCAACAACTAAACAGTTTACTGTTGCTTACAAAAGGCTTTTGATGAGAAGTAGTATCCAGGGAGGGACCTGACAAACATACTTTTTGTGATTAGCGACAACTGTGCAAAAGATGGTCAAGAACTTTCCATTTCAGAGGCATCCATTATAAGGAAATATGATTTAAAAGAAAGGCAAACTCCCATGAACTTTTATCATGGTTACTCCATGCCAAATATTTCCAGACCTTCTGAATACAAAAAGGCTGCCATTTCTTAGGCTTACTACAAACATCGTGCCAGCGCCGTGCCGTGTCGTGCTAGCACGGCATTGGCATGTCAGCCAAGTTAGACGTTGTGCCAGCACCGTGCTGGGGCAAAACGAAAGTAACCTCTTTTCTGTGCAACTCTCTTTCACCAAATTCGAGCGGGAACAAAATGGTGCGATTCAGCTCTCCACATGTTCTCTTTCTGCAGCACTTTATAAGAGCTAACAGGAAATTGTGGGCATGGAAATGGAGTTTCCATAGTCATTTTGTGCTGTTGATGGCTGTCACTTGCCAATAAGATGCCCAGCAGGAGGAGCGGAATCACGGAAAGAGCACCATAATCTAATCAAGCTTCAAAGGAAGTTGTTAGATCCTATTCATTGGCATGTATATTATTGCATAACCTGTGCATAGAAAGAGGTGATACATTTGCTAGGTATTGGGACATTGGAACTGATGACTTTGGCAATCAGAGAAGACCCAAAGAAAGCATACGCCAGTCACTTGTTATGATGCAAGGATATAACCAGCAGAGAGGCCCTGGTGCAGAGGGAGTCAGAGAAGCATTGAAACAAAAACTTTGGAATGAAAAAGAACAGTAATTTATGACATGAATGAACAGTTTTACGTAATCAGCAATCAAACTTAAATCTTCTTATAAATGTGTTTGGTTCATTTTCTACAGTCTTTGTTGTTTTTGTATTTTTTGGTTTTTATATATAGTATTTTTATTTGGTTTTTGTATATAGCATTCATTTGTAGTACATAGAATGTTTATGACATTCAGTTCAGTTCACCAGCCTTCTTTGTATGGTGATTCCTGGTTTTCATATGTATTGCATCTTTGCATATTTCTTCCATATTCCTGGCTGGTTGTTGGTGCCTGTGACGGCATTCCCATAGGTTGAAAAGGTGAAGCATGAGCATTATTTGGCAAAATATTTCTCGGAGGAAAACCATGGATTTGATTTTGCTGCATGATTGTAGGTGGCTGGATACATTTTGTAAATTAGCCAACATATTCAACAGCTGCAGCTCATGTTGTCGAGATTTTTCATTTTCCTCTTGAAAAAACTTAATAAGGTTGTCAGTTTTGTAAACTTTCTCTACTGCTGATGCCATCACATTCTTTAGGTCAGTCATTGCCAATGATCTCTTGTTGCAGCCTTTCTTTGGTACAAATATCTTTTCTTCTTTTTTACTTCCACTTGTCTTTTCTCCTTCATCAGTGCCATCTTGACCAATTGGCTCCTCCATTGTCTTTCAATCCAGTGCATGGTTCTAAAGATTGTGTTGGGTCACAGGATTCCCTTTGTTTGACAATGGGGTAGAGTAATTGAAACCATTTTCCATATTTATCCTGAAACCTATTTATGCCGCTAGCAGGTTGTAACAGCAACCTTTTTGCACTCAGAAATTAGTTCAACTTATTCCTCATTTGAGTGACAGAAAAAGTGAATTCTTCACCCCTTTCTGAAGTACGAGCCTGTACCTCTTTGATTATGCTTTCATAAATGCGTGAATTGGCTGCATTTGATGTGTTGGTAAAAATGAGCTTTTTTTAAAAGAATCATCATTTACCACTAAATCCACAACATCTGCCATTTTACGTGGTGTCCATGCTGCTTTTTTTGCCTTCGGCTCTTGTCCTTGCGCATCATCCACAGCCACCCGCTTCGCCATTGGCTTCAACTTTCTACCATGCGATTTTCTTTTCGAGCATATAATTGACTCTATTAATCTCTCATTACTTTAAAATTCATCATCACTCTCACTGGAGCTATTGCTAATCAACTCAAGTTCGGGAGAATCGAAGAAACTTTGCTTCGCCATTTTGTTTTCGCACGAGTGTGACTTGCGCATGATCGGAAGCTTTAATTCAGTGGTAAAATGTTGACCAGGCGAGAGCTAGCATCCCCACAGCACGGCGTTTGTTTTCATGCCGTGCTACAGCCGTGCTAGGGACTCTTGCCAGAATTTCAGCACGGCATAAAAATGTAGATTCACTTCAGACGTTGTGCCAGTGCCGTGCCAGAGAAAAATATCTATAGTATGTTGAAGGTATGGTAGAAAATAAATTTTTTTGTTCAACATGTTGTAAAGCACTTGGACCCAAGAATCATGCACCAACATCTTCATTTCTTGCCCTGAAAAGACAGAGGAGGTTTATTAAAACCGACCAAAAGTGTAGTGGTTGTTTGCAAGGAAACGGTTTGAAAGAATGCTGGTAACAACTAAAGGAAAACTCCTTCGCATTATAGGCTTTCCTGGAGCCATTTCATTTTCTGTTTTGCAAGATCTGAACATGTCAAAAGTTTTCAGAGCATTGAATGATCACATGCTTGAAACAGCAAATCTTGATAATCACCTGTTTTCGCTGATCAAGAACATTTCCAAGGCATACTGCAAAATCAAACTGTTTCACATGGGCAAGGAGACAACTGACAAGCTTTTTGGAACAGAAATACGCAAAAAGCTGAGCAAGCTGGTCCTGTTCAATCATCAATAAATAGACATCTCATTTTCACCGACCGATTTATTTTTTCGTTGTATCTCTCCTATCCCTGATTTTCCATAATCCATAATCCACAAGCCCGAATTTACATATTCAACTAGGGTTTTCAGATAACAAATACGTGTAATCTATTTTTTCCAGTAAAACTCTAAAGTTACTAGAAATTGATTTGGGATTTTTTACTTCTAGTAGGCCTTTATGGGATAGCATAAAATAGCGTAAAATAATAAATAAAAATTAAGTACAGAGATACCAAGGCTTTGAAATAGCAAAAACATCTTCCAACATTTAGAAACAAATACACATGCTTTAAGAATCATCACAAACCTTTTAATTGCATTTTAAGAGTACTTTTAACTGCTGCTCTCTCAGATAAGTCAAGTATTCTCTTCGCCATCTATTCCAGAAATGTTGCAGTTTTCTAGAAAGATAAAGAAATCGTTTACAAAGTTTATCCACATTCATTTTATCACCATCAGGTTTTTGATCTACATTTTCGGGTTGTACAGACAATGTGTCCAAATATCAAGTGAGATGGTGTGAGTGCTTCTTCCACCTCATTGTATTAGTAGGTGAGCGGTGTAGAATTAACGGTACTCTCAATCTCCGTCAAAACTGTGTATAATTCATCAAATGAGAGTCTCGCATTTCCGAGAACTTTCCTAAGGCACCTTTTCACTGTACCTACCATACGTTCAAATATACCTTAGAATTCAAATAATTAATGACCGTTGAATCATTGACAACCTTCTGCAAGAGCTTAGCTATTGCCTTGAATGCCTTGCATTGGCTGAGACCATAAGGCTCGGGGCTCCTCTCCTAGAACACACACGTCTCAAGCAATTTACAAAAGTGGTTGCTGACAGATTTTCAACTAGTTCAAGGTGTACTGCTCTTGTGATGCAACAAGTGAAAAGTGCAATGTAACACTCATTCAACTGCCCTGAACTGCCCTTGGTGTAGACTGGCCTAGCAAAGTCCACACCCATTTTGCTAAATGGTAGTGCCTCTGTCACCTTAAAGTCTGTTCAGTTTGCGACTACTGGGGGATTGTACAGCTTGCCTTCCAATTTCCTGCAAATGAAACAATTGTTGATAATTTTCTTAACGTCCCCCCTTGGTAATTCAGAACTTGGATCGCACTTCAATTACCACTAGCTCTGCAAACGGATCGTCTCTAGGAAGCAATATGGGGAATTTAGATGTGAACTCTAGCTCTGCATTGCCAAGTCTACCCTTACACACAAGCATTTCATTCTCTTTGATCACTCCTAACTGCACTGCAAGTTTCTGAAAAGAATGACCTTTTTGCAATTTAGCTTGTGACTCTAAAATCCACATCTTCTCTGCACTCTTCATTTTCTCTGGACTCACTTTTCCCACATTCAATTCAGCTTTCTGCAACCTACTTTTCATATTCTTGATAAATCTTTGAACATAGGCTGTGACTCTCAACAGTCTTCCTAACCTGCTAAGCCGGTTAATATCGATCACATTTCCTAGTCCTTTCACTTCTTCATTAATGGCAACTAGTACTGCAGCCTTCTTTCTCTCTGCTGTCACATCTAATGAACTCTCGAGCTTAAGGGGCCATTTCTCCTCCTCTTATCTCAGCCACTCTGGGCCTTCCCACCAAAGCTTGCTGTCCCTAAGATGGTATGCACTGACTCCTCTTGAGCCAAGACCAGCAGGGTTTTGGGTTCCTGGCACATGTCCCCATTCTTCCTTCTTTGATAGAGTTAAGATCTCGTTCACTCTATGTTGAACAAATTGTCTCCACTCCCCATTGTTTGCAATCCATTAGAGAGTGGTTTTACTATCTGACCAGTACCGAACAGAGTCTACCTTAACTTCCGAACTGAGTGTTTTTAAGTTGGTGTCCATCAATGTTGTCAGGACTCTTGAGGCAATCAGGTCAAGGCGCAGGATATTAAGTTCCTTTAACACTCTAGACTTCGCACACAACAATCTGGTGTAATAACCATCGGCCATCTTGTATACTAGATAGATCATAGCACAATAGGCCTCCTTGCTAGCATCAGCAAAACCGTGCAAGCTACAACTCGAAACCTCTCCTGCACTCTTGTCAAACATGCATCTACGGATAATTAGGGTCTTAATGTCATTCAGTTCTTCCAACCACGCTTCCCACCTTTGATGCTTATCTTCTGGAAGTGGGTCGTCCAACTTTCTCCACACACAATTCCTGAAACAAAATCTTGGCAATGACACCTATGGGGCTTATCACTCCTTGAAGGTCAAATAGTGAGGCTATGGTACTTAATATACCTCTCAACAAACTTTCCAACCTTGCCTAAATCAAACTGAAGGTTGTCCTTGTTGAAGTCCTAAGTCAAGCCTAACACCTTTCCTTTCTCACTTGCGTTGTTCATAGCAGTGCCTAGGGATGCTTTGGCAAATGTCTCATTGAGAGTAGAATCATTCATCACCTTCTTCTCTATTGCACTCTCTATTTCCGCAATCTTCTTGGAAAGTTCTTGATCATTCGTCTTCCATTTTCTCATACTAAACCCTCCATCCTGCATTCTGTCTTTCACTTTCTGGTATAAATCAAAGACCTGGCCTGGGTTGTCCCCACCTGTAACTAAATCGTCCAAAAAGAACCCTCCAAGAAGCTTACTTGTTAATTCTGGGTATTGCTCTAAGAACTTACTTATGTGGTTTCTAAGCACAGCATTAAGTAAGAACGGAGATGAATTACATCGAAACACTACTCGCTGGAAGCCAAGCACGATGATCTGGGTCTGGATCTGGGTCAGCCGCGTGGATATCTTTGACCCACAGAAACTCCATTAATACTGATACAACCACGCTCGAATTAGAAACTTTGCCAACAGACTGCGCTTCCAACACCCTGAAATGGGTTTCCATTTGATCTCTCAACATCCGCAGGCCATC
This sequence comes from Pelagia noctiluca, assembly GCA_963924455.1. Classification (NCBI taxonomy): domain Eukaryota; kingdom Metazoa; phylum Cnidaria; class Scyphozoa; order Semaeostomeae; family Pelagiidae; genus Pelagia; species Pelagia noctiluca. The sequence continues at coordinate 5,472,516 of OZ004327.1, read as the reverse complement.
CAAACTTGTTTCCTTGAATATGGGGGCTAAACTCCAAAGTTCGTTGATTTGAGCCCTCTTGATGACTCCTGGTTTGGCATATCGTTTTATCAAAAGCTCCATGGCTGCATCTTAGTCAGCGTCTTTCAACAAAAAACCAGTTACCACACTCTTGGCAGGTTTTTCCAGGTAGCCTCTCAGGTATTTGAATTTATCTACCTTCGCGAGAAATGTATCATCATGCACTGCACTCTTGTACGCGTCCCAAAATTCCTGCCACTCCGAGATTTTTCCTTCGAACTTCTTGATCCCCAATTTGGGTAGTTTTACCTTTCTACACAAACTTATCACATTTCCAGCTTCAGAAGTGTCTGAAACGCTTGCTCTTGAATCATGTCGACTCAAATTATTGCTTGATACAGCGGCGGCCACTCCCGAAACGCTACGCTCCTCTGAAAATTCCAGCATAGCAATAGCTTCCTCTGTAGAAATTAAATTTTCGCGTCAATTTCACTAATTTCATCTGCTTCGCTTTCATAAGCTTCCTCGTTGCCGTCTTGTTCAAGCATAAAATTGAAAATACCCTCGTCAAGGTCTTTAAGTTTGTTTTGTATCTCCGTTAAGTCTTTTAGGCATTGATTCAGCTTTATTCTATCTTGATCTTCATCTTTTGAACTTAACAGACTTTCGATCTTCAATTTCGTTGTTGTCCTCGAAGCGTTCTCCGTTTTTTCTTGGCCTTTTCAACCTCTTGCATTCCAAAAAAAATCTGCCAAATTCAATCCCGACGGTGGACCATATATTAGAGAATAACACTTCTCTTCCTAGTTCGATAATTAATTTTAGAATGGAGTCAAAAGACCTCAACAATCCTGAGTTTTTCTGTACAAAATTTCACGAACTCAACATTACAAAACTCCTCAAGCAATCTCAGTAACTTTACCCCAACTCGATTACATAAACTTGAATAATAGAAAAATTGTCCAATCAGAGTACGCGACATATAACAATGGTTACAAAAACCTCAAGGTTGCAATGACATTCAAGGGTTGAACAGATAAACATGGAGTAGATTTACACTGGCAAATATCACAAGAGGCATGAGACCCCCCAAGGTTACGTAAAAGATAGCCCACTCAGGTTGGATAGTCCGCCGAGGTGAGATCTAGCCAACACAGTGATTTGTATGATATAATAAGATTGCGTTCATATGGGAGGTGGGCTATCCCACATAGGTGAGATCTCACTGCCGTTTCCGTGAGATCTCACCTTAATGGGATGAAATTTCCCATATGAACGCACTTCGGTGAGCCAGCCCATGTTGGTGGGATGAACTCGTCAAGAATGCGCAAGCGCAGAAGAACTGGTCTTTGAAAACAAAATGGCTGCAAGTAACAAGTCTGACCAAGAATCGCCGAAGAGAAAAAACTTTCGATGGTCACTTTCAATGGTAGAAGATCTATTAAATTGCCTGAATTAAATCGCCATTATCCTCATTTTCACATTGAGATTGACTCAGCAAGGTGGGATGAAATGTCCATGTGGAGACGAGCCGAAAACCAGCTCACCGCAGTGGGCTATCCCACCTCTTATGGACAGGCCCTTAGAAAGATTATTAGACCGGTAACAAGATTTCTAATAAAAAAAATGTTAAAGAACCTCTCAAGTGAAATATTTTTATTTGATGGATAGAACAATTCAGATCCGCTGAAAATGAATCTGCAATTATTTTTAGTATATCTCTTACCGTTTTCTCACAATAAGCATTTGTATTACTTTTATTGAATTGAATTCTTTTTGAAAAAGTTTTCAGTGCTTTTTGGACCTCACACGGAATTTTGACACTGGAGAGATTTCTCGTTGGCTACTCTCGTTTGTTTTGTTGCAGTGAGAACAGATCATCTAATTTGGGAAGTTTGCCTTCAATCTTTAAAATAAGTTCACATTGGAATGTCTGCCAACTATGCTGAGTCAACTTTGAACTTCTGGTGCAAATAAAGAGCAAATGGCCTATTGTTGACTTGAGACTCGCAGCTAGGTACTGTTAGGGAGGTCAACGTGTATATTTCTCGGTGAGAATTGGTCTTGAAACGAGAAGAATTTTGGGAGGTATGCAGTCCCTAGCTGCGAGTGGACTTGAGATCAAGAAGGGATAATAAGATGATTGGTTTAGGCCAGGGGGCAAGCAAGACAGGTCATGGAGCTGGAAACAGTAAACCATCAGAGGGAAAGAGAAACTAAGGATTTTTTACAGATTCAAGACAATGACAATCAGAGATGTGCCATGGTTAGTTCCTGTAATATGCATTTCACCTAATATGTAATGTAGTCTATAATAAGGATTTTACATAGACCTTAAACTAGCGATATCATTTTCCACATGAACTAGCAGGACCTACAGCAGGCACAGAACTAGGAGGCTCAGCCTCCATTTATTTCCATAATAAAAATTTTGGTTTTAATTGTTATTTTAGTAGCATTTTCAAGAAGGAGGGGACTGCCTCAAGATTTTGCGCAAAAAATATGATGCTGTTACTTTACTTACCTGGCCCCTGATACTTTATGAACAAAGTGCCTTTTAAGAGTTATCCCCCCAAAAAATAAATTGACATGCTTGAAAATTTCTCTGAGCTTACTAATTCAATTTAATTAGAAGTCTATGCCTTGCATATTTTAGACTTAGATGAAAGCATCTTGCAGAAAAACATATGTCTACAGATGATTTATGTGATAATATTTTCACCACCCTGCTTGAGGGGTTGTCAGGGCAGTGATTGGATTCCAGGCCGGTGTCGTAGTTTTCCTAACTCACCATCTCCCCAACTTACCAACTCTCATTGTTTTCTGTGGTTGGGATGTTTGCATAAATTAGAATTTCTTTGCTGCGGCATAATTAACAATCATAATTTTGTGTTGTTGCTGTTACTGCTTTGCGTGTTTCTTATTTTGGCGCCAAACTTTTTTGTTAACCTGCAAAAACAACAAAGATGGCTGCAACTGCGATGATCAACTTCAAAGATCTTTTGAAGAAAGACATTCTTTTCAGCAGCAGAGCGTTTTCTATGGGGCACCATAGTGGACAAAAGTAGGTCAAGAATAAAATATCAGGTCAAGAATTCGCGATCAGTAGTCAAGAATTTGCAATCACCAGTCAAGAATTCGCGATCACCAGTCAAGAATTCGCGATCACTAGTCAAGAATTCGCGATCAGTAGTCAAGAACTTGCAATCACTAGTCAAGAATTCTCAATCAGTGGTCAAGAATTCGCGATCGGTAGTCAAGAGTTGAGATCACTGGTCAAGAATTTTCAATCAATAGTTTAGACTAGTCAAGAATTTGCAATCAACAGTTAGGTTTACAAAGTAAGGAAAAACATGGTCAAGATGTTTTTTGTTACAAAGACAGAGCCTTTTGCCATGACGCTTGGCTTCCGTCTGGCCCGCACTTTACCAATGACGAGCAGCAGCAACAACAACAATAAATTGACCATGCGTGCCATGCGTACCACTCGAGGAGCGAGCATGGCTTCCACTTGCAAGGAAATTTTCTCTTTTAAGGAATTTTTTTGAAAATTGCGTAGAAAATTATAAAGAAAATTTATAAGGAAATTTGTAAGGAATTTTGCTGAAAATGAGGATTTTTTAGGATCTTTTAATTGTGAAAGCACTGCGAGCGAGCGCCAAGCGTTGCTCTGAAAGCATGGAGGACAGCAGAAAGCTGTTGTCGGAACTGATGTCAAATGCCTCTGCTCTCTCAGATGCCCTTCAGCAGCATGGCACTAGGCCTAGGCAAAGTTCAAGTCAAAACGATCGCCCGAAATTTTCAAATGTGGACGAAGAATGCAGTTCATTATTTAGAGGAAAGCCTAGTGGTGGCACCGCAGGCAACAGCACAGTTCAACAAAATAGGCCTAGTTTAGGCCCAGAAAAAAGCCAAGCTGCGCAGCCATACTACCAGCCCACGAACAACAATGGGGAGCCGTCTGGAGTATTTGAAAATGCAAGTACACCACAGTTTACCGTAAGGAAGAACTTTGGCAAAAAGAGAAAAATGTTTTCAACAAGTTCCAAAGGAAGCAAGGTACCAAAAGGACAACCAAAAGGACCATTTCGCAAGGACCTTATTTTGTTATGTGGACCCAATGATGATTTAGTACCTCGTCAAGGTCACAAACTCTACCTTGCTGAGAATCAACACATTATTAGAGAAGTGTTATTCATGAAACAGTGGAGTGCAACTGATGTAATGGAAAAAATAAAAGAGATTCTTCGAGGGAGGCTAAAAGGCTGCGAAGAAATAGAGCTCCTTGAATCTGTTCACAGGAAAGTTGTGCCACCAACAATACAACCTGGTGATGCCCTTGATGGTGAAAGAATCAGCAAGATTTTTAAAGAAAAGCCTATCTACGTAAGACCACAGAAGCAAATTTTAAAATGTTTTGTTCAACAGGACACAACAAAGAAGAAAGGTTTCAAGTTCTCAGTTACAGACTGTGATGATGATTGTTATTATACCAGTGATGAAGCCGATCAAATACTTGAGAAACCAGCATTCAACATAGTTCATGCTGCCATTCCTGATGAGGGAACACAGGAAAAAAATTCAATAAATCCACTGCAGCATCAGCCGATATCAATACCTGCTTTGAATGATGCTAGTAAGAGCACTAGCACCCCAATCATCAATATTACAGAGGAGTATGATGCTCTGTTCAAAAACAATGCTTGGGAACTTGATGAAGAAGAATTCATAGATGAGATCGTACCAGGAAAAAAAGGCGTTGATACAAATACAGAAGAAGCTTGTGCATCTACTTCTTTATCAATTTATGAAATTTTGGAAAACCTAGCTGCAAAAATTGATACAGAGTCCATTTCAAAATTTAACATATCCCGGAATCATTTGTGGGAAAGTGCTAAGAGAGGTTTCAACCGCAAAAGTTTTTGCCCTGAAAAGAGAATATCTGCCAAATTTACAGATGATATTGGTGTAGCTGAGGGTGCAGTTGACTCAGGTGGCCCCAAAAGGGAGTTTCTCACCCTCCTTTTGCAACATCTTCAGGGCTCTGCACTGTTCCAAGGAGAAGATGATTCCAAGCTTTTGACATGCACCACAGGGAATCTTATGGAAAACGACTACTTCATTGCAGGCCAGATAATTTCAATGTCTCTTGTACATGGCGGACCAGCCCCAAAATTCCTATCACAAATTTTGTTTGATGCGATTCATCGTGACATGAGGAAGGTCAAAGTTTCTAGTGATGATGTCCCAGATGTCACAACAAAACAAATGTTGAAAGACCTTGAGTCAAGTAAAGATGTCAATGCTGCCAACGAAATCATTGCAGAACACGAAACATTGTTCCAGTTAGCTGGAACTCCCTGTTTTGTTGCAAATGAAAATGGAATAAGGAAGATTGTGGAGGATGTTGCCCACTGGTATGTGCTAGAGAGATGCTGTGCTGCCATCAACCAGTTCAAAGAAGGACTCAAAATACTGGGTGTTCTTGAAAAAATCAAAGCCTTCCCTGAACAGTTCAAACCTCTGTTTTGCTTTGGCTCCATTGTTATCACAGCAGAAGCAATTAACAAACTATTTCAAATAGAATATTCAGAGAAAGGTTCCAACAGACATGCTAGTGAAGAAAACACGCTTTCATTTTGGTTTGATTTCTTGCAAGATGTGGAGGAAGGTGAATCAGATGTCATCATGCCAGAACTACTTTTCTTTTTCTCTGGCTGCAAGAGCATCCCCCCTCTGGGATTTCAACCAACACCTCAAATACAATTTCTTCACTGGCCTGAGGAAAATGGTAAATTGTCTTCTCTGCCCAAAGGAAACACTTGTGCAAATGTGCTTCATCTGCCAGTTGTTCACAAGCAATATGCAGCATTCAAAGAAAGCCTGGAGTTTGGCTTTAGAAATGCAAAAGGATTTGGATATGCTTGACAAGCTAGTCAGATATCTGGTAACTACTGTATTTCCTCTAATGAGCGCCCTCCCTCCAATGAGCGCCCCCCTCTAATGAGCGCCTCCCCAAAACCATAAAAAAATTTATGAGCGCCTCCCTCTAATGAGCGCCCCCCTCAAAATTAACAATCAGGCATTAGGTTAATAAAGACTTTTGAGATTTTTCCTGGAATGATGAGGTTCTATCCTAATTAGGCAAGCAGTGAATAATGATGCAAACCTAGACATTTCAGTCATTTAAGTACATTTTTTACTTTATATAATGCTATAAAATGCTTGCAAATTATGTCTCTCTTTTTGGATTAGGTACATGACAATATAATATGAAAAATTTAATGAGCGCCCCCCTCTAATGAGCACCCCCCTCCAATGAGCGCCTCCCTAAAAACATCTAAAATTTAATGAGCGCCCGCGCTCATTAGAGGAAATACGGTATGCTTTACACATGAACTGTTTGCTTCATCAATTTTGTTACTGTTAGATAGTTAATCCTGTGTGCCAAATAAATGGGCCCCTTTTGATAACTTTTATGTTTTCCAACCCCACACTATACATAGTTACCTGCGTATTTATAATTTAATCTCAACTGTTCAAAAACAGCTAAATAACTTTTGAATGACGCGTGACTTCAAACTTCATTTTACTTAAGAATTTAGCATCCTGATTCTTTTCCTTTGGGGAAAAATTGTGCAAAAAGACCACCTGTTGATAGGCTTAGGCCTCAAAGTATGCTGACAGGTATTTTTGGCAGGTCACAGCAACACAAGGGCCTAAAGTGTTTTAAGAACAAATCATATAGATAAATAAAATGTTTTATAACTAATCCAAACTTTCTAAAAGTCATATAGCAGTTTATTTATTTATTATGCTTTGTTCTTAAAACACTTTGGCCCAGTGTTGCTGCAACCCGTGAAAAATACCTGTCAAAATCATGCTTACATCATTTGGGGTTTGTAAATTTTCAAAATAGCGTCTCTTCATTTTACAAATCATCAGATTGGTTTTTTCATTTTTCCAGCCCCCAGAAATTAAGAAAGACCACCCCATTATTGGAATTTTAGAATTTTTTGATGGTATTATTAGCACCCTATTTTTACTTTGCTCACAATGGTACAATGGCACAATGTTACTCAAAAGATTATCAGGCATGTAGGAAACATTTTCTGATTGGGAAGGCTCATCATGCTTCAGTCGAGGCATGAAAAATTTAACTTGCAATTTACATTTTCCATTGTTTACAGAATAATTGTCTCCAATTTCCGGGCATGATTTTTATGTCAAAATTCACAAGTACAAGATTTTTTTATATAAGCAACTCGTTTAAAAGCAACTGTACTCGATTTTGAAAATTATTAAGCAACTTCAGTTTTCTACAAACATGAGCACAAGCAACTATAAGAAAACTATTTTGCGAAAATAACTAACACTTCTCTACTTACACAGTCACTTCCAAAGACAAAGAAGTATATAAGTATATAACGCCCAGACAAACATAATGTGTTCTGAAAATATTATTTATTTTCGTTCTTTCCATTCCTGCTGTAGAATTAATGCAAATGAGTCCAAAGAATTAAGCAACCAGTAGGCAACTCGAGATACAAGTTTTGGCGAAAAAATAAGCAACTTGAGATCTCATCAAAATTCTAAGTTGCTTATAAAAGGAAAATCGTGTAACCATTCATATTAAAAACTTCAGCTTTTGAATAACACCTTAAGGTATTTCCATGACACAAAAATTACTATATGATTAGTACCATGTTGTTCTTCCACATTGAAAATAAAGTAATTACTCTGGGAAGTTGCTGTTGATTTTGTTCACATCTACAGTATACCAACTGAGTTGCTTATTACTTTTTCCAATTGAAAACAGATGCTTATAAACACAAGCTGCCTATAAAAAATTTTATAAGCACCCAATCATGTGCTTCCCAGCCCAATGCTTCCTACTGGCCTTGTTGTATGTAGCTATGTTACACTAAAGGTTATAGTTATGTTACTCAAATAGTTATGTTGCTCAAAAGGTTATACCATATTTTCTTGAATAGAACTGCAGCTTCTATTATTTTGTAAGACAAATTTTGCAGCTTCTATTCAAAGGTGGCTTCTGTTTTTCAAATTGACATGTTATTTTCTACTCATTTTAGCAGCAATGATATCGTTAACCCTTTTTCTGTCAACGGAATTCCATAATTTTCACACACAAAACAACAACACACTTTTTTTATAAGAATAATGTTTATAAGAATATTAAAGGCTTGAAATTGCCAAAGAACAATGGAAATTTAAGAATAACAATGGAAAAATTCAAGCCTTGGCAAAAATTAAGATATTCTTAAAAAAAAGTGTGAAGTTGCAATAAATGTTCAATACATACATATATGCTCTGTTTATGTGTGTTTAAGGAAATTTCTGCAGCTTCTATTCAAATGTGATTTTGGGTGGGTTCTATTCAAGAAAATGCGGTATTTATGTTACTCCAAAGTTTATACAATACAGTAGTTGTTAATCAAAAGGTTTACTTATTAATATTTTATTTTTTATCTTCACTCACAGTCTCTGTTTCTTATTTGATTTCTCCTCATTCTTGAACATTGCCTCCATTTGTTTCCAAAAAAGCAATAAGGCTAGTAAAACAGTTAATGCCATGATTGCCATCATCAACCAGGGGGGAAAAATTTCGTAAGATCAATGCAAATGTTGCATCACTAACATGATAATTGGAATCTGGAACTCGGACAATATTCTCTTCATCGATAATTTCATCTGCAGCATATTGGTAATCAATACCATACACATCGGGATTGTCTACAAGGACATCACCATTTGATGAAACCAATGATTCATGCCACAAAGCTAAAGGACTCTTGTGTCCAACAACTGACGACAAGCCATGATAGTTGATCTGCTGAGTGAATTCAGCCAGTGATCTATTAATTCTAGACAAGTAAACACAACTTAGTGCAAAGAGATGGAGCTCATTTGTGGAGTCTAACAAGTTGTTGTTCTCCATGAAACGAAAAAGTTCAGCATAATAGGAAATTACGACCCTGTTCACATCAGCCCATAAGCGTTCTATTCTGGTGTTGTGAACACTTCTTCCAACAATAAACCGTCCTTCATTAAGCCCTCGGTTATGGATCATGTACCGAGCAATATCCACATTTTCGACACCTCTGTCCCCTCGCACTCTCATTGGAAGACCAAACTGTGCAGTGCCTTCCAGGAAGTATCCCAGTGCTGTTGCCGCCAAGTTATTATTTGCACATTTCAAGTAAATGACTGTTCTGCTGAATCCATCAACACACCCATGTATCACAAATCTATGGCCAATCAGTTTGTGATTAGAATCAATATGCCACAGATGGTTGGCTCCTGACACATTGTAAACTCGTCGTATTATTGACTTGTGCTTCCTTATGGCTCTACCTACTGGGTCTAATAACTTCAACCTATTGCGAATTCTCCAACGTTGTACTAGTATGCCCCTGGCCCTAAGGCCACCTGTGACATATGTTTCACCAGCATTTGGGGTGAGTGCTAGCACATTTGACAATAGATCGTCTAGTTCAGCATCACTTATATTTGCAAAACTATTGGGAATATCATATTCCTGTCTACGTCTGTATAAAGTCTTTGGAGAAATACATAAACATTTAGAAATGTCACTCCATGTCATGCCTGTATCTCTTAAAACAACAATTTGCTCTCTTGTGACAACAAACTTAGGCCTTCCGCCTGTAACTTCAGTTTCACATACAAACACTTGATCTTTGTATTTCATATGATCTGAGAGCTTTTTGAATAATTCAAACTTACTTTTCCGTAGACTGTTTGCAAGGTCACTAACAATTCGTGTTAATAATAAAGGTGCCTCTTGTATTGTTAATAAAACACTTAAGAGAGCTGCAAAAATCTCAATATATTGCTCCAACTTTCTGATATCATATTCCATTCCATTGATATCACAGATACGATAATTCCTCTGCAAATGTTCCAGGAAAGATCCCACTTCAGTGAGGAATTCTACCAATTCATCACAGTTGACAAATGTAGCTGTGACCAAGAAAACAATCAATAAAACAATAATATTAGTAATTTTAAACATCGCCATTTTGAAGCTTTCTCGTAAAAGGAATAAAATTGAATTGAATTGAATGAAAATGAATTCTGGGATATATTTTCAAATCTCTGGCTCATGTGGAAAAACAGAATCCTACAATGATAAAGTGCGGACCAGACGGAAGCCACGCGTCATGGCAAAGGCTCTGTCTTTGTAACAAAAACATCTTGACCATGTTTTTCCTTACTTTGTAAACCCAACTGTTGATTGCAAATTCTTGACTAGTCTAAACTATTGATTGAAAATTCTTGACCAGTGATCTCAACTCTTGACTACCGATCGCGAATTCTTGACCACTGATTGAGAATTCTTGACTAGTGATTGCAAGTTCTTGACTAGTGATCGCAAGTTCTTGACTACTGATCGCGAATTCTTGACTAGTGATCGCCAATTCTTGACTAGTGATCGCAAATTCTTGACTACTGATCGCGAATTCTTGACCTGATATTTTATTCTTGACCTACTTTTGTCCACTATGGCGCCCCATAGTTTTCAGCTGCTGGTAAAAGATGTACTGATGGAGCATGCTACTCCTCCACCTGTGAGTCCCGACAAAAGTGGGATTTATTTAGTTGACAAAGTTTCGTGCGACGTTGACTGGAAGCACACAACAACTTCTTGGTTAAACCGGAATACCAAAGTCAGGTTGTTCACCAAACTTATTGATGACGCAGGGACTGAAAGCTGGAGAAACCAAGAAATCAAGCCAAATCAAATAGAAAAAGTTCTTGATGGCAAAGGATATTTACTGAGAGTAACCTATTACAACCATGCGAACCCAAAGTACTCGGAGGTTAAACGAATAATCAGCGAAGTCCAAGGTTTCAAGGACAATGATTTTGGTAAGTTAGAGGCTGGATGGTTTAGGCTTATATGTAACCAGTGCCACTATAACTATTGTTTTATTTAATAGCTTTAATATTGAAGAAGTTAGTTTTAGTCTTGTCACCTACTTGTTTCAAACAAATGAAATTGGAAATTGGGAAGAAGTTGGTTTTAGTTTTATCAATTTTAGGTTGATTTGTCACCTACTGTAGTCTATATGGTCATAGATAATTCTTTACCTTGCAATAGACTAGTTTAATTTTTAACATATTTTTTGTAGTGAAAAAAAGCAGCATGAACTGGAGCATACCGTTCATTTTGTAACATTTTATTCAAAGAAAGGATTTGGGCAGACAACAGGTTAGTAAATTCCAACATTATCCCACCTCTGCAATGCTCTCAAATATTAAATATATGCATTGTTCCCCGATAAGCATTAAAAATGCAGAAAAAAAATTATACAGCAGGTGCAGTGGCATGCATTTGTAAACCAGTTGCTTTGGTGCTAGAGATTCTGGATGGCTTGCGTGGGTTCGAAACCATTGTCAGACTTAAAGTCGGGGGTTGTCTAGTGGGCATTCGCTTTCAAAATTATGAGTTTCTGTAGCACAAATGGGAGCATTAAACATACTAGGACCTCATATACTACTATTTGTAGTGATGTACATGCTCATGCTACCGTTCCCCCACTGGAAATAAGGCCTCTTGTGGCCTTACGTTAAACATAAACTCAACTCACTCTAATGCAAAGTATAGCAATAGAAAACAGATTGCTACTGTCAAGCGAAAATTTTCATCCTATCACAGGCAGAAAAATGCTAAATATTTACATATTGTAAAAGGGATTTTATTGCTTAATGCGTGCCATTTCCTAATCTCAGAAAGCTATGAGTATGGCAGTGGAGTAAATACAACAGTTAAAATCTGCTGTTTTAATGTATATATTTTAATGTATATGGTTACTTCCAAATATTTAACTCATGTATTCCTGTTTACAGATTATTTTTGCAAGCGATTTAATATAAAATGGATGGGACTCACGCCATATATTATTGTAAATAGCAAAGTGTTTGATTGCCAACACGGAGTAGACTGAAATGTAAATATTAAAGAAAAAAGGAAAAAAGAAAAGAATCATGAAAGTTTTTTCTCAATTCATCTTCTTTGCATCTAAAATAACATTGTTCCAAATTTAAAATGATCTCTGCTCTGCAGGTTTGTTTTTAGGGGTGTGCCAGTAATTTTAAGAAAATAAATATGTCTTAACATATCTAAAATATTTATCATATTTTGAATACATAATCATTTTTCTATTGTTGAAGAGGTAAGAACAGGGGATTGAAAAGCCAAACATTTGTTTTGTTTTTTCTAAATAGGTCAGTAAAAACTCATACATAAGAACCTTTGAAGTCTGTGTTTCGATTTCTTGTAAGAGTGCTCAATACATGAAAGTAGAGCTGGTAATACACGAGGAACAAAAGAGTCAAGAGACTAAACTCTGCATCTCGACAAGCCTATTTCGTGGTTTCCCACTCATCAGCGGATGTACGAGAAATTTTTGGTACATCTCCTGATGAGTGGGAAACCACGAAACAGGCTTGATCTCAGGCGTACAACTAGGAGTTTTTGTGGGCAGAGGTCCAAATCGAAAAAAGGGCACAAGCGAGCGGAGCTAGCAAAACATTTTGGAACCACGCCTTTCAGAACATCAGAAAACGTCGGAAAATACCCTGTAGAAAGGGGCAAGCCACTGCCTTGAAGGTAACTGTTTAGTTTTCAACGGTAAAAATATTAAAAAATAAGGTATTTTTCATAGAAAAAAGGGCAATTTGGTCCTTTTGAGAAAAAGGGCAGGGGTCTGGACCCCCAGGACCCCCCCGTAGTTGCATCTCTGTGACGAGATGCAGAGTTTAGTCTCTTGACCCTTTTCTTCATTGTGTATTACATAAGAACCTATATATTTTTCAAGGAACCCCAAGATTGTACAAAATGTTCTCAATAAATGAAGGTTCTTGCACAGGTTTTTACTGTACTAGTGATACAATTTACAAACTTCATTTAGAGTGACTGGAATAAGAACTTTTCAGTTAAAAAAGTAAAAAAACTCCCAACATTATTTTCCCTTGATTATAAGTTTAATAAACTACCACATAAAGTCATTTTACATTATTAATATAATGTTTTATCCACTCAAAATTTGACACATTGAATTCATAATAATTGCAGTTAGTCACTAACTAATAATTTTCAATGCTACTTTTAGGAAAAAAAATCATCAGTACAAGATAAAAAAGAAAATTGTCCAGACAACAAAGAAATTCGATTGTGCTGCAAAAGTTTCACTACATGAAATCATTGAATTCCCAAAGTATAAGGTACTAATAATAGTATTGTACCATGATATCTAAACATACTTAACAAAGAATTTCTTCTTCAATAAAATATTATACTGTACAAACGATATTCAAAGCTCGATTTTTTACTTTTGTAGATAAACAGTGATTCTGCATGGAAAAAAGCCACTATGTCAAGAGATTTGAGAAACATTTTGAAAACTAAATCACCTGAAAGTTGCATGAAGAAGTTCATTTTAACTATTCCAGACATAACAATGCATACTGGGCATACTACTGGTACCGTAAGTAAAACTTTCAATAACTTAAAAACACAAGGTTTTTCAAAAATGTGCACCTGATTGGTAGATTATATCTCAAGACATGTGTAACCATGTTAAGGCATCAAAAGTTGTTTTAAATCATTGTTTTGAGATGAGGTATTTCGAGACTATGTTCAGTTTGGTGAACAGAGCTTTTCCCATTTGGCTTAATAGATGTGAAAACTTCCCTAAAATGCCAATACAATTGTTTCATTTTAAACCCTTGACTATACCCTTGAGGAGGCTGATTTTTAAAGTTTGATTAATCCTCATTTCCACTGCAAATTTACTTTCAGAGGTAAAGCCTAGTTTCCATATCGACGTAAGCGACGAGGATGTGTCCCCGTCAATGGCATCGGGGATGCAACTGGGACGCTTATGATCATATGGGAACATGATTTTTCTTATGTTGTGTCATGTCTAAGTCGACGCCATCACGACGGGGATGGCTCAAAAAAGTTGAAACATGTTCGACGCCGTCGTGTCCCTGGCATATCCCCGTCGATCATATCAACATGGGAACATGTTTTTGTTCATCACAGTGTGAAAAATGAATCAGTTATCCCAAGAGGCCCAAAAATGGCATTCGTAATCCAAAAGAAAGAGGGCTGAAGCATGTCGGCGTGGTTTTAAACACTGCTTACCACAAAACAAATTTTATATGGGAACATAGTAGTCACCAAAGTGACGGCGTCATGATTGGGACATGTCCCCGTCGCTTACGACACGCTTACGACGATATGGAAACCAGGCTTAAGATAGGTTAACATGAACTAATGTGAGTTGCCCAACCATAAACCCAGGAGCTCAATTTTTTCTATTGCCGATAAAATTACTTACCAACCAGCAGAAAAAATACTGATTTCAAAAAAATTTGATTTCAACATGGGAATGCATTTGCTTGATGAATTAACACTTTATCATAATATAGTTTTAATATATGCATAGGAAAGTTGGCATCCAATTAAGAATACCAAAGTCGGGAAAATCTAATCGGGCAGTATTCACCCTGTTGATATAAAAGTCGATTGATTACGTTAATATTTTCAAGGCTGAGAGATTGGCTCCTGTCCCTGCTTGCTTTTGAAACAGGAGAGGATTTCGTTTGCATACACCTTGCAGGAGCAGAATCTAAATTTTTCTGCTTCTATTAAAGATATTGGTAATCTCTCTCTCTTTCTCCAAGAATTTTTGTATTGATTTTTTCTGAAATTCTTTTTTTTTTCAGATAAAAAAAGACGGTCATTCTCTAGTTTTCATTTGCATTATTATCAACTCTTTGAATAAATACCAAAAATAGCTGCAAGCAGACTATGTGACAGCAAAATCCCAAGTTAAAAAGTGCCGGCTTTACAAATGAATAAAACTAGGTTGGTAACATGAGGTAAAATAGACACAGAAATTCGAAAATACTGCAAATGAGCCCCCTTTTTAAAATTCGCGAAAATTTTGCATCATCAATTTTTCTAGGATATTTTTTACCCACTAATTATCAATTTTGATACCATAAAAATTTGCCAAAAGAATGCATAATCTACATATTTTTCCATGATACTGATTATCAATTTTAATACCCCGTTGCATATTTTTGCCAGAACAAGACCCCCTCTGTCCCATAATTTTAATTTTACCCTGTTGAGCTGCACATCCTTGGAAGAACTCTTCACATCCATGGAAGTACTCTTCTGCCCGGTATTTTTTGTACGTAGCTAGAATCAAGCACAAAAATTCATACCTCAGGGGCTATAATTTGTGATGGATACACTGGCCTCTATCTTCGATGACAAACTTGAATGGATAGATAAGTAATGATATTCCGGTGTGTATGGGGCTGTGCAGAAGTATGCTTATTAATTTAAAAGTTACAACCCTTACAGTAAGCCCTGTATTTTCATTCCTATGTGAATGACAAGGTATAACAGCTACGATTATTTTTCAGATTGTGTTGTCTTCATATGTGACTTCCATAGAGAGCAGGCCTGGGAAAAATGGCTTTCCAAAACAAGCAATGGCTGCAGGGAGATAAAGGATCAAGTTTTAGTAAAATTGCGAAAAATCGCAAGGTCGTCAACAGTGAAGGAAAGTGAGAAAGAAATCAATGCATTAAAGTCGTCTTTTTTCTGGATGAATAAAAAGTACAGAGCTTTGGTACAATATGTTGAGCGTTATTGGTTGAGTATGAAAACGGTAAGCAGCAAGGACACTGTAACTTTCTTAAGCTTGGTTTTCATTGGGCATTAAATTGTGTTTATTTTTGAACCCCAATAGAAATACAATTTAGAATATATCGCAAAGGACTTGATGCGGTTTTACGCCCGGGCTTGAAATGAAAAATTCCTGCTGGGAACAGATTTCTCGCGATCAGGACGTCGTGTCGAAAATGGCAGTGGGGTGATTTTAGCAAAATTTCTATTAAAATCAAAAAAACTAAAAAAAAATGATAAAAGCTGCAAAAACCGCGTGCACGCGCCCAAAAGAAGAGAAGGGGGTTACTGGCAAGAATTCTCCTATAGCTTCTATTGTGTTTGTGACGTCAAACACCAGATTTTGTCATTTTGTAAACACACCCGCTGATTGTCTAGTTACAAAATCTATCCTTGTTACCGTCACCAACAGATGTTTGTGAGATATTGTACTTAACTCCAACGTTGCTTTGAATATTGGTCATAACTGTTGAAAACTCCAGGTGACAAGCAATCATATCATCTGAGAAGAAGTATTATTATTGTTATTATTTTTATCAAATTATTTACAGTTGGTATGGTATATAATGGTAAACTAATTCAAACCAACTATTTACAATTAATACTACAAAAAATTAAAAGGAAATAAAAAGATAAATCTGGGATCCTCATTATTGTTTTTTTGTCTAATTGCATATCTTGCATGTACAATTTTGCCCATTCCATTCTTTGATCATTCTTTTAAACATTGCTGTTGAGCTTGCATTTTTATAGTGTCTGGTAGAGTGTTCCAGAGGAGAGTGCCTTTGAATACTAGTGAATTAGCACCATATGTGTTTGCACTTCTTTTTGGTAATTGCAACAGGTTTTTTGTTATCAATTCATATTTCAAGTGTTTTCTTTCAAAGAATGTCCACATAAATGAGGGATTTTCTTCTTAAAGGCACTTAAAGATTTGAAGCATCAATTTTTGCAAATTCTTTGTGTGTATTTTTCGTTCACCTGTTCTTTCAAGAAGTATTTCGAATTGCATATTGAAGTCATTGTGCGAAATCCTCAATGCTCTCTTTTGAGCCAGTCTACCTGATTGTTTGATGTCTTTCCATGATACATCCAGATCAAGGGGCAATAATTGAAATTGGACATAATAAATGTATTATAGAGGATCTTACCCTTTTCGTTGTTCAGATATGGAGCCACGCATGAAAAAGCACTCACTTTCTTGTTTGCATTTTTGCAAAGGGCTTTTACATGTTCATCAAATTTTAGCTGAGAGTCAATAGTGACTCCTAGCAATTTAACCTTTTCTGTGAGGGGTATGATTTGGTCATTAATTTCGAGGATGAATTTTGGTTTCTCTTTTAGCCCTAAGAACATTACTTGAAATTTCCCAGGGTTGGCTGCCATATGATTATCTCTGAACCAGTCAAGGGTGTTAGACAGGTCTTCCTCAAGGCTCAGTACCACATCTTCAAAATCTTTCCCAAACGTGTATATCGTAGTGTCATCTGCAAAGTTGCAAACTTCACATTCTTTAACTGCAAGAAGCAGATCATTAATGAAGATATTGAAAAAGATTGGCCCCTGTGCAACACCTGATTTGATCCCTAGCCATTCACTAAACTCAGATCCGACTTTCACACGCTGTTTTCTATTCGAAATGTAGCTTTGGATTAATGATAGTCTATTTTGGCCGAATCCATAAGCTGAGAGTTTAGCAATTAGGAGGTCGTGAGGTAGGCAGTCATAGGCCTTTGAAAGGTCCATCAGAACCATCCCAACAACCATCCTATCAGCTAGGGCCTTGTGACACATTTCTGTGAGCCTGAAAAGTGCGTGTTCTGCACTATGTCCGTTTCGAAAGCCACACAGCAAATTTGAAAGACGTTTGTACGTAAATGGGCAGATTTGTTTGATCATCAATCATTCGAATATTTTCGACATTGCAGACAGCACACTTATGGGCCTGAAGTTCTTTTTAGAGGAAGAATCGCCCTGCTTGAAAATTGGTGACACATCAGCCAGTTTAAGTTTATCCGGGAAGGTGCTATTTGCAACCATCTGGTTTATATAATATGTTAAATATTCCAGGCAACTGCCAGAAATTGATTTGACTATATATGTTGATATGTCCCCACTAGTTTTTTTCAAACAATTAAGCTGATTGATTTCATTCCAGACTTCTAACGAACTAACTTGTTAAAATTCAAATGTTTCTTCAGTCTGGACGTTAATTTTGATGTTAGCACTACTAGGATGGTTCTCATATTTTCTCACTGCGTTCAATACAGGATCGTTTAATGGTATGAGGTTATCGATACTCTGAGGTTCATTAAGACATAAGGTGTCAGCGATGTTAACAAAGTATGAATTGAAACAATCACTGATTTCCTTCTCATTAGATATGATAGTATTATCTTCAAGAAGAACTATTTTTTCACTGTTGTTCGATTTTTTCTGAGAAAATTGGTTTAAATGTTTTCCAGAAAACTTTATCTTTGCCTACTATTGTTGGATCTACATTGGCATAAAATTGTCTTTTTGCCACTCTGTTCATTTTAACGACCAGGTTTTGCTGTATCTTATACCTTTGGAGATAATCCTGAGATTTAGTCTTTTTTGCAATATTTTTCAGACGTGCTCCTTTCATTATAGCTTTTCTCATTTCTTTATGAACATGAGGCTTATTGTTTCCCCTGTGAACTGCAGTCTTAATAGGGGCATGTTTATCTGGGGCTTGTTTGATTACTTTCTAGAATTCATCATATATTTCTGGATATATGGCTGCCAGATCAGCTATTACATCACCGAAAAATTTTGGCTCTGAGAATTTTTTATAGTTTCTATATCTTACGACCTTTGGTGGTAATTTAGCGTAATTGTCTTAAAGGCTCTTGTTCAACCAGGGGCCTTTGCGCGTGCATTTCTCATCGCGGCAGCCATTATCGTGGGCCACAAAATTCATATTTGATCTACACAGCGAAATCCATTCGATGCTCAGCAATCGTGAGTTTAAATTCGTGAAATATATCGAAGAATAAACAAGGAGAGGTTTTTTTCACACTGGTTGGCATATTTTCGACGTGTCATGTATTTGTTTGATAAAATCGAGTCCACCGACAGGCAAGATGAAACCTGTCAGAGGTAGGCCCAAAAGAGAAGAGTTGCTGCACAGGATATACCTCTGCAAGTCTACATTTCAACAATGGAATGAAAGAAAGGTTGAACTTGGATTTGAGAAGGATACAAATAATCAATTTGCCTTATTCCTTTTCAATTTATTGGTGGATCCCTCCAAAGGAGCAGCAGAAACTGAAGAAGAGATACTAGCAAGCGGCCTACAAGGGAAAAGGAAATAGCGAATTAGTTCCTTGGATACAGCCAGTTGTGAATCATTTTTGGTATGCATCTGAGCAATGTCAGCAGGAAGTGTCAAAGTTGAAGGTATTCATGTAGAGTGCTATTGTAAAACTAAAATTATAATTTATCGCTATTATATTCCTCAATTATCAGACTTATTACTCTACTCATTGTCTATTTATAATTACGCTTGATATTGCCTTGAACACTATGTATATCCCAATATCCAATCTTTTCTAGTGTTTTGTACCCATTTTCAGCATCAGTGCTAGCAGTCTTTTAGGCTTCAAACTAAGCCCCCACCACCAGTATTTTTGTGAAATAAGCCCCTGGGGGCTTCTTTGAGGATTTACAGTATATACTGTATGGGAATTTTTAAACAAAGTTCACTAGTCACTTAGCAATACTTTTACAGACACATTTCTAAAAATGGCTCATCTTTGTTGAAAAAGATTAGCTGAGCTGAGCTGAGCTGAGCTAGTTGTTTATGCTCATTTCAAATGACATAATCGGCTGTCTTGAACACACCATTCTCAGAATGACCCTGTGTGTATGATAAATATGCGCACAAAATTTTGCTATGGCAAAGACTGAATTCGAAGTAGAAAATGTGAGGGCTACAGAAATTCTTTGACCAGTGCAAAACTTCAAAGTAGCCTGTGAAAAATAGGAAACACCACGAAGCATTTTTCAGTCATTTGTTTCCGTATATCAATAACAATGACAACAAAGTTTTTATTGCCAAAAGTTGGAACAAAGCAATTTGCAAGGTCCCATTGATGATATTTTTGAGCTGTTTTTCTTTGCTGACATAGATAGTTTTTGTTTTCAAAATTACTAATTGTTGCATTGTATTATTGTGACATTCTCATTTCAGGAGATGCTCGTTGGTATTGTGCATCATGTGTGCGGATAGCATGAGTGGGGCCTTTCGCAGTGTCTACATGGACCACTTTCTGAACAAGATCCGAAAACTTACCTTAAAAAGACTTCAAAGCCAGTTGAGGGATTGAGGGAAGTCATTTATGACAAGAAACTTCTCAGCAGTTTGCCCTTCTACACGCATTTCAGGTTTCGACTTCAGTATATTATATATTATATTTCTTTAGATTCACCATGCTGTCATGAAAACAATTATTTTCATCATTCACATGGGCGGTGTTAATTTGGCACTGACAAAAAGTTGTGACGGTGTTAAAACTCAAACTCAAAATCTTTTATCAGCTAAATGAGTATCACATAATATACAAAAAACTCCAAGTTAAAATATAAAAGTCTAAATTACACAAATTAGTCAATTAATTAAAATATATTTGAATTAGTTTTGTTATGCTAGAGGACACATGGCTGTCAAAAGTTGCATACTGCATTGAAAGGCCACAATTGGTCTCTTTCATGAAGTGACAATTGCAAAATTGAACAAAAGCTTGAGGGCTTAGCCTCGTTTTAATACTCTTCAATTCAAGCGAGGCTGATACCGCAAGCTTTTGTTTCATGCTGCAATGGTAGCTGTGTGCGTCAAGGAGGCCTATATAGTAGAGTGTTGTGCTAGTAAAGTGCTGACATTGCAATTCAAAACTAACACTGAGCAATAGATTTTGTTTCATATGCTATTGTCAGCTGTTTTAATTAAAGATTGTAAATTAAAGATTATTTTAACAGAAATTATGCAAAACATAAGATCATAAATTCTATTTTCAGTTTGAGCTATATAACAACAGTGGTGGTAAAAGTGATATGTCGTTATTTTTTTCATCAGGCCTATGGAATATTGGAGAATTTCATGCTGTATTATTCAGATGTTATTCCACCAAAGGTTTATCAAATAAGTTTATGAAAAATTAACACATTTTTTTTCAATTTGCAGGCATACCAGCGACCTTGAAAGTTTTAACAGTATGATGACCAAATATGTCCCAAAGCAGATAGCTTTTGAGTACATGTCATTCATATGCCGGACTGTACTTGCCGGAATTGATCACAACATGCAAGCTTTCAGGGATGTCACAAAGACTAAAGATGGACAAAGATGTTACAAGAGAAGATATTCAAAACGATCCAAAAATTATCACGCAGAGCCGTTGAAAGTAGCCAAGACGTATGACCATGTACCGCTATTGCTAGCCCGAATTTGGAGAAGGAGAAAATTACATTCCCAGTCAGTGGCTGACAGATTCCTGAAATGCGGAACTGATCCTAAGCAGATAGCACCAACCATTGCCATGAAAGGACAGCCACCAGCTACAAGTGCCCTGGTTCAAGAGGGATTGGCTCGAAAACAAAAAAAATGACTTGTGCGGTAATGATCCTCCAGCACAATGATAAGGGTAATTGAATTGTACCGGGTGACTCGGAAGAAGCTGAATAAGTTTGAAAAGTCACAAAGTGAAATATATTTCATAAACTTTTATTTTGAAAACTGCAAGTTGTATCTGATGAATTATAAACTATTTTTTATATATTTTTGGAAATAAAAGATTGCAACTGTTATGAATAGCATTTTCAAAGGACTGTTTTCCAGAATTTGTACACATCTCCAAACACATTATTTGCTCTTGAGTTGAGGAAGACAAATTTAACTCATCACCTACAATGTCCAATTTTCAAAAATAAAAAGCCATTGAGTACTTTTAAATTTGTGATTTTCAAACTTATTCAGTTTTTTCTGAGTCACCCGGTATAGCAGATGGGTAAAAAATGTTGACTTTTCTCAAGATTTATACAGACATTATCCTCTTGTTTTACTACCACATTTTTTGGTAAATATTTATAAAACTTTAGCCGGGTAAAACCCAAGCTTGTTTACGTCTACCATCAAATTTATTATCGATCTTCATCTTAAAAATTGACCTGTCCCTTCCAGCTTGGAGAGAATCTGTACAGAATTTTAAACATTGCCAAGGTTGCTTTTTCACCATTGTTGCTTCCCTCCTTGAGAATTGTACAGAACCAGGCAAGGACCAAAAGTTGGTTAAGGACCACAAGTTGGTCATGGAGAGCTGTCCAAAATTCAGTAAGTATTTTTTCAAAGATGTGAGGGAGAAGGGATTTTTGAAGGTGAAGATCTATAAGAAATGTGATGTTGAGTATGAATACGAGTAACCAACTGCCTTGGTTTCTACCAGACTAATACCTTCGTTGACAAAATCAGTGCCATTTAAAACCCATGTAAATTCCATCTGGGGAAGGATATGCTGCTCTTATCATTCTTACCACACATGCAGGTATAACACGCCTGTTATGGTAGCCAAGTTTTCCGAATTTCCACAGGATATACTGTCTGTATGCAGCCTTGCGGTAAGAGTTGGCAGAAAAATCGAGCTCCTCCGCATAAAAATCAGCAGTTGACTTGATGCACACTTCAAGTATATCTTTATCCAGACAGATCTTTTTAAATTTTTGATAGGAAGTCACGCATTTTTTCGTTCACAACATTTCCTCTCATCTTCAGTTGGCATGTTTTGGCTAGACTCCACACTGGCACCAGGCTAAATCAGTTGCAGTCGAGGGTGTTTGAATTCCGTCATTATTTGATATTGAGACCAGGTCTCTCACAAACTGAACGCTCCCTTCTCCACTTGCTGCAAGTTCTACCACCAATTTTGTGACTAGATCTCTTGGTAGGGAAGTGACATAGTCCTAGATAAAATTTGAAGAATTATAGATCGAATCACTACTTTGCTGCTGTTGAAAAAACAGCAAGGCAGAAGTTTTGTCTTTCATTATAAACATTTTTTTAAGGCATGGAAATGGTAGCATCCAATTAATACGTTTATACAGAACTTAAGCAATCTAACTTTTTTGTTTTCAAGCAACCTCTTGCTCTGTCTGAAAACAAGCATCTGTGTTGATAAGAAAAGTCCTCAGAGGAAATAAATTGTAAAAGTTTTATTGTACTTTGTTTATAGATATCTTAGCTTGAATGATCTGAGAGTATTCAAATTTTAAATCTGATAATTCAGTTTGGCTGAAATTGTTTCTTTCTTTACCCTGTATATTTATTCATATTATCAAGTATATGCATTTGTATAAGAAACTTGTTTTACTGGGATTCCTCATAAAGAACAGTTGTGAAACAAGTTTCGACACATTTTTATTTATCAAATAAACTATATGTGTGGTCCTATACAATTTTTGGGAGGTAAATACATGATTCAAGCATAAACAGGGTCATTATGAAGTATGCAAATAATTCTCACTGTTATGTCTTTTTTTGCTTTTTCTAACTGTTGCTCCATAAGTAAAAAACCAGTCGCAGTCTGGCTTTCATTTTCTGCTTCAGTCTGCTTTTCTTCATCATTTCCAGATAGCTGTAGGAAAAATGAGAGTTTTTCAAGTGATAACAGACATTTTCGTGAAATCCCAAATTGCATCTAAAATCAATTAATAAGTTGCTGATCTTGCTTCTGGAATTTGAATTTACTTAAAGTGAAAATGAAAAGAAAAAAAATAATGAAAATTAACGAAAAGGTCTATAGGAAGACAGGGATTGCAATCAAAAACAAAAACGGCCGAAAGAAGCTGTTGGGTTTGAGTACTAGATTTACTAGTTCCACACGGTTTTATGCAGAAAATTTTTAGTGCGGGAGGCAAAACCACTTTATAAGAGTTTTTTGAGGAAGCTAAACATAGGAAAGTAAAAAGTTTTACTTTTAAATACTTCTGGATGGAGCTGCCCCCTTTTGTGTTTGTACTGCCACATGCTTGATTGAACGAATGATTCAAGCTTTATAACAATATTACTCTCTGGTCTCTAATAGACGTCCCCCCGCTTATTATCTTTTAGAACATTTTCCACCCAAGATATTCTTATTCCAGCTCCCCTGCTTATTAACTTTTTGAGATTTTTCCAACCCCCATCTATTAGAGACAAAAGTCAACTCGCCCCACCTCATAAGTCAACTCGCCCACCTTGGGAGGCAACTCGCCACACCTCAAAGGCAAAATTTTCCTAACGATTTTAAATCTTTTTGGGGGGCTACTGCCCCCAAGCCCCCGTTACTTAATATAAGTCCTGTTTTCTTGAAATAAATTATTTATAACACAAATAATAAAGTTACAGTATAGTCTATAGTGTAATAACAAGTGGGGCAAGTTGACTTAGAAAGTGAGTGGAGTTTGTCAAACAGGTGGGCCACTTGACTTGGAAGTGGTCCGACTTGACCAATGTAAGGTGGGGCGAGTTGGTAGTGGGGCAAGTTGCCTTGTTACCAGAGACCAGAGAGTAAACAAAAAATTATTGAAAATATGTGAGAAAGAAAGGACCAAAAGGACTAGACAACTAATCTTTCCATTTCTGCAAGGTTTTATGATCTTCCCCTGTTTCTTAACTCCACATATGCATTGCCTATTGCACTTTTGATTTGCGCTTTTGCACGCACAACCCATCTTACTTTTGGTTCGCCTTGAGCATGTGGTGTTGCAAATGCAGCTTACTGTTGTTTCGGTTTCTACTCTTCTGGTCACATCAGAACCACCAGCACCAGCAACATCATCTCCTTCGACTACAACTTCAGCTTTCCCCTGCTGCTGCTGGGTGCTTTGCTCCCTTGAATCTCCTGCTGTTGGCGGCTGGATGTTGTCTGAAGTTCTTCCTGTTATTTCTTGAACTCTACTCCTATATTCTACCAATCTTCTTTGTCTATTTACACGAATTTCGTCCTCTGTTTCCCTTTCCACGTCGTCGATTCTAGAGATTGCAAATCGCTTCATCTTGAATTCTCGAAATTTAGGCCCGAGGCCTGGCAGCAAGTCGATAACCTTGTTCTCGTCTTCACATAAAAATAAATGCGGCGCGCAAAGGATCTTGGTTGAATAGGAGCCTTAAAGAATGGTATAGATTATATGATGAAAATTTTACGCTACCACTGCGTTCTAGAGATCAAATCTAGAGTTCGTGGGTTCGAGTCCTACTCGGGTCATTTTCATTCTCACAAATTATCTCTATTGATTTTCCCAATCCTGCTTCTCTTCAAGTAAACTTGAATCAGTAATAATTTGCTATTGTTACAAAAGCCATTATCTGTTCTTCCTCAAAGAAAATCAGAGTGTCAGATCTCTCTCTCCAGACAGGCTTAAATGGGCTATGCCATCAAAAACACGAGTCTGCAAATCAACAAAATTTAACAACTTGTCTCCTTTTCCGGTTGACAGACTTTTTCCTCCATGGTGTTTCTACAATATTAAACTCTTTTTTTTATAAGAATATCTAATTTTTTCTGAGCCTCAATATTCTTAATTTTTTGTTATTTTGAGCCTTGGAATATTCTTAAATTATTCTTACGGCAAAAAACAGTGATATAGCAATAAATTGTTATTATTGTCATAAATGCTAAAACGCACACCTACAGTATTACAAATATGGTGGATAACAGAACGAAATCCTTATTTCCTGTAAAACACAGCTCATTGACACTTGCATCAAAATTTAGGTGAGTGTATTTAAACCATTCCCAGTCAAAAGCACACCAATTCAGAAGTAAAGAAACACTCCCTAAAATTTTTTTCTATAAGATCTGAGCCTTGCAATATTCTTAAAATATTCTTAAATTTCACCCATTTTGAGGCTAATTATTCGTATAAAAATTATTCTTATAAAAAAAAGAGTGTATATTTCTGTCCATTAGGCCATGGATATGAATAATCATCGAAGCCTGCCAGTTTTCTTTTCTTTCCATAAACTACATGAGGGTCCAAAAATCCAGATGAAATGGACAATGCTTTGAGAAGTATTCTCTAAACGAAACAAAAATGTGGTTTGCTCACTTTTTCTCAATTGCTCAATTTCAATAGCAAAGATCGATTATTAATCCGGCATCAATAGCAGCTTTCCGCCATGATTTAGTTTCCTCGCAACTCGCTGTGACAGATCTGATCTGACGTTGTTGTTGCTTTAATATATGGGCGAATCCAGCTACGCGGGTATTTTGACCGCGCGTGATTAGAAATGTGCGTTGTGCACTTTTTCAAACAGAAACCACTGCCCCCCTGTGGGTCGAAATGTTTTGAAAATAATTTTTTCGAACGCGCAAAAGATTGAAATTACTAGTCCCGTATCGGATTTTTCTATCTTTTGAGCCTGTTAGATGCAATACCCTTTCAAACATTTTCTTCCTATACACTGCCATTGTAATTTTCTGAATATGTACTCGTTATGACGTCATAAATCGATTCTTGATTTCGCAGTTAGTACCTAATTTCAAAAAATGATTAAAAATACTTCCAGTTGTCCTAGAAGCGTGAAATTAACACCAACATGATCAGGAAAGATTGAATTTTGAAATTAGCTAATAAAATTGATATTAATTCTTTCGCTGCATAAGGCCTTTAAAGGCTGGCATTACGAATTATGAAACAGGAAACGAATCATCGAGGTTTGTCTCAGCTATAACTAGCACATCAACATTCTCGTGAAGAAGGCTAGAGAAGCTTTCAAATTTGTTTATGATGGAATTTTTATTGATATAACTCACAATAATATTTTTAGGATGGTCATTTCTAAGTTTTCTCATTTGGTGAAAAACGTCCTTTGTCAAGTTAGGGTCATTATGCCCAGACCTCTCTTCCAGTGTTTGGACACCACTACCCACATGCAGCCTTTCAACATAATTGTTGTTATTTAAGTTATTAAATGAGGATCTAGTGATATCTCACTGATTAAGTAAAGAAACAAAAGAAATAAAATTCTGAGCAAGAGCTGCATTACCTTTGTAATTTAAGTGCCGTTTTCCCCGGCCTAAGCAGTATTCATCCAGGTTCGAATTATCCACAATCTTCACTTTTTCCTCGACACATAACACTTTAATTATTATCCACTCGTTCCAGACCCCTGACCAGGACCCATATGAGATAGACCCAGGCCCCACGAAAACCCACTCTGACCTTGCTTCCACGACGATCGTCAGTTTGAAAAGCAACGAAATCCACGAAGTATAATCTTTTAATTTCTACTAGAGAACACCAAAAATTTAACAATTACAACTTATCACAGATTTTCCTTGCTTAATATGGCGGAAAATCCAGGTTCGGAGGTCGGACGGGAAGCTCCGACCGAAAACAATGCGGGACAAAACACGCCGCCTACTACATAAAAAAGCGAGCCTACAGTTGTGGCTCTTGAGGATTTGAAAAAATCCATTGTAGAACATGTGTTGGCAGCTATTAGCACACAACAGCCTGCAAGAACCAGCTTAGCTGGACGTAAACGATCTCTCCAAGTTGAGGATGAGGTTGATGATGAATATGACATACTGTCTGTACATGCAGATGCCTATGGATTAGGCCATACCAGAGATCACTCTGAATCCGATGCTGATTCACTAACTGGCGATTTACCAGAGGAAGATTCCTCTGTGGCCAGAGGCACAAAGCAGAGTGCCAGCAAAACTGACAATATGTCAGATTTGTTCCCTGCAAAATCTGCAAAATCATCGAGCAAAAACCAGACTAAGGGTTTAGATGTTGCAGAAGATCTCCTTTGCCAAGTGGATGATGAATTTTCTGATACATCCCTTGGGGACAAAATTCTTGATAATTTGGCTGATAGGATTTGTAAACATTTTGTGGTTGACCCAACTAAAGTCTCAAGTGAGCTCTTGGGTCGCCTGAAATTGCCCAAAAACTGTTCGGGAATTGTGGTTTCAACGATGAACCAAACAATTATAGACATGAAAGACTATGAATCTATACGTCATATTGAGCGTAAATTGTACAATACACAGCTAAATGTGCAAAGAGCCATTGCAGCAATTGCTAAGATAGCAAATATGGCACTTGAGGCTGACCAAAGTAGCAAAATGATTGACTCTAAAGCACTCCTTAGAGCAGCGTTAGATGGTGTAACATGGCCAAACCCAAGCAAGCCTTACTAATTCTAGGAAGAATTATGTCAAGCAAACTCTTTCAGATGATGTCAAGGACATCTGCAACCCCAAGAGGAAGGCATCACATTATCTGTTTGGAGATGACCTCACAAAATCTATTAAAGAGGCACGGGACATCTACCGGATGTCTAACAACATTGGAAACAAGAAACCCCAATCTAAACATCCGTCCACATGAGGCAGTCACACTGCAACAAGGCCAAACAACAATGCTCCAAGGAATGGTCAAGGTCATTTTTTAGACAGAGGCCACGGTGCCAACCGGAGCAAGCGGAACCTTCCATACAGGAAGCAAACATGAACCAATTACAGGTGAATACACCTACCTTTATTTTATATTTAACTGACAAGGTAAAGAATTTCAAAGCAGGTTGCATAGCAGAAAAACTTATGGTTTGGTCATCATTGACTACTGATACTGAAATATTATCTACTGTATCAGGACTACCACTAGAATTTGAAAGCATACCAAATCAGCAAATTTATGCAAGTACACAAATTTTCTCATCTGAAGAATCAAAATTTATAGGTACTGAAATAAACAATTTACTCCAGAAAAATGTCATAAAGAATCACTCCATGAGCCTGGAGAATTCATCTCGCCAATATTTTTGCGGCCTAAAAATGATGGGTCTTTTAGACTCATACTAAACTTGAAGAAACTTATCAAATTTATGCCCAAAATTCACTTTAAAATGGACACAATATACACAGTCACGGAGCTCATACATGAAAGTAGCTACATGACAAAAATTGATCGAAAGGATGCCTACTACTCTGTACCCATCAATGAAAATGACAAAAAATATCTAAAATTTGTGCACAAGGGTAAACTGTTCCATTTTACATCTCTTCCAAATGGCCTCTCATGCGGGCCAAGGAAGTTCACCAAACTTCTAAAGCCTGCTCTCTCTTCCTTGAGACAGCTTGGTATTAACATTGTTGCGTATATTGATGATCTTATCATCATTGATGACAGTTACCAAAAATGTGCAAAGGCAACACAGACTGGTGTTTCACTGTTTGATTCCCTGGGTTTTGTAATACACCCAGAAAAATCAACCTTTACACCAGCAACCGTAATTGAATACTTGGGTTTTAGTATAGATGCAATAAATCAAACCATACAGTTGACAGATTCTAAGAAAAATAAAACAAAGGATCTATGTCAGCATGTCTTGGCTGCCAAAACGCTCCCAGTAAGACAGGTTGCTAAATTACTGGGAGCTTTAACAAGTGCATTTCCTGGTGTCAAATTTGGGCCCCTGCATTATAGATCTTTAGAAAGATGTAAAATTGCTGCCCTTAAAAAAGCCAAAGGGAATTTTGATGGAGAAATGCTTCTCAGCCAACAAGCAGCACAGGACATCCAGTGGTGGATCAATAATATTGAATCTTCTGTGAATGTCTAGTCATTAGGAAATGCATCAATTGTTCTAACTACTGATGCATCCAAAACTGGCTGGGGGGCTGTTACACGTAATTCATCTGCATCAGGCCAGTGGACAACGGAGGAAAGTTCCCAGCACATCAATTGCTTAGAACTCACTGCAGTCCTTTTTGGTCTAAAATCTTTGTTGAACAACGTCAAGAGAGCACATATTAAAATATTATCAGATAATACAACTACTGTAGCCTATATAAACAAAATGGGTACTACACACTCTGAGTGTTGCAACAGATTGGCACACAAGATATGGGACTGGGCTATTTCCCATGAAAGTTGGCTAACATCCAGCTACATTCCAGGTAAACTAAACACAGAGGCAGATAAACAATCACGCAAAAGTGCATCTTGTACTGAATGGAAACTTAAACCTTCCATTTTCCATACTTTAACTAAGAACTTCCAATTTTTACCAGATATTGATTTGTTTGCCTCCAGAATAAACTGTCAGTTAGATAGGTTTGTGTCCTACACCCCTGACCCTAATGCTTTTGCAGTCAATGCATTTACATTAGACTGGAGAAAGTTGGCAATTTATGCTTTCCCCCCTTTCTCCTGTGTGGGGAAAATGGTGAGGAAGATAATACAAGACAAGGCTAGGGGCATTATCATTGTCCCAAACTGGCCAAGCCAATCTTGGTTCTCCATGCTGCAGAGAATAAGAATTGAGGAACCTTTCTTTATTTTTCCTAGCTAGAACCAATTGTGCCTGCCATCCAAACCATAGCAACTACATCCACTACACAAAAAGCTAGAACTACTAGCATTCTATGTCGATGGAACACTTTACCTACAATGAACTTATCTGAAACTGCTGAAAACATCATTATGGCATCATGGAGCGATGGAACAAAGAAGCAGTATGGAACTTATGCAAGAAAATGGTTAAAGTACTATTCTGACAACCATATGGATTACTGTAGGGCAAGTGTACCCGAAGTAATTGAATTCCTTACTGATATGTTTAAGAATTCAAAATTTCAGTACTCGACATTCAACACAGTTCGTTCAATGTTATCATCAATGGTAGAGCTAAGAGATGGAATCACTGTTGGCAATCATCCTTTAGTTAGGAGGTTTATGAAAGGAATATTTAAGTTAAGACCCTCACCGCCAAGATATACTGTGACGTATGATGCTGAGATAGTTCTACAGCACATTGCAAATTTGCCTCCATTAGCACAGCTAACTTTGCCCGAGGTAACCAAGAGATTGGCAACACTCATGGCACTCCTGAGTGGGCAACGTGCCCAAACACTTCATGTTTTGGATATTACTTACATGCATATTGCCCCAGAGAGAGTTATTTTTTACATATCAGAAATTCTAAAGACATCAAGGCCCTCTTTCCATCAACAGCCTTTGAACTTATCAGCATATCCGCAGGATGAAAAGTTGTGTGTTGTCAAAACATTGAAAGAATATTTACAACAGACAAAGTCCATAAGAGGAGACTGCACCAAATTATTCATATCTGTGTCAAAACCTCATCATTCTGTCACCACAAGCACCATTGCCCGTTGGATTAAAGAGACATTGAGCAATTCAGGTATAGATACCACCACTTTTACAGCACATTCAACTCGGGTAGCATCTACTTCACTTTCAAAGGCAAAAGGACTTTCAGTAACAGAAATCGCTAAAGCAGCAGGATGGTCAAACTGTAGCACTTTTGCTAAACATTATGACAAACCTATAATGGACAAAGATTTTGGCAGCACAATTACACATTGATGAACCAATTGTTTTTCTCAGTAACTGTTATGAACTGTTATGTTCTATTGAAAGCAATGTTTTGTTATAACTCCTTGCTTTCTTCTTTTGGTGTGTTTCTCTATATTAAGACACACGGTCCATTTCAGGGCTTGCTTTAAAATCTCATATGGGTCCTGTAAATGCAATCATGATGCTCTACCGCAACACAAGATCAATGGTTAGATCTCCTGATGGCGACACAGACTTCTTTGACATCATCGCAGGAGTACTTCAAGGTGATACACTAGCACCCTATCTCTTCATCATATGCCTCGATTACGTGCTCAGGAAAGCCCTAGATGAAATTCCAGAACTCGGTTTCACACTGAAACCCCAAAGAAGCCGCAGACACAAATGGGTTAACATCACAGACGTTGACTATGCTGATGATCTCGCAGTTCTGACGAACAACATCCAGGATGCGATGAAACTCCTACACAAAATCGAAGAAGCAGCTAGTGAGATAGGCCTCTACATCAACGCCAAGAAGACAGAATATATCATCATCAACATTGAAAATAACACCTTTGAAATACGCGACCTCAATGGCAACCTCCTTAAAGTTGTCGAAGACTTCAAATATCTCGGCAGTTACATCGCATCAACTGAAAGGGATATCGAGATAAGAATTGGAAAAGCCTGGGGAGCGCTAAACCAGCTTGACAAAATTTGGAAATCTAACCTACCAAAGAACCTGAAGAAAGACTTCTTCCGGGCAGCGGTTGAGTCGGTGCTTCTCTACGGCTTTACTGCCTGGACACTCACAACAAGGTTAGAAGACAAACTCGATGGCACATACACACGAATGCTGCAAGCAGCTCTGAATGTGTCCTGGAAAGACCACACGACAAACAAAGAACTATATGGCAACACACCACCTTTAAGCCAAACCATCAGAACACAACGAATGAGATTCGCCGGCCACATCTGGAGGAACAAGAATGAACTCGCTAGCGACGTCCTCCTCTGGACTCCAACTCACGGAAAACAAAAACCTGGACGACCTAAAAGATCATACATTGACCAACTGGCGGATGACACAGGATTTAACCCTCAGGAGTTTGTAAACGCCATGTCGAACAAAGGGGACTGGAGAAAGCGCGTCATGCAATGCCGACCTTGGTCGACCTGATGATGATGATGATGATGATGGGTCCTGGTCAGGGGTCTGGAACGAGTGGATAATAATTTCCAAATTAAACAAGCGGCAGTGCCGTTTGATTGAAATTATTTCCAGCTCGTTTCCCCCTGACCACGACTCATGTGCCCTCCCAGCCCATCCCATAACGCTTGAAATGGACCGTGGTATGTTGCTTTAAAGGAGGGTTTTCGTGGGGCCTTGGGTCTATCTCACATGAGTCCTGGTCAGGGGGGAACGAGCTGGAAATAATTTCAATCAAACGGCACTGCCGCTTGTTTAATTTGGAAATTTTTCTGTTAATATCTTGAACTTTCTTGTCCATGCCGGGCTTGTCACGTCTTGTAAGGAGTGTGGAAACAGCAATCTTTGTCTCTGGGCTCTCCTCTTTTACAGATTTGATTGTCTTTTTTAGGACCTCGATTGATGTTTTTGTTAAAGTCATTTGTCCCAGCGTGAATGATGAGAATGTCAGGTTTCCTTCTCACGGCTGGCTTTATATGATCAGCTATATCTTCCATATTAGCTCCAGGGTGGTTTTTAACTTTGACAATGCGGTGTCTGCTGAGGCCTTTTTCGTCAATTCCGTTTAGTAGGGAGTCACCAACGATTGTGACATGTAATCTCTTGTTTTTCCCTTCATTATTTTCACTACTCTTGTTGTTGTTTTCGCTCTCATTTGCTGCCTTGTTTTCATTTTCATTCCCTGCTGCGGGTTGTGGTTCCTCTGGGACTTGATTTATCTGAGGGGTACTGTGTTCTTTGTGTTCATTTTGCTTCTTTTTCCCTTTCTTACTTTTTGTGTTTGCCTGGGTCTTTTGTTCACTAGTGATGTCCACTATGATCGGCACTGGTTTTTCATGGCTTTCCTGGGTCTGGTCTTTACTTTGCAAATCTTGGTTTTCATGGAGATTGCTAGAGTTTTTGTTATGTTGTACTGCAACTCTCCTATGCCCATACTGTTCAGTTTCATTTGGAATAAGTTTTCCGATAATTTTAGTACTCTCCTCAATAATCATTTGCTTTTCATCGAGTTGTTTTTCTAAAGATGTGATTCGGTTCTGTAGGCATTTGATCAGCACCGTCTTGGTTTCGCTAGGATGCATCCCTTTGTCTTTGTTGTCATGTGTTGATGCACGTAAATTTGCTACTTCTGAAAACATGAATTTTTTGAAATCTATAAATTCACTATGAATATCCGTACCTGTTGTTTGAGAATACGAAGAGCTTGTTTTATCTCGGAATATTACTGAACTTTGATTGCCTTTGCCTTTTTGTAGCGCTGGTTTGCCAGCAAAAGTATTTTCTTTTATCAAACCTTTATCCTTTGCTATCTCAATCATCGAACTCGTGTGGGCCTGGCTCCATCCCAAATCTTTCATACAGATTTCAGATACATTTTCCACATTTTGGGCTTTTCTCTTTTTCTTACATGATCTCGGATATGACAGTGAGATCGAAGGTAGATGTTGAATTTTCGTTTATGGCAATATTATCTTCGATTTGAGTCGAAAAAGCAGCAGCTCCCTCGTTGGCACGTCCGTCCGCCATGTTCAACAACCAACGTTCTTTCAAATTCGTCTCTGTATGTTCCATCTAAAACCTTGACAATTCTCTTAACTTGCCGAGAATCTCTTTGCAACACAGCGATGATTAGATCCTTCTCTGAAGGTGATTTTTCGTAACGAGAAGTTCCTGTAAAGTAAATTATAAGACGACAAGGCGTTTGCCTCTTTCGGGTAATCTGAAAGTTTTGTTAAAGGTCTACCATTTAATATAGATTCGACTTCACACATCAATGTTTGCAAACCTTCATCATCCATTACTTGTTCATGCACCATTGCATTCATTATTTTTCTTGCTGAACAGATTACTCTTTGCCATACTCCGCCCATGTGTGACGCTTTTGGAGAATTTGGCTTCCTATAGATTTCCTGTCGCTGTAAGAATTTATCGATTTTATCTTCACATGATTTCAAAAGTGCTTCTTGCAATTTCCTGTTACCGCTTACAAAATGTGTCCTAATGTCTGATCTCATTTCTTTCGGCCTACCCCGTCTGGATATTAAGCGTCTTAGTCCATTTAGAAACAAATCGGTGTCCATGCAGTGAATGACTTCAATATTCACTGCTCTTATTGGTAAGCAGCAGAAGATAACGCCGTACTTATTGGTAAGCAGCAGAAGATAACGCCGTACTTTTACCACGTGAACAACCCCCTTTTACCAAAAACGGCCCAAGCAGTCAAATCCAATGAAACTGAATGGTGGAAGATCGCTAGTGATTCTATCTTGTGGGAGATCTGCCTTTTTCTGTTCTCCAACACTCTGCAAGCGTCTTTAACAGCCAAAACACAATATGCCAACCGACTGCAGACCTGCCATTGATGATCCAATATTTCTGTCTTACCAAAGACAACACAGGTTCATCTCCAGAGTGTCCAGTAATCTCTTAAAAATCGTGATAATGCTGAATTATCAAATCAACAACAGGGCTTTTCTTTGGAAGTATAATAGGATGCTAACTTTCATCTAACAGCGTTGAGTTGTTCCTGAGTCTTCCACCAACAAAAATCACATTGTCGACAATTACTGGGTCAAGTTTTCTCAAACAGCCTGATTTGCTCACACCAGCATTCTTTGAAATCAATTGCTTTAGTTTTATTATGAAAATTCATCAATTTGTACATCAGATAAGATACATTTCTGCGCTTGCCGGATTCCTTCAATTCCTAGATTACCTTTTTGACTCGTGGTTGGGCATGCGCAGACGACAAGTCAATGCTGTGGTTGGGGATTTGGTGTCTCTCCGACTCTGTTCCTGGGTGATTCCCTGACTTCACTTTCTCAACTTAAAGAGGCTCTGGTCTGATCTTTCTTCTATTGCTCGTAGGGGAGTCTCCCTGACGTACGGGAAATAAATAATGGGTAGGGCAGGGATAGGGATAACTGTGGAGACAAAGAATGGCTAGGGCTAAGGGGTAGGGATAACTGTGGGGAAAATCGCCTGGGGAAGTACTCATTGACTTTACATATTTGGGATCTGCAATTCGGAAGACTGAAAAAACGTACCTTCGTATTTGGGGTCTAAAATTGAAGGCCAGTCAATGGGGTCTGAGATGAGATTTTGAGGGTTGAAAATAATTATATATTTTATATATTATATTGGCAAATAATTATATAAAAATACGGAATAATTATATATTTTATATTCTATATTGGCCAATATTTAGGTATTTGGTTAACATATGTTTGGGGTAGCCTATTTGAAAAATTTGGTCAACATATTTGATTTATTAATTTATAATTCAACTCTTTTTGTTATAAAAATTTATAACCTTCTTTGTATTAATAGTCTGTCTGATGATTGCGTGAGCATGAAACTTTGAGTAACAGAGAGCCAGTCTCCTTTCTTGTTTCTATTCTAACCTTGTTTGTATTTTTTATAAAAATCCAAAAACCTTTAACCAAAGCTCATTGCGAAAAACGGATAAAACTTGCTATTCCAACAGAATTGGTTCCCAGATCCTTACGAATTATCCCCGCACGCTGTTGATTTGTTGATGTCAAATAAAACAATGATGGCTATATTATTTGTGCCCTGTAATACCGTGTACCTGGCAATACCGTGTACCATCACATCCTGAGCACGAAAATCTTTGAACTAATCAATGCAGGTATTTTGAAAACCGCGAGTCACCTGTAAGGACCTTTCATCTAACTGTTTGTTGTGGTCGTCCACTTCTAATTCTGCTGAAGATCCATAAAAGAAAACGCCTTATTCAAGCCATCACCCTTTTGAGCCTATTCAAATTAGACAACCTTGTATAGATACATTCAAAAAAGCGTTTGCTCTTCTTTACATCCACAGAAAATGTTTTCCATGTTTGTCATGTTTGCCATTCCATGTTTCACTCAGACCGATGATATCAAATTTATGATCTAGGTTTTCCAATTGTTCACTTTAGAATAGGAAACGACCCAAACCACCCAAAAATCACCCAAAAATTAGCAAGTCACCCACAAAAGAGAAAAATCACCCAAAATCATGCAAAGTTAATTGAAAAAAGTTTTTTCTTGTCTTTTTCACCACACATTGCCTTTTTATGGGTTTGTGAACATAATTTTCTCTAATAATTTTAAGAGCTTGCACGCCATTTTGGATTCAAAGCTCGGCCTCCTTCTGGAAGCGAGGAGGTACCTATTATTTACGAATCTGACCAGGGGGGTTCCGCTAGGCGCTAAGTTATTAAGCGCTCTGCTTTGCAAAACTGCGAATTTTTGGAAAAATTTGATCAGAAAGTTGCAGCAACGAGCAGACTGCTTGCAACAAACAAAATATTTCAAACAGTGACAATCAGACTGCTTCCAGGAATCCCCTGCAGGATTGCTTCCTGGAAGAAATCCCAAGTTTATTCTTGTTTGCCTCTAGATGCTCCAGATTTTATATTCGATTGGCTGTCCTCGCTTTATACTCAAATCGAATAACAAGATGAAATCATAAATGCTTAGAAAACTGTTTAATTGATCTCAAGGGGAAGGCAAAGGCCAATTTTTTAGGACAGTTTTAGCACAAACTGCAACCCCAGATTGTTCACGGAATTGCTGTGATTTTAAAATGAAAACGTAAAAAGAGATCAACCTGGATGAAGCCATGGCTACAAAAACACCAACATCTTGGGATGTACGGCACACTCCTAAGAGAATTTCGTTGTGGCAAGTTTTGGTTTTTGGTTCAAAAAATTATTTTTTCTGATAATATGGCTAAATAGACATTCATTAGCTCAGGCAAAAATTTCTTTTTGGTTTCTATTGTCTAAACCATGGAAATCGATTTGTAGCAAATATGCTACATTGGCGCACAAGGGTTAAAAAAAAGAAGTATTTTCAACAAAACAATAAACAACTTTATAAAATTACTGCATTTACAGCAAGAAATATACAAAATGATAATTTTTATGCAAAATAATTTCTATTAGAGCTATAAACCCCAGGTTGGGTACATAAAGTATAAAATAGGTACAGGGATTGGCCACTCAAATGGTTGGGTTTTTTTACCTCAGACTCTAAATATGTTTAACCATTACCGTAAATTTCCTTGTACTGTAAAAGAATAAGATCTAGAAAAACATAAGTGAGGCCGTTAGGCTGTAGAAAGTTCTGTTCATCACGCAAAATACAGAAAAGAACCAAATAAAATATGTCCACTGTTCTCAAATTTTCATTTCTTGTGGTAGTCCAAAAAGCAATTTTTTCCATTCCTTAGACAGAGGCAAATCTTACATTTGCTGCAATAAATTTTGGAAAATCCATCTGGACAATTACGGCAACGTTGACGCTTGCCATGCTCCGGCCAATGACCCAACTGATCAAACCTTGCTTCATCACACGGAAGGGGCATTGTTGGCTTTCTGCCAGACTTTGCTGCAGGTGCTGCCTGGAAATTTGCCTCAGTGCTGTTTCTTTTAGGTCTCCCTGGAGTAGGTCTCTTATGCACTTTGTTTGCAGAAATTAAGGCATCTGCAATCTCAATTATAAAATTGATGTATGTCATCCTTGATTTCTTTGGTACTCCAAGCAGGTCGCAATCACGTCTGTAAAGCAGCCAGGCATTTGTCTTACAGATGTCTACCAAATGCCAGAAGATTTTTATATACCATCTTTAGGTCTTCATGGGGATGCGATAGAGGGCTATAAGCATGTCTGCCAAATCAACTCCCCCCATCCCTTTGTTGTAACTGAGGATAAGGCATGGACATTGTATATTTATCCTCTTCTTCTCCTCTGGAAACCATCTTTCCAATGAGCCCATTGGTTGTACCCCAAGATAGTTGGAGGCAACATGAACTGGCCCACTGTCTATCCATTTTACAACAACGAGGCCCGAGTTCATGTCTAATTTATAATCCAAAGAACCACGGCCCATCTTCTTTAGACCTTTGTTTGATTCAAGTTGACAGCCTTGGAGGCGATTAGCACGAATAGTGCCACATGAAAGAATTCCAGTCTTTTTTAGGAATATTAAAAGTTGCAGGGTTGTAAACCAATTATCAAAATACAATTTATGATTTTGATGTATTGGCAAATGTTCACAAAGTCGGGCAACAAATTGTGCTGACTTTTTCATATGGTTGTAGGGGACATTTTCTTCGTCATGGCCTTGTTTTCCAGCATAAATGTAAAAGTCGTACATTATGCCAGATGCACCAGCACGAACAAGGTTTTTAAACCCCCATTTCTTTGGCTTTTTTGGGTTATATTGCCTGATGCCACTGTATTTCGTTTTGGCAGGTATAATCTGTTCATCAATGGAATGGACTTCCTCAGGAACAATCAAGAGACACTGTTGTCTAACCTTTTCTATGACAGGTTTGTTTTTGAAAAGCCTGACGGACACTGCCTGGTCATAGGTGTTATTATCCACAAAGTGAATAAATGATCTGAGTTTTTCAAATCGTTTTATAGGCATGACATCTGCAGCCTTGGGGAATCTCATTTTCTGGGACCAATACAATTTGTAAGAGGGCAATTTAAAAATTCCCATTTTCAGGTGCATTCCAATCAACTGCTCGATTTCATCTTGAGTTGTGTTGATTGAAGATCCCCTCTTCTGTGTGCTGTACAGATTTGTTTGGTTGATGATTATTTCATTCAGCTCATCTGTCCAAAAAAACTTGTAATATTCAGATGGGGTTTTCATATCTGAAATATCACTTTGCCCAATCACAAAGTTCCCAGTTGTTGCCGGGATATCTTTTTTCCTCCAACGAAATATATGTCCTTTCGAAGGACTTGGGGGAGCTTCTTCAGGACTAAATTTATAAACGAATAAATGTGAGCTATATACAAAATTTGAAAAGTTTTTACAGTGATATGGTTGGTTAGTACGTTATAATGGTGCTGCTACGCAGATGCTGGAGCGGTGGCAATGATTGTGGTGGGAGTAGTATAATAATAATGATAATTGAATAATGATAATAGAATAAATGTATTGGAAAGCAGAGGAGTAGAGTATGACTGTAAATAGAGATATAAAAATATAACTACAAATAATAGGTTAGATGTATAGATATGATTCTAAATAATTAGCGGTCAGTCGTTCTGTTAAGTCCGTAGGGTGTCAGAGTGTTGGCCAAGTCAATGAAATGTTGTTATTTGGCTCGTCTAACACTCTCTCGTCCGGTGTGCAGTTTATGTATGGGTACAATCTGTAAGTCACTTATGTATTGAAAATCTTTGCTCTACTTCATAACATTTTAGACTCATGTTATTTGCTTTAAATATTAATTTCAGATAGAAGTCAAAAACTGCAGTGGACTCTAGATATATCACTTGACACCTATTACTGGCTATTATTTTCATTATACATATATACAAACATAACTAACATGCATAAGGAATTTCATAACATAAAATCACTTTTTTCTGCCCTTTCTTAACTTCTTTCTAGTGACCAGTAGCATTTATTACTAGGACCTAATAACAGTTAAAACTGCTAATGTTACAAAGTATCAGTCTTGCCACTGTTCCAGAACAGCAACATATGAAAAATCTTTGCTAATACTTCATAACATGTTATTTGCTTTAAAAATAAATGTCTGATAAAAGTAAAAAACTGTGGTGGATTTTACATTTATCACTTGACACCTATTTCAGGCTTTTATTTTCATTTTACATCTATACAAACATACCTAAAATGCATAAGAAATTTCGTAACATGAATTCACTTTTTCTGCCCTTGCTAAACCTCTTTCTGAAGACCAGTAGCATTTATTACTAAGACCTCATAACAGCCAAAACTGCTAATGTTACAAAGTATCGGTCTTGACATTGTTCAAGAACAACAATGTATTATAAATCTTTGCTTATGCTTCATAACATTTTAGACTCATGTTATTTATTTTCAATACTAATGTCAGATAGATGTAAAAAACTGTAGTGGATTCTACATACATCACATGACACCTATTATTGGCTATTATTTTCATTATACATATATTCAAACATAACTAACATGCATGAGAAAATTCGTAACATGAATTCACTTTTTCCTGCTCTTTCTGAACTTCTTTCTGAAGACTAGTAGGATTTATTACTAAGACCGAATAACAGTCCAAACTGCTAATGTTACGAAGTATCAGTCTTGCAATTGTTCAAGAACAACAACGTATTCAAAACCTTTGTTTATGCTTCATTACATTTTAGACTCATGTTATTTACTTTAAATATTAATGTCAGATAGAAATCAAAGACTGTGGTGGATTTTACATATCTCACTCGACCCCTATTACTGGCTTTTATTGTCATTTTACAGTTATACAAACATACCTTAAATGCATAAGGAATTTCGTAACATGAATTCACTTTTTTCTGCCGTTTCTAAACTTCTTTCTGAAGACCAACGGCATTTATTTCTAAGACCTAATAACAGTCAAAACTGCTCATGTTACAAAGTATCGGTCTTGCCATTACTTCAGAAAAACAATGTATTGAAAATCTTTGCTCATGCTTCATAACATTTAAGACTCATGTTATTTGTTTTAAACATTAATGTCAGATAGAAGTCAAAAATTGCAGTGGATTCTACATAAAACACATGACACCTATTACTGGCTATTATTTTCATTATATATATATACAAACATAACATGCGTAAGGAATTTTATAACATAAAATCACTTTTTTCTGCCCTTTCTAAATTTCTTTCTGGTGACTAGTAGCATCTATTACTAAGACCTAATAACAGTCAAAACTGCTAATGTTGGAAAGTATCGGTCTTGCCATTGTCCAGAACAGCAACATATGAAAAATCTTTGCTTATACTTCATAACATGTTAGACTGGCGTAATTTGCTTTAAATATTAATGTCAGATAAAAGTAAAAAACTGTGGTGGATTTTACATATATAACTGGACACCTATTACTGGCTTTTATTTCCATTTTACATATATACAAACATACCTTACATGCATAAGGAATTTCGTAACATGAATTGACTTTTTCTGTCCTTTCTAAACTTCTTTCTGATGAACAGTAGGATTTATTGCTAAGACCTAATAGCAGGCAAAACTGCTAATGTTACAAAGCATCGGTCTTGCCATTGTTCCAGAACAGCAAAATATGAAAAATCTTTGCCTATAATTAACAACATTTTTAGACTCGTGTTATTTGCTTTAAATATTAATGTCAGATATCACTGGACACCAATTACTGGCTTTTATTTTCATTTTACATTTATACAAACATACCTAAAATGCATAAGGAATTTCGTAACATGAATTCACTTTTTTCTGCCCTTTCTAAACTTCTTTCTAAAGACCAATGGCATTTATTACTAAGACCTAATAACAGTCAAAACTGCTAATGTTACAAAGTGTCGCTCTTGCCATTGTTTCAGAAAAACAATGTATTGAAAATCTTTGCTCATGCTTCATAACATTTAAGACTCATGTTATTTGCTTTAAATATTAATGTCAGATAGAAGTCAAAAATTGCAGTGAATTCTACATTTATGACATAACACCTATTATTGGCTATTTTTTTCATTATACATATATAAAAACATAACTCACATGCATAAGGGATTGCATAGCATAAAATCACTTTTTCTGCCCTTTCTAAACTCCTTTCTGGTGACCAGTAGCATTTTTTACTAAGACCTAATAACAGTTAAAACTGCTAATGTTACAAAGTATCAGTCTTGCCACTGTTCCAGAACAGCAACATATGAAAAATATTTGCTAATACTTCATAACATGTTATTTGCTTTACATATAAATGTCAGATAATAGTAAAAAACTGTGGTGGATTTTACATATATCAATTGACACCTATTTCAGGCTTTTATTTTCATTTTACATATATAAGAACATACCTGAAATGCATAAGGAATTTCGTAACATGAATTCACTTTTTCTGCCCTTTCTAAACCTCTATCTGAAGACCAGTAGCATTTATTACTAAGACCTCATAACAGCCAAAACTGCTAATGTTACAAAGTATCGGTCTTTCCATTGTTTAAGAACAACAATGTATTATAAATCTTTGCTTCTGCTTCATAACATTTTAGACTCATGTTATTTACTTTCAATATTAATGTCAGATAAAAGTAAAAAACTGTGGTGGATTTTACATATATAACTGGACACCTATTACTGGCTATTATTTTCATTATACGTATATACAAAAGTACCTAAAATGCATCAGGAATTTCGTAACATGAATTCACTTTTTTCGCACTTTCTAAACTTCTTCCTGAAGAAGAGTAGCATTTATTACTAAGACCTAATAACAGTCTAAACTGCTAATGTTACAAAGTAATGGTCTTTCAATTGTTCCAGAACAACAATATATTCAAAATCTTTGCTTATGCTTCGTTACATTTTAGACCCAAGTTATTTGCTTAAAATATCAATGTCAGATAAAAAAAACTGTGGTGGATTTTACAAATATCACTTGACACCTATTAATGGCTATTATTTTCATGAGCAATATATTCAAACATACCTAACATACATAAGGAAATTCGTAACATGAATTCACTTTTTTCTGCCCTCTCTTAACTTCTTTCTGAAGACCAGTAGTATTTATTACTAATACTCAATAACAGTCAAAACTTTTAATGTTACAAGGTATCGTTCTTGCAATTGTTCCAGAACAGCAACATTTGAAAAATCTTTGCTTATAATTCATAACATTTTAGACTCACGTTATTTGCTTTCAATATTAATGTCAGATAAAAGTCAAAAACTGTGGTGGATTTGACATGTATCACTTGACACCTATTACTGGCTATTCCAGCTACGCGGGTATTTTGACCGCGCGTGATTAGAAATGTGCGTAGTGCACTTTTTCAAACGGAAACCACTGCCCCCCGTGGGTCGAAATGTTTTGAAAATAATTTTTTCGAACGCGCAAAAGATTGAAATTACTAGTCCCGTATCGCATTTTTCTATCTCTTGAGCCTGTTAGATGCAATACCCTTTCAAACATTTTCTTCCTATACACTGCCATTGTAATTTTCCGAATATGTACTCGTTATGACGTCATAAATGCATTCTTGATTTGGCAGTTAGTACCTAATTTCAAAAAATGATTTAAAATACTTCCAGTTGTCCTAGAAGCGTGAAATTAACACCAACAGATCAGGAAAGATTTGAATTTTGAAATTAGCTAATAAAATTGATATCAATTTTTTCGCTGCATAAGGCCTTCAAAGGCTGGCATTACGAATTATGAAACAGGAAACGAATCATCCATGTTTGTCTCAGCTATAACTAGCGCATCAACATTCTCGTGAAGAAGGCTAGAAAAGCTTTCAAATTTGTTTCTG
The DNA here is from genome assembly GCA_963924455.1 of Pelagia noctiluca. Taxonomy (NCBI): domain Eukaryota; kingdom Metazoa; phylum Cnidaria; class Scyphozoa; order Semaeostomeae; family Pelagiidae; genus Pelagia; species Pelagia noctiluca. Next base: position 5,428,870 of record OZ004327.1, on the reverse strand, counting down.
ATGGAATTGATATTGATATAGCTCACAATAATATTTTTAGGGTGGTTTTTTCTAAGTTTTTTCATTTGGTGAAAAACGTCCTTTGTCAAATTAGGGTCATTATGCACGTCAGATTCATGGGAGCTTTCCAGGTTGCAATCCCCAGACCTCTCTTCCAGTGTTTGGACACCACTACCCACATGCAGCCTTTCAACATAATTGTTGTTATTTACGTTATTAAATGAGGATCTAGTGATATCTCACTGATTAAGTAAAGAAATAAAAGAAATAAAATTCTGAGCAAGAGCTGCATTACCTTTGTAATTTAAGTGCAGTTTTCCTCGGCCTAAGCAGTATTCATCCAGGTTCGAATTATCCACAATATTCACTTTTTCCTCGACACATAACACTTTAATTATTATCCACTCGTTCCAGACCCCTGACCAGAACCCATATGAGATAGACCCAGGCCCCACAAAAACCCACTCTGACATTGCTTCCACGACGATCGTCAGTTTGAAAAGCAACGAAATCCACGAAGTATAATCTTTTAATTTCTTCTAGAGAACACCAAAAATTTAACAATTACAACTTATCACAGATTTTCCTTGCTTAATATGGCGGAAAATCCAGGTTCGGAGGTCGGACGGAGGCTCGGACCGAAAAAATGCGGGACAAAACACGCCGCCTACCACACAAAAAAGCGAGCCTACAGTTGTGGCTCTTGAGGATTTGAAAAAATCCATTGTAGAACATGTGTTTGCAGCTATTAGCACACAACAGCCTGCAAGAACCAGCTTAGCTTGACTTAAACGATCTCTCCAAGTTGAGGATGAGGTTGATGATGAATATGACATACTGTCTGTACATGCAGATGCCTATGGATAAGGCCATACCAGAGATCACTCTGAATCCGATGCTGATTTCTAACTGGCGATTTACCAGAGGAAGATTCCTCTGTGGCCAGAGGCACAAAGCAGAGTGCCAGCAAAACTGACATGTATATGTCAGATTTGTTCCCTGCAAAATCTGCAAAATCATCGAGCAAAAACCAGACTAAGGGTTTAGGTGTTGCAGAAGATCTCCTTTGCCAAGTGGATGATGAATTTTCTGATACATCCCTTGGGGACAAAATTCTTGATAATTTGGCTGATAGGATTTTTAAACATTTTGTGGTTGACCCAATTTAAGTCTCAAGTGAGCTCTTGGGTCGCCTGAAATTGCCCAAAAACTGTTCGGGCATTGTGGTTCCAACGATGAACCAAACAATTATAGACATGAAAGACTATGAATCTATACGGCATATTGAGCGTAAATTGTACAATACACAGCTAAATGTGCAAAGAGCCATTGCAGCAATTGCTAAGATAGCAAATATGGCACTTGAGGCTGACCAAAGTAGCAAAATGATTGACTCTAAGGCACTCCTTAGGGCAGCGTTGGATGGTGTAACTGTCTTGGGCCAAACCCAAGCAAGCCTTACTAATTCTAGGAAGAATTATGTCAAGCAAATTCTTTCAGATGATGTCAAGGACATCTACAACCCCAAGGGGAAGGCATCACAATATCTGTTTGGAGATGACCTCACAATGTCTATTAAAGAGGCACGGGACATCTACCGGATGTCTAACAACATTGGAAACAAGAAACCCCAATCTAAACATCCGTTCACAAGAGGCAGTCACACTGCAACAAGGCCAAACAACAATGCTCCAAGGAATGCTCAAGGTCATTTTTTAGACAGAGGCCGCGGTGCCAACCGGAGCAAGCGTTCCATCCACGAACCTTCCATACAGGAAGCAAACATGAACCAATTACAGGTGAATACACCTACCTTTATTTTATATTTAACTGACAAGGTAAAGAATTTCAAAGCAGGTTGCATAGCAGAAAAACTTATGGTTTGGTCATCATTGACTACTGATACTGAAATATTATCTACTGTATCAGGACTACCACTAGAATTTGAAAGCATACCAAATCAGCAAATTTATGCAAGTACACAAAGTTTCTCATCTGAAGAATCAAAATTTATAGGTACTGAAATAAACAATTTACTCCAGAAAAATGTCATAAAGAATCACTCCATGAGCCTGGAGAATTCATCTCGCCAATATTTTTGCGGCCTAAAAATGATGGGTCTTTTAGACTCATACTAAACTTGAAGAAACTTATCAAATTTATGCCCAAAATTCACTTTAAAATGGACACAATAGACACAGTCACGGAGCTCATACATGAAAGTAGCTACATGACAAAAATTGATCTGAAGGATGCCTACTACTCTGTACCCATCAATGAAAATGACAAAAAATATCTAAAATTTGTGCACAAGGGTAAACTGTTCCATTTTACATCTCTTCCAAATGGCCTCTCATGCGGGCCAAGGAAGTTCACCAAACTTCTAAAGCCTGCTCTCTCTTCCTTGAGACAGCTTGGTATTAACATTGTTGCGTATATTGATGATCTTATCATCATTGATGACAGTTACCAACAATGTGCAAAGGCAACACAGACTGGTGTTTCACTGTTTGATTCCCTTGGTTTTGTAATACACCCAGAAAAATCAACCTTTACACCAGCAACCGTAATTGAATACTTGGGTTTTAGTATAGATGCAATAAATCAAACCATACAGTTGACAGATTCTATGAAAAATAAAACAAAGGATCTATGTCAGCATGTCTTGGCTGCCAAAACGCTCCCAGTAAGACAGGTTGCTAAATTACTGGGAACTTTAACAAGTGCATTTCCTGGTGTCAAATTTGGGCCCCTGCATTATAGATCTTTAGAAAGATGTAAAATTGCTGCCCTTAAAAAAGCCAAAGGGAATTTTGATGGAGAAATGCTTCTCAGCCAACAAGCAGCACAGGACATCCAGTGGTGGATCAATAATATTGAATCTTCTGTGAATGTCTAGTCATTAGAAAATGCATCAATTGTTCTAACTACTGATGCATCCAAAACTGGCTGGGGGGCTGTTACACGTAATTCATCTGCCTCAGGCCAGTGGACAATTGAGGAAAGTTCCCAGCACATCAATTGCTTAGAACTCACTGCAGTCCTTTTTGGTCTAAAATCTTTGTTGAACAACGTCAAGAGAGCACATATTAAAATATTATCAGATAATACAACTACTGTAGCCTGTATAAACAAAATGGGTACTACACACTCTGAGTCTTGCAACAGATTGGCACACAAGATATGGGACTGGGCTATTTCCCATGAAAGTTGGCTAACATCCAGCTACATTCCAGGTAAACTAAACACAGAAGCAGATAAACAATCACGCAAAAGTGCATCTTGTACTGAATGGAAACTTAAACCTTCCATATTGATTTGTTTGCCTCCAGAATAAACTGTCAGTTAGATAGGTTTGTGTCCTACACCCCTGACCCTAATGCTTTTGCAGTCAATGCATTTACATTAGACTGGAGAAAGTTGGCAATTTATGCTTTCCCCCCTTTCTCCTGTGTGGGGAAAATGGTGAGGAAGATAATACAAGACAAGGCTAGGGGCATTATCATTGTCCCAAACTGGCCAAGCCAGTCTTGGTTCTCCATGCTGCAGAGAATAAGAATTGAGGAACCTTTCTTTATTTTTCCTAGCAAAAACCAATTGTGCCTGCCATCCCAACCACAGCAACTACATCCTCTACACAAAAAGCTAGAACTACTAGCATTCTATGTCGATGGAACACTTTACCTGCAATGAACTTATCTGAAACTGCTGAAAACATCATTAGGGCATCATGGAGCGATGGAACAAAGAAGCAGTATGGAACTTATGCAAGAAAATGGTTAAAGTACTGTTCTGACAACCATATGGAGTACTGTAGGGCAAGTGTACCCGAAGTAATTGAATTCCTTACTGATATGTTTAAGAATTCAAAATTTCAGTACTCAACACTCAACACAGTTCGTTCAATGTTATCATCAATGGTAGAGCCAAGAGATGGAATCACTGTTGGCAATCATCCTTTAGTTAGGAGGTTTATGAAAGGATTATTTAAGTTAAGACCCTCACCGCCAAGATATACTGTGACGTATGATGCTGAGATAGTTCTACAGCACATTGCAAGAATGCCTCCATTAGCACAGCTAACTTTGCCTGAGGTAACCAAGAGATTGGCAACACTCATGGCACTCCTGAGTGGGCAACGTGCCCAAACACTTCATGTTTTAGATATTACTTACATGTATATTGCCCCAGAGAGAGTTATTTTTTACATATCAGAAATTCTAAAGACATCAAGGCCCTCTTTCCATCAACAGCCTTTGAACTTATCAGCATATCCGCAGGATGAAAAGTTGTGTGTTGTCAAAACATTGAAAGAATATTTACAACAGACAAAGTCCATAAGAGGAGACTGCACCAAATTATTTATATCCGTGTCAAAACCTCATCATTCTGTCACCACAAGCACCATTGCCCGTTGGATTAAAGAGACATTGAGCAATTCAGGTATAGATACCACCACTTTTACAGCACATTCAACTCGGGTAGCATCTACTTCACTTTCAAAGGCAAAAGGACTTTCAGTAACAGAAATCGCTAAAGCAGCAGGATGGTCAAACTGTAGCACTTTTGCTAAACATTATGACAATCCTATAATGGACAAAGATTTTGGCAGCACAATTACACATTGATGAAGCAATTGTTTTTCTCAGTAACTGTTATGAACTGTTATGTTCTATTGAAAGCAATGTTTTGTTATAACTCCTTGCTTTCTTCTTTTGGTGTGTTTCTCTATATTAAGACACACGGTCCATTTCAGGGCTTGCTTTAAAATCTGATATGGGTCATGGTCAGGGGTCTGGAACGAGTGGATGATAATTTCCAAATTAAACAAGCGGCAATGCCGTTTGATTGAAATTATTTCCAGCTCGTTCCCCCTGACCAGGACTCTGCAAACGTTGCCAAACACTGAGCATCTCTCAAGACTATTTGGTGTTGCTATACCATGCGATCTGTCGAGAAGGAATCAAAAAAAATATTGCTCACCCATTTGCAACAGTAGCTCCATCCTCACTTCACAAAATGAAGTCAAACATCAAAGGCATATACATTCTATTCCTGTGAGATCGGTAAAAGAGAAGCTACACATCTTTGCCAAGAAAAACGCCGAGAATGTGAGCATGCCGTTTCCAGCTTCGACTTTCTTTCAGCTTTGCTGTTGCATTCTGGGTAGAAATAGACAATTGATTTTAGCTGACGATTTGTTTGGGATTCAACAACTGGAACTACTTACAGTACTAAGGGGGTGATAGCATTAGCTTAAAGGAACCAGATCAACTTACTTGGGAGTTGCCCTTACCAGCACATCACCAAAGGTCCAATTTTGTCACCGGGTCATCATCCCGCACTTTGCCTTAGGTTCCAACAGGCAGAGATGGGCATCCACTCAAACTTATCCTCCATGATAATGGGTTTTACCCCGTTTCTTTTGTTACCTTTCCCCCTAATCATAATAATCTTTATAATTCTACCCCTACCCGCACGTCGCCCCACGTCATCCAATAGGGGAGGGGGGACTCCCTGCTCAACGAAATGATCGTTAATTATACTTGTACTATACCATATTTTTGTCTCTTCCAATTGATTTTTGATTAGTTATGTTCACTTTCTTTGATAGAAAAGGACAGTTGTAAAATGCAATAATATCAAATCCTACAACTAAACCAATTTGCATTATTTTGTGTTTTTTATCCCAATACAACAGAAGATAAAGCAGCTTTTCTTCTTCTAGCCATTCTCTATCCTTGTGAGGTTTCCGCCTTTAGCTGCCTGTTTCTGACAGTTTGTCTGCCTGTCCCTCCGTTGAGGAGTGAAGAAAGTGTTGGCTCAAGTGCGCACCAGGGGGGATATGGTCAGCTTAATTTTTTAATGTCAGGTGCATTGTCCTTTTCTGAGGGGTATTTTGTAGGTCAATATATATCTTTGAGTTGAAAGCTCTAAATCAATATCGATAGGCTTAACATTTTTAGGGGTGAATAAGGTTGACGACCAATTTTCATTTTCTTCAATGTTTTTGGACTCTTTGATGCTCTGTGGGTCCCTTTTCAATATTCTTAGGACTAAGAGATATGTATAGGTATTTTCAGGACCAGCTCCTCTGACTTTTGCCACTACAATCCTCCACAAGACCTGGTTTTTCTGTGCCTTTCTTGAGGTAGCCAGCAAACCTTCTATGAAGAATCAACATGGCTCAAAAGTGAAAATGGATGCAAAGATCAGACAAATTTTGAGCGCTCAATATAACAGAAAGACCAAATTGTGTTGTGTGGAGTTCTCAAACCAAGGAGAAGAGAATACCAAAAAGTCTCATTTCTAAGTCGTTAAGAGGATAATGTACTATCAATTCACACAGGTAATATTGCAAGCCATTTTATGAAAGACAAACACATTTCCTAAAATATCTAAAGTTACTACTGTCCGTCTCCAATGCTTGAATATGATAGGGAACTGGGTTTTTATATCTTACCAATATCCTGCTCAAAGTCCTTGAGTGATTGTCAACTGCCAATAATGTGAATATTATTTTAATGCATTCATATGAGTTTCTAGTGCAATCTAAACTCTCTTTTTATAGAGACCCAATGGTTTTAGATTGGAATCAAGTGGGCAGCAGGTTTCATCGAAGATTTGGTCTCACCTCATATTCGAGAGATGGTGAATCATAGCCGAAACTATGCATATCAATTTTGCTAAGATTCCAAAGAGAGAGCTGTGATGTGGTATAAACACTGGGGAGCAGAGAAGGAATGGAGGGGAGTTGAACATTCCAATTAGGGTACACGTATTTTTAGAAGAAACTAGAAATGTTTGCCAGTACTGAAAATTTTGAAATTGAAAGATTTTTCTTGCAAGTTATCAAGCATTTGTAAAAATGGAAACAATGGCCAAAATGGACGCAATGGTCTAAATGGAAAAATGTCAAAGCATTCATTGACTTGATGGTAAAGATGACATTAACGGAAAAGACGGAAAAAACGACAGAGACGGAAGAAACAGACAAAATTGCGAGGTCAAGGATGACAAGGATAATTTGTGTTGTATCATTGAAAAATTTCAAACGGCATTTCTGAAATGATAGTGGTTCCTCTACTGTGAAGTCGTAATCTGAATGGAAGATTTAGTCAAAATTTATGAAAAAAATCAAGAGAACTCAATTAAAAACTTAGCTTAATTTTGACATCATTTGGTTCATGAAGTCATACCAATTGTTCAGATTTGTCAAAATCTAACAAATGATCCCAATCAATAAAATCAATCAAAAGGTCTCATGAAGTGCTGTCTGACTCACATTCAAAGAGTTCTAACGATATCAGGTCTAGAAACAACTGTTATTGACATTATAAAAAATGTCACTCGTAGTCACAATCAAAAATTTGTGTCGATTATGTAGAAATTAAGTATACCACAAAGGACATTGCAGTTAATAATGCTCGAAAAACTCTAAAAGATTTTGTGTCTTACACAACATCTTAGAATAATAAAAGGACATGCTTTAAGAGACCTAACAGGTACAATTTTAGCAACAGTTAAGTATACTATATAGTATGCGGTGACGAAATATTTAATAAAATAGATAAATTTAGAACAAAATGAACAATTTTTCCTGGCTAAAAGCTGTGCCCATCTTGCAAGAAGAGAGCAGGAGAGCGTCAATTCAGCCAGCACAAGAAAGTTCTCCAAACTTGGACTCTTCCAGCAGTGAGAAGATGGAAAATGAAGTTGTGGCTAATACAAGCAAAGATGCAGTTCAGGCAGCTCTTTTTGATCTGGACCCGTCTCCAATCAAACTCCACTGGATGCTTCGTCCATCAGTGATAAGTCACGGCAAAAGAAAATACAACAAGCAAGCTCTTCATTTTCAAAGAATATCGCATCTGCTGTCAATGAATCATTTCTTCTGTATAAGAGCTAAGAAGAAGCAGGAGAGGAGTATGACCAAAAAGATTCTGATGTTGATCACTTGGTACATCTTATGAAAGAGTAAAGCAACAACAGCCACCAGAACACAAAAAATTTAAATTCTAACTTTAACACCCCGTTCTTCTTCTCTCCAATCTTGCAAGAAGAGAGCCGGAGAGAGTCATTACGCCTGGGGCCTTGCAATCTTCGCTGGATCGGAACCCTGGCAACTCGTTCTCTGATTGGCTGGATTGTTCCAATTTTGTTCCAATTTGTTTCAATTTTGTTTCAATTTTTAGGGCGGTGTGCTTTGAGTGTTCAATTTTAATCACATGATGGCAATGCCGTACTCTCATTGGTTTTTCTAAACAAAAGGATTATCATACGATCCGCACGTTTTTTGAAATTTGCCATCTTACGATTTTTGTCAATGGCGATCGGAGCTGCGTAAAACCGCAGCTTAGAATCTTTATCTAAATCAAATTATTTATCCCTGTACCATTGTAAGGTAAGTGAATTATTTCATCTCTTTATGCTCTGTTTGTCAAACAAACCCAGTTGTTTGAATTAAAATAATAACGAGAAGGAGAGGCCTAGAAGCCATGTTTCGTCGCCATGCTGCATTTGGCTTCGTCGTATTTTGGCTTGGTTTATGGCCTCATTTCATTAGGAATTCGGCATCTTTTAAATTTATTATTATTCATGGAGAACACAATGCTATTCAATGGCAAACATAAAGGTAAGTATGGACAGCCTTTGCTGTAATCAATTAAATTTTCCTCAAAATATTTCCCGAGATTTCTCATTTTTTGCTTAGGCCAAATTTTAGCTGTTTTGAATTTTTGCTTTACTTTATAATCGACAGTTTTACAACCACAATCTGTCATAAATATCTTATAAACCACGGTGATGGCAATAAAACTTACATGATTTGAAATGACAAAATTGTTATTGGGGGCAGGAAACAATTTATCATGAGAAACTGAATTTTAAGTCAGTGATATTAGCAATTTTAGGAAAGTGTGCAAACAATTTTTCGAGTACTGGAAATTGTAAAGAATTATTATTCTTATGATGAGGGAAGGTCGGGAAGTTTACTAATGGATGGATGGAGGGATGTCGCTAGCCTTAGCCACATGGAGAAGAAAACATTTTGAATGGCCAAGGGTTTTCATGGCTGAGGGTTTTCATGATCACAACTTGGTCGTGAGGGTGGCAAGGAAAATCAGGAACATGATAAGATCAAATATATAATAAGATTAATCTTGATACCTGTGCTGGATGTCGAATACACTCTTTATTTTTAATGAGAATAAATTTTGTAAGAATATTGAGGCTCAAAATTGCCAAAGAACAATGGAAATTTAAGAATAAGCAAACAATAGAAAAGTTGAGGCTCAGGAAAATTTCAAGTATTGTTACAAATAAAAAAAGTGTAAGCTTTTCTGTATAGTTTTCATCTTGTTGACATAGGTAAACCTGCTTTCTTGTAGAATGCCTATGACGGGATCGACCGACAGGGAAGGGAGGGAGCGCCTTGAAGCTTATGCTGAAGAGCACTTTCGATTCAGTAGTGGCCAGTGGCCAACAAAAGGAAACCGCTGGTGGAGAAGACTTAAAGAAATAGACTCTTGTCCAAAAAGGTCCACCAGCGAAGAAATATCATGGGCTTGGTGGTCCAATGCAAATGTGGCTTCCACAAACCAAAGGTAGGCACGAACTCTGCAATTATTATATAAATTTACTTCCATACTGAAGTAGAAAGTTTGGCATTTTTAAAACCTTAGTCATTTATGAATCACATCAAAAATCTTGTATCTATATTGAGAAGAAAAGAGTCAAGGAACACTCGTGGTTGCCCACTCATCAGGAGATGCACAAATAAAGAATCTCTATCCACATTGCCATATCTATCTATGATTTTTTTGAAAGACAGCTTCGACAAAATTGTTTTACAAAATTGTGCTGCCCAGCCGACTGCCAGGCCCAGGGGATTACAGCAACAGGCCGCTCCTGTGTCAAAGAAGCCCTCCAGCCCTGCCGTTAAACCGGTCGAAAACCTTGCCTCATTAGTAAGTATATGTTTATTTTTGTTGTTGATTTAATTTACTGATTTTCATTTGTGTTAGGTTGTTCAACTTTCAGGTGTCTTGGGAAACACATCATCAGGTTTGTGGCTTGTCATATTCTGGTATGCAAAGTTCTTGTGTATAATTTTCTTACATATCTTCTTAATTTTTCTGGATATCTTACATAAATGCCAAGCGTTTCTGATATGCCACTAACCAACCGTCATTATTATGTAATGACATAATAAAACTAGAAAGAGCAGATAAGAACCTTTTCAAGGAATCTGCTACCTAAAATGAATGCTCTGTTGCTGCAATATTTGCAAAAACTTCAATTGATTTTTTTAGAAACCACAATACCAACAATGTCAACAGCAACGATTGTTAGCCCTGCCACCACAACCCACCCTGCAACAACCATCAACCCTGCAACAACAACTGACGACCAGATGCTGATGGACCAGCTGGCAGAGCCCATCTCAATTGTTGGCGAAGGGAAGCCCTCCTCTACTCCTCCTCCGACTGCTGCAACTCCAACCGGCTCGGGTGACAGGGAATCATCATTGTTGTCTGCGGGTGAGCAGTCTCCTCTGCTCCCGCGACAGCCAAATTTGTATGCATCTCCTCTTCCGACGGGATTGGGTAACAATATTCTCCAGCGGGATCAGGAATGGATCGGCCGCTTTGTTTTTGCAAAGAAAGGCACCCTTGCTGATCCTTGCAAGCTTTGGCTCCACCCTCCTGAAGTGAGATGAGGTCAAATGAAGTTGCCTGTTGCGGGGGACTTTTTATTAGGAGAATCCTTGTCTGGGCACCCCGTGCAGCCCACAATTTCGAACTGAAGTGTCCCAGATGTCTTCAAATTTGGTTAACATAATAGACCGGGAGGAGAGAGGGGGTAACGTCATCCGACTTGGAAATTTGCCAGGTATATGTTTTTTGGTCAATTTGGGGGCGCTGATTCCGAAAATCTATGTTATACAGGGATTTAGGGGGGCGTTTGGCCTCGATTGCAACTTAAAGCCTCGTTTTGGTGCAACCTTGTATAACACTATTTCAACGGGCTATTAGAGCTTATCACAAGACAGTTATTTGTTCCTTAAGGTTGCTGATAAACTAACCTTGCTGTACACTCTTTTTTTTTTATAAGAACCAGATAATTTTGGCCGAGGCTCGGATGTTCTTATTTTTTCTATTGTTCTAAACAATAGGTTATTGTTTTCTCTATTGTTCTCCATGAAAAATCGAGCCTCAGTGTTCTTATAAAGTGTGTTCTTATAAAGAAAAAAGAGTGTAAGCTATTATTCCAACAAAATTCCTGCAGCCTCGAATTCATTAAAAGCCTCGTTTTCATCAAAATAACTTATTTTGACCATTTTAACACGAATGTAAACAGAATTACTTCAAGAACATAACCTTTCTCAATTTCAATAAGTACAGTTGTAACATAGTATACTCAGTTCATAGCTATCTTTGCAGTCAGTTACCATAATAGTCGGAATTATACTAGAAAAAATAACACGGTGTTACTATTTTGATGCATCTTATGTAAATCAGTAGTTTTGTTTGCATTGCGCAATTTTAACAGCGAAATCGCTATTTTTGCAATGTGCTTTACTGGACATAACAAAAATAACATCGTGCTGTAAACATAATGCGTCTGAATATAAATTGGACTGGACGGCTGGGGTTATTTTCACTCGGACAAATCAAAATAGTAGCATCATGTTATTGTATTTTCATAGTGTAAATCTGGCTAGTATGGGAAATCACTCGAAATCACTGATGTTTTCTAAATCGTCATCCAAATCATCGCCAAAGGCTGCCATTTCATTCTCAGCTTCTTCATCATCGGAACTGATAGCGTTGGCATCACCATCAAGCAAAAACTCTGCTACATTCTGCGGATAACATTCATCGGTCCATATGACTTTCCTGTCGCTATCCCATCCATGACTCGCAGGATCCATTACATCAAGAATCAGCTGATCTGCATGTCGGAATATGTAAGAAACATAATTTGAACGCATGATATGATATTGTAGATTTTCTTTGCAGGGTGGCAGAAGGCTGAGGTCTACAATTTTCTTCTTTTTCTCAAACTTCTCCCAAAACATAGCTTTCCGTACATCATTGACATTTGATAACCTTGGGTATCCGTAAAGGCAGCATACAAACTTCTCTAACACTTCCAATAAGCTTTGATCGACCTCATCCTCTATTCCCAGCTTTCCAAATGCTTCTATGAACTCTCTTCTTTTCAAGAGTGCTTTCCAACATGCAGACTTGCCCTTACGGAAAAAAGATGACAGGTAGTCATTGCCTGTAAATGCATGCATCCCTGGAAGTGCATTCCTTTCATCCTCTGACAACTGCGATGAGGTAGCCTCGATGATCTTTCTACTTTTGCCTGTCCCGTTATCTAGATATACATTCATACTGCCGAAATCATGTGCAACAAACAACGTGAGTATATCAATATCACCAGATGGGGATCGAATCATGACAGAGTCACCTTGTGGGATATTGGCAGCGCATACTAAAGCAACTAGCTTTGTATCGGCTTCTTCATGGTTTGATGTTAACTCTGGAACGACCGTTGCTTGAGCTTCTGTGATCATTGTGCATTCTTGTTTGTTGGAAAAATACACAGTCCGGTCTTTCAAGATGGATTTCCTTTCCTCTATCGACTGCTGAATTAGGTCAAAAAGCATTTCCTTATTGCTGCCATTACAAAGAAAACTCGCAAAGTCATATGGGACCTTCATATCTGGGCTTTTCAAGAAATATCGATTGCTTGTTCCCCTGGCGATTCTTTTGCTTCCCTTGATGCTGTCTTCCTCGTATGTGTCACATACCATATATACTGATTTATACTGAGAGGGAACTGTGTCCAATATTCTCATTGCTAATTCTCTTACGGTATCAGGTTTCCCAACAATACTACGCACTGAAGCGGCTACGTCGAGAAAATACGTGTTAAGTTTTTCGGGACCTGGCAGATTGTCCTTTGTTACAAGGCGTAGATCAGTCATTGCAGCCGTGAAGAGTTTGCTTTTGACCGTTTTTCTCATTGAGCCGTCAGGTGTGCTGAGTGGAACAGAGACGGGGGCTAGTGGATAACACAGTACTGCATCAATATCAATGCCGGAGTTGTACTGGTATGAGCGCGCAACTAAAATACCAAGAATGTCCCTTTGGAAGGCCAATTCTTTCTCCTTTCTATCCTTTTTTACAACTATCTTTTTTGCCGTATCTTTCCAAGATTTCCACTTTTTTCGCTTTATGGGGTCAAAAAAAGCCTCTGTAGGTGGATCAGTGGTCAGCCGATTTTCAAAAGATTTCATCAGATCAATGCCGTCTTCCTCCAGGCTCAAGAGACTCTCACAAATTTCATCTTGTACAGGGCAACCAGAAACCAAGTTGTACAGCTTTGACTTGTCAATGTCCTGTTGAAAGGGATTCATGAACTGCGTTGTCAAAACTGTGATTATATTCCCTACCATCTTGTTTGACTTGATGATTTCGCTTGGTCTGAGACATTTGCGGGGACATGACGTGGTATTAGAGAGACCGCTGATTTCAATCAATGTCTCAGCGAATCTGGCTTGGAAAGGCCTGTTCATGGCCCACTTTGCCACAGTGGTTTCTTTTGTCGCAAACTGAGTTATTCCCCCAGCTGTTTTCGCACTCTTCATGTAACTTTGTTCCCCGGCAAGGTCGACTGCCTGACCTATTCCCAAGGTATTGCGTCTGACAGATAAACCGCTTTCTTCTATCTCTGCTTTGGCACCCGGATGAGTACTATCCAAATGTTCCAAGGAAAGGACGTAGAAAGTCCCATATCGAGAGTAGTGTATTCGATTAGTGGCGAAGCACATAGCCAGTGATTTTCTCCAAGTCAGGAGGCGAAGGTTGTAGTTGTTGGTGCTGACAGCATGGTGAAGCTTTTGTTGCCTGTCTACCATCATCATGTAAATGGCCCAAAATTGTGGGGTCTTGCCAAATTCTCCATGTAAACATTTGACTAACTGCTGGCTGTAGTTTTCCATGTATGCTTGAACGGATGCATCAGTTATCAGATCCTTTACGTTAACGCTGGCTGGTTGATCTTGGCAAAGCTGAATCAAGGTGTCCGGAATTTCTGGTATGAACTGCTCTTGGAAAAGACGAGCCAGTGCTTCGGAAAATGCTTCATGCAGTAACCAGTTGCGGTTGTAATGCTTGCCGGACAAAAAGCCTGTAATGCTGCCGGAACTGCATAGTCCAGCTTGAAACAACACATCCTCAAATCCACTTCCCTCAACAAAAGTGCCAATGACTCCGAAGTAAGTCATCATTGCATGGAAATCGCCCAAATGGATAATAATGTCAGACCATAATGTTGGGTTATTCCAGATAACGTGGTAGGCCTTAATAGCTGCACCAACATCAAGCGTGATATGAGTATACGACATGTTAGCTTGTTTTGCTAGTTCTCTAGACTTGAAGAACATTTCAAAAAAAGCAGCATACTCAGTTATTGGCTTTTGAATTGGTGGCATGTAAGTAAGCTTTGTTTCCTTGCTGTCGGTCTTCTTGGAAAGAAGGATAATCCATCCTGCAAAGCGTGGGTTCACTTGATCAGTAGCACTCATGTGGCGTAATGACTTCCAAAGGATTAAGAGGCTGCTACAGTGAGCTTCAGAATCTTCTTTAACGTAAACAGCAGTCTTGCCAGCAAATGTTGGTGGCTCAGTCTTTGGATGGACTGTTGAATAAGCTACTGGTGGAGCATCTTCAAGCAATAAAGATCGTCGCTTGCTTCTCGGTATACTGATAGCTTCATTTCTGCTTGCAACACCTTCCGATTCTTCTTGGAATACAATTCCAGGTGTGTTGTGTATGGACCCAGCTCCAGAAGCAGTTTCGATATTACGATCGAAATTGTCCCACCAAAATGTTGTGGTTACTTTGTTTTCGCTGGTGGCAGGGATTATCGGCAAATGAAGGGACATTGCCTGGAAGTGCTGTATCAGCTCTGCTTGTGCTGTTTCAATTTCGCACACACGGTCGTAATTTATAGAGTGTCCCAAACTAGATAGAATGCGCAGTGGTAGCTTCTGCCCCGTCAAACTGTGCAGCCCTAGCCCCATTGCTGCATGTTTGAGTGTTATAAACTCCCCTTTCGAGACAGCGTATAAGACATCTTGACTGAAAGAATCTGCTAAACGCTCAACAGTGGCATTGGGGGCATGCGAGCTGCTAGTTGGAGATAGCAACTTCTTGTAAAACAATTCCAAAAGCTGTGGAGGATTTCTTTCACTTGACTTCAAGCTCTCAAATTGTCGGAGGCCACGGTAATGTTGGTGCTTCTTGGACGACCTTGGTGACAGCATCTCGCAAAAGTGTGGCAGCTTTCTTAACTGTATTGCTCTCAGATGCTTCTAATACATTTGACAACGTTTGTGTCTCGAGACATATCTTGCTGATCACAATTTGTGGTGAATGCTTCTCGTGTGAAATGAACAACAGATCTTGGCCATACTTTTCCTGAAGACGAACTTTTAGCCGATATCTCTGCTGTCTATCACCTTCATTTATCCCATATGCAGAAACAATACTGTCCATTGAAATGCATTGCTGCTTTCCCAGTACCAACTGCTCGACTACTTCACAAACCATGCTGAAGTCACCTAAATCTTGCTCAGTTTCACAGACACTTGGAGATGGAACATTCGTATTTCTTGCAACTCGAGTATAGTCCAGGTAACATTTTTCGTGTTTGCTGAACTCTTTAGCTATCAAATCAACATCAGTGACAGCAGCAATCATGGGCTCATCCTTTCGCAGAGTTGCTGATCTTTTCAGGGTGTCCTCAGCAGTTTTAGTAAGGATCTTTGTTGGGAACTGGAATTTACCACGGACTTTTATTCTTTGCTTGGAACAGATCATGCATTCATTGGGAAATAGCTGTCTTGGATTTCCGTTATTCGTCTGGTCACTTGCTCTTGAAGGTCGTTTACTACTTCCACTACTTTCATCTTCCTTTGCACGTTTCCTTTTCAATAATGTTCTGGCATAAATGAATTTCTGGTAACATTCTCTGTGATAAAAGTGAGCTTCATCTCCAAACATAGTAGGTACATGCTGACATTGCCTTTCATGGTGGTTTGCACCACCCAGTGACTCACGGATGCCTTTACATTCTGTCAGCGTGTCAAACGACTCCTTGCTCAGCCTAACCAATGCAGTAGAAGTCTTTATGGAATCGTAGTGAACAACGCAAAGCTCATCCATGCTTCATTTCAAATCAGTTTTATGTCTGCTTGCTTCATGGTCATGAGAATCGATTCTTTGCAAGTATCAAAATTTAGGCCCATGATTTCGAAAAGTCACGAGGCAGCCTCGCTTTGAATAATACAAACTAAAAAGAGGCTGAATGCTTTAGAGTACGATATAAGTTGACGGTAAATGTAATAAATGATTCTGCAATCTACTTCCTACATTTGAATTTTTTCATGTAAATGTTCTATTAACATTAGATGAAAATGAGGCTTATGGGATGGAGGCTAAACACTCTAAATGCTCCTAAACACTCATGTTTAATTTGAAATAACAAAAAATTGATTAGAAGTGCTCGGGCTTGCGAATTTCAGAGTTGGATGAAGTTTATCCTTTCTCATCCTCGCAGAAAGAGACATTTTCATGAATATGAGACTTTTCGTGAAATCGAGGCTGGGAAAATTTAGTTGCGAAAAGATGGCTCATGACAATGTTAGATCTATCAGCAATTTCAAAAGGTAAATAATTTATCTAACTGCTTTGTCTAAGCCTTATAGCCCGTTGAAATAGTTTTATACAAAATTGCACCAAAACGAGGCTTCAAGTTGCAATCGAGGGCAAACGCCCCCCTAAATCCCTGTATAACATGAATTTTCGGAATCAGCGCCCCCAAATTGACCAAAAAACATCTACCTTGCAAATTTCCAAGTCGAATGACGTTACCCCCTCTCTCCTCCCGGTCTATAAAGAACTCGGTGTGGAAAACATTCTCCCAAAATTTTTTTCTGATATCTCTTTACTCAAATTTGAGGACCTGTTGAAATTTTGGCCCACATTGGCCCCCGATTTTAGGTGGGCGATGACAAAAATTTTGCGTCGTACAAAACTACCATCAAAGTAAAAATATTTTAGATATGACAGTAAAATTTGGTATAAAGGGGGTTTGAAACATGCAGAATTCGATTATTGAGCTTTGAGAGTACTCCAGGGTACCCAATAGAGATTATTTTTGCTATTGATAAGTCAAGGCAAAATCTGAGAAATTTAGCCCAAATTCAATATTGAAACCCCCTAAAAAGGTACAACTTCAACCAAGTTTAAAGTTTTATTTTTCTTAAGCCTATTAGTTTGGCCAGATTTACAGAGAGTTTTAGCTTGGCATCTGTTATACTCTTGCCACAATTAAGTCATGAAAATATCGCAAAAATTTACGTTTTTATACTTTTTTTGCCAATTTACAACTGAACTTTTATACTTAGACGAGGTTGCATATGCTATAATATCTTCTAGCAAGCTACAGAATTGGTGTATTTAATGTTTGGAAGTTTTGATTTATCCATTAAATAAAATAAAAGCTTTCTTTACTTCAGACATTTCTTTATTGGTAATGTAATATTGTCTACCACTTGCAGTTACGGGTGAGTCAATTTTACACAATATGTGTGTTAGTGGTACATAACACTGGTCCTCAATGGCTGGCTAATGGAAGGACCTTGCTGGACCTGCAGGGTGCATAAAGTTGACCAGCACATCATTTTTCTCCTTGTCGACCTCCATAGCAACTCCAAGCCACCACTTCTTTTCATACATGCAACTGACATGATCGGATACAGAAATATCGATGACAGTTATCTTCTTTGGCAAATTATGGGTCATTGTCATCTGTTCATCTTCACTACCCCTTTTTGCCCCTACTGTGTTTTCACCAAGCGGAATGTAATCATGGAAGCTCCTTGTTCCTGGTACAGCATTTAAATTTTCCTACCGTTTCTCAAGACTTTTTCTTGTTGTGGTTACGTCCTCTTTATCCAAATATATAAAATGTATTTCCCTAATGTTCTTTTGGCAATAGCAGAACATATCTTCAGGTGTCAAAATATGACCAGCTGTGTCTTGCTGCAGGCTTGTCTTTGCCACAAGCCTTTTCACAGTACCACCTATGCCATTGCAAGGCTGTTTTCCGTGGCTTGTCGCAGAGAAGACCCATTTTGTACTCTGACCAAAATCATTACTATGAAGGAATAGGTTTTGAAAGTTCTTCTTATTTTTATATTGGGCAACACACCCGTCAGTGATTATTTTCTAAACTTAAACTTTTAAAATTTGAAGATTGTTGTAAACTTGAAAATGCTCAATTCATGCATGATATTTATAACAACAATGATGTATCAAATTTAAATACGCTCTTTGAAAAAGCTAAAAAAGGCATAATTATAAAACTCGCCATGCTACTAACAGCAACTTTAGTTTGCCATTTATCAGAACTGACACAAGGAAGAAATTTTTGGCCTTCAATGTCTTAAAGATTTGGAATCAAGTCAATAGAAATCAAAAATACACAAAGCAAAATTAACTTTACCAAACTTTATCGTAATTATATTTTGCGAACCTATTCAGCTGAATCTGATAAGCTCTGAAAATCTGTTTTTCCACCCAACCAGGTAACACGTTTTCTATTGCCGCTCACCCCCCTTCATTTCACCTTTTATCATTTTTTGTTTTTAGAACAGTCTTTGGATGCTACAGAACTTCAAAATAGCCAGGAAAATCGGGAGCATAGCGAAACAAAAACATAGATTACTTAAGCTTTTCGTCTGACACTCAACAGAGTAATACGTCAGAAAGAGAACGAAACAGAAACCTAACTGATTATATACCCAGAGGTGGATCGAAATAGGCCAATCAGAAAAGAGGTGTATGATTGGTAGTGTAGGAAAACCAATCAACACCCACAATACAGTGAGCTGACCAATAGGATTACTTTAAGAGTCCTAAGGCGAAAACGAACTCTTTCTGTCTACACAATAGGGGATCCCTGGTTTTTATGTACACTGATTCCAAAATACCTAAGTGAAATGTGGATCTTGCTTGCTCTGATCTTTAGTTTTTCAGGCGCGAGATGGTTGTTCTCGTTGCGGCACAGTGTTTTGGCGTATACTAGACGGCACGTGTTGTTTTATTCTATAACATAACTGTGGGATGTGTGACCTACGTACCTGGCATCACACCGGCAAGAGTATTCATAAACTACTAGGCTGTTTCGTGTGGTAGGCACACTATCTTTGCGGATAGATGGAATTATCTTCTTAGAGGAAAAGACGAGACTGGGGCTGACCATAGCGTAGCACTTAATTATGGCTGTTTTAATTTGTCTTTCGAATCACAAGGAGACGTTGCCAATGTAAGGCAGTTTTAGATAAATAGGGCACTTTTGTGGACCAATCTTTTTGTCAGCCAAGCAACCTGCGATTTTATTACGAAAGCAAGCCGAAATGAGATCTTCTGGATATCCATTGTTGAGGGTAGATTTTATTTCTGCCAATTGTAAATTGAGCTTTTGGTTCGGAACAGATCATAAGTGCCCGGTGAACCAAGGTGTTAATCAAATTAATTTTGATTTGTTTGGCACAAAAGGAATCCCAACGTGTATATAGGCCGCTAAAAGTTGGTTTCCTGTAAACACTGGTAACAAAACCAGGTTTAGTTTTCTCTACAGAAACGTCAAGAAACGGCAAGGAGTTGTTTTCTTCCTTTTCAAAGGTGAATTTTAGAGACTGATGCAATGAGTTGAGTTTGGAAAGAAAAGTATTGCATTCAGACTCTTTTTCAAAAACCGCGAGAGTGTCATCAACATAGCGAAAATAAACAAGGGGCTTTTGATGGCAGTTAAAGAGTTTATGCTCATGGAAGTCGACAAATATGTTCGCTAGCGCTGGTCCCAAAGGGCTGCCCATGGCGACACTGTCCTTTTGGCGGTACATCTCATTGTTGAAACTGAACTCCACAGAGCTAGTTGCAGATTTCATCAATTCAATGAATGTTCATAGGTTCCTCTCCTTTTTCAATACGGTTCGGTTCTCCCGCTACCTTTCTGAAATTGATCAGCGGACTGAAAAAAAAACTATGCAAAAACATAATAGGAATGTAGGCCTTCTTGTTAGGAAACGTTTCGGTCACTTGTTGAGCAATCCAAAAAAGCACATATTAAATCTTTCGGACTACTCTCTCTCTGATACTGAAGAATTTGTATTAGAACATGGCTTAGAGTTTTGTATCCCAACCCGTGATATCAACAGAGAGGAGACTTAATAGGCACAATCCTGTTTCGGACAACGAGCTCAGCTCACTAAAAGCCCGCCTAAGCGATTTGGCTCACGCTTACTGTGGCACCCCTATTGACCTCACTGATTTTCGTATGCATAGGGAACATTTTCAGGCTATAAAATCTTTGCGCAATAGCAAGGATATCCTTATCACAAAACCAGATAAAGGATCCTGGGTCGTGATTTTGAATCAAAAAGACTACATTACCAAAATGGGTCATGTCCTTAACGACAAAAGTAGATTTGAAAAACTTGGCTATGTCGAACATTTTGACAAAACGGCTAGACTAGAGCAGAAACTCCAAAAACGCCTTCTAGAATTAGTCAACAAAAAACAGTTGGCTCCGGGAATTTATGATAGGATTCGACCCACTGGCCTCGCAGCGTCCACGTATGTATGGTCTCCCCAAAACTCACAAACAAAGCATCCCTCTAAGACCCATTTTATCCATGGTTGGCTCGGCTCAACATCAACTTGCGAAATGGCTTTCAGAGATTTTGGAACCAGTTCTCCACATGTACTCTGAAAATTGCATTTGGGACTCATTCACTTTCCCAGAATTTATCCAAAACCTAGAGCTCAACCCCACTAAAACTTTTATGTGCTCTTTCGACGTCAGCAGTTTCTTTACTAATGTTCCTCTGGATGAAACAATAAAGATTGGTGCTGACGCGTTGTACCGAAGTGAGCTTGAAAGGCCATTGTTCCCTCAGGAGGTTTTCATTGAATTGATGAAATCTGCAACTAGCTTTGTGGAGTTCAGTTTCAACAATGAGATGTACCGCCAAAAGGACGGTGTTGCCATGGGCAGCCCTTTGGGACCAGCGCTAGCAAACATATTTGTCGGCTTCCATGAGTATAAACTCTTTAACTGCCATCAAAAGCCCCTTGCTTATTTCCGCTATGTTGATGACACTTTCGCGGTTTTTGAAAAAGAGTCTGAATGGGATACTTTTCTTTCCAAACTCAACTCATTGCATCAGTCTCTAAAATTCACCTTTGAAAAGGAAGAAAAAAATTCCTTGCCGTTTCTTGACGTTTCTGTTGAGAAAACTAAACCTGGTTTTCTTACCAGTGTTTACAGGAAACCAACTTTTAGCGGCCTATATACAGGTTGGGATTCCTTTTGTGCCAAACAAATCAAAATTAATTTGATTAACACCTTGGTTCACCGGGCACTTATGATCTGTTCCGAACCAAAACTCAATTTAGAATTGGCAGAAATAAAATCTACCCTCATCAACAATGGATATCCAGAAGATCTTATTTCGGCTTGCTTTCGTAATAAAATCGCAGGTTTCTCGGCTGACAAAAAGATCGGTCCACAAAAGTGCCCTGTTTATCTAAAACTGTCTTACATTGGCAACATCTCCTTGATTCGAAAGACAAATTAAAACAGCCATAACTAAGTGCTACGCTACGATGAGCCCACGTCTCGTCTCCTTTGCTCTAAGAAGATAATTCCATCTATCCGCAAAGATAGTGTGCCTACCACACAAAACAGCCTAGTAGTTTATGAATACTCGTGCCGGTGTGATGCCAGGTACGTAGGTCGCACATCCCAGTTGTTATGTGATAGAATAAAACAACACGTGCCGTCTAGCATACGCCAAAACACTGTGCCGCAACGGGAACAACCATCTCGCGCCTCAAAAAATTTGCTCGACAATCCAGAGTGTGCTAAAGCCTACAGTGAGAATTGCTTTCGAATTATTGGCAGAGCAAGATCCACATTTCACTTAGGTATTTTGGAATCAGTCTACATAAAAACCAGGAATCCCCTATTATGTAGACAGAAAGAGTTCGTTTTCGCCTTAGGACTCTTAAAGTAATCCTATTGGTCAGCTCATTGTATCGTGGGTGTTGATTGGTTTTCCTACACTATACGAATCATTCACCTCTTTTCTGAGTGGCCTATTTCGATCCACCTCTGGGTATATAATCAGTTAGGTTTCTGTTTCGTTCTCTTTCTGAAGTATTACTCTGTTGAGTGTCAGACGAAAAGCTGAAGTAATCTATGTTTTCGTTTCGCTATGCTCCCGATTTTCCTGGCTATTTTTTTGTTTTTTTTTCTTATTATACTCCATAAAATCTTCTAATTCTGTTAAGTTTTTTAAATATATATTTTTTTCAAATTGTAATTTGTAAAATGTAACTAAACACATTTTTTTCATCTGAATGCATCAATCAATTGTTGCGAGACTCCAAATTTAGAAAAAAAAAGTTTTGAAATTTGAATTAATCTCACTTTACATTCTCACTTTACATTAATTTTAAGGTATTCAATATTTAAAAAGTGTGTCGTTGTATACCTTATTGATTTTACTTAATTTAGGGCACTGGCCTCGAAAATCGTTATGATTCAGGTCAGTGACCTAGACAACAACTTATCATATTATATTGAAAAATGCTATTAATAATTTTGCGCTTATTTTGATATAGTTTAATCTTTATCTTTTACAGTTATATTGTAAGTAATATGTTGTTGAAAAGAATGAAATTGAATTGAAATTGAATTGAATTTCTGTTGTTTGATATATTGCAGAACATTGTTTAGGTGATTTCTGACTTTCAACATTCAGTCTTCTTAACAAGAGTTTTATTCTAATTGATATAGCACATCACACATCAGTATACACATTGACACATCAGTATACACAAACTATGAGGAGAATTTTTGACCTTTAAAGTTTTAACATGATAGCATTTTGGTCTAATTTTCATTCACCTACTTTATAAGGACACATCATGATACACAAATTGGGAGGACAATTTCTGATCTTCAAAGCCGAAGCTTGATAAGAAGTTTAACCTAGAACCTATATATACATCCTTTATGAGGACACTTCATGATACACAAATTGTGAGGGCAGTTTCTGACCTCCATTCAAGCTTTGTATGAGGGAAATATTTCAGTAAACATTTACTTTCAGGCACACAGAATGTATTTTATGCCTGGCTTTGCATAATTGGAACTATAGTAGTATGAATACTGATTTGATTGCTCTTAAAAATTTTCTAGCTTGAATCAAAGAAAGGAAAGGAAACAGCAAAAGAAAATATTCAGATGGAAAACGCATCATTGCCTAGTAAGAAAAAGGTTATAAGAATTCATTTTTTTGGCATCCTTTTTTTTATTTCTAATTGTTTTCTTTCTTGTTTACAACTGAATTAAATTCTAATTTAACTTCTAAATTGAACAAACTGTTCAGCTTTATCCAATAACATAAAATAAATTGATTAATTGTTTTTTTGTAACTGGCTACGGTAATTACAGGTGAGAATTAACCCTATTAGAAATTCATTTTCAGCCTAGGAGTATATGTACAGGCATATTTTAAAGAAACTGCAAATTTAGAAGTTTGATACTGGAAGTCTTAAATTTATCAGAAATTGAGTACCGAAGAGTTTCTTAAAGATCCTGCAACAGTTTTTTTGTTTACTGCTGACATCAATGTGAAAGTTTCAAAATGTTTTTTGAAGCTTTTCCAATGTTTACACATCACTATAGTACCTTATGAGAATAATGATACATGAAATTGACCTTTCCCGAACTTGCAGAATTCAAGTTTTTCAGGCCCCCGATTTTAGGTGGGCGATGACAAAAATTTTGCGTCGTACAAAACTACCATCAAAGTAAAAATATTTTAGATATGACAGTAAAATTTGGTATAAAGGGGGTTTGAAACATGCAGAATTCGATTATTGAGCTTTGAGAGTACTCCAGGGTACCCAATAGAGATTATTTTTGCTATTGATAAGTCAAGGCAAAATCTGAGAAATTTAGCCCAAATTCAATATTGAAACCCCCTAAAAAGGTACAACTTCAACCAAGTTTAAAGTTTTATTTTTCTTAAGCCTATTAGTTTGGCCAGATTTACAGAGAGTTTTAGCTTGGCATCTGTTATACTCTTGCCACAATTAAGTCATGAAAATATCGCAAAAATTTACGTTTTTATACTTTTTTTGCCAATTTACAACTGAACTTTTATACTTAGACGAGGTTGCATATGCTATAATATCTTCTAGCAAGCTACAGAATTGGTGTATTTAATGTTTGGAAGTTTTGATTTATCCATTAAATAAAATAAAAGCTTTCTTTACTTCAGACATTTCTTTATTGGTAATGTAATATTGTCTACCACTTGCAGTTACGGGTGAGTCAATTTTACACAATATGTGTGTTAGTGGTACATAACACTGGTCCTCAATGGCTGGCTAATGGAAGGACCTTGCTGGACCTGCAGGGTGCATAAAGTTGACCAGCACATCATTTTTCTCCTTGTCGACCTCCATAGCAACTCCAAGCCACCACTTCTTTTCATACATGCAACTGACATGATCGGATACAGAAATATCGATGACAGTTATCTTCTTTGGCAAATTATGGGTCATTGTCATCTGTTCATCTTCACTACCCCTTTTTGCCCCTACTGTGTTTTCACCAAGCGGAATGTAATCATGGAAGCTCCTTGTTCCTGGTACAGCATTTAAATTTTCCTACCGTTTCTCAAGACTTTTTCTTGTTGTGGTTACGTCCTCTTTATCCAAATATATAAAATGTATTTCCCTAATGTTCTTTTGGCAATAGCAGAACATATCTTCAGGTGTCAAAATATGACCAGCTGTGTCTTGCTGCAGGCTTGTCTTTGCCACAAGCCTTTTCACAGTACCACCTATGCCATTGCAAGGCTGTTTTCCGTGGCTTGTCGCAGAGAAGACCCATTTTGTACTCAGACCAAAATCATTACTATGAAGGAATAGGTTTTGAAAGTTCTTCTTATTTTTATATTGGGCAACACACCCGTCAGTGATTATTTTCTAAACTTAAACTTTTAAAATTTGAAGATTGTTGTAAACTTGAAAATGCTCAATTCATGCATGATATTTATAACAATAATGATGTATCAAATTTAAATACGCTCTTTGAAAAAGCTAAAAAAGGCATAATTATAAAACTCGCCATGCTACTAACAGCAACTTTAGTTTGCCATTTATCAGAACTGACACAAGGAAGAAATTTTTGGCCTTCAATGTCTTAAAGATTTGGAATCAAGTCAATAGAAATCAAAAATACACAAAGCAAAATTAACTTTACCAAACTTTATCGTAATTATATTTTGCGAACCTATTCAGCTGAATCTGATAAGCTCTGAAAATCTGTTTTTCCACCCAACCAGGTAACACGTTTTCTATTGCCGCTCACCCCCCTTCATTTCACCTTTTATCATTTTTTGTTTTTAGAACAGTCTTTGGATGCTACAGAACTTCAAAATAGCCAGGAAAATCGGGAGGATAGCGAAACAAAAACATAGATTACTTAAGCTTTTCGTCTGACACTCAACAGAGTAATACGTCAGAAAGAGAACGAAACAGAAACCTAACTGATTATATACCCAGAGGTGGATCGAAATAGGCCAATCAGAAAAGAGGTGTATGATTGGTAGTGTAGGAAAACCAATCAACACCCACAATACAGTGAGCTGACCAATAGGATTACTTTAAGAGTCCTAAGGCGAAAACGAACTCTTTCTGTCTACACAATAGGGGATCCCTGGTTTTTATGTACACTGATTCCAAAATACCTAAGTGAAATGTGGATCTTGCTTGCTCTGATCTTTAGTTTTTCAGGCGCGAGATGGTTGTTCTCGTTGCGGCACAGTGTTTTGGCGTATACTAGACGGCACGTGTTGTTTTATTCTATAACATAACTGTGGGATGTGTGACCTACGTACCTGGCATCACACCGGCAAGAGTATTCATAAACTACTAGGCTGTTTCGTGTGGTAGGCACACTATCTTTGCGGATAGATGGAATTATCTTCTTAGAGGAAAAGACGAGACTGGGGCTGACCATAGCGTAGCACTTAATTATGGCTGTTTTAATTTGTCTTTCGAATCACAAGGAGACGTTGCCAATGTAAGGCAGTTTTAGATAAATAGGGCACTTTTGTGGACCAATCTTTTTGTCAGCCAAGCAACCTGCGATTTTATTACGAAAGCAAGCCGAAATGAGATCTTCTGGATATCCATTGTTGAGGGTAGATTTTATTTCTGCCAATTGTAAATTGAGCTTTTGGTTCGGAACAGATCATAAGTGCCCGGTGAACCAAGGTGTTAATCAAATTAATTTTGATTTGTTT
Source organism: Pelagia noctiluca (assembly GCA_963924455.1). Classification (NCBI taxonomy): domain Eukaryota; kingdom Metazoa; phylum Cnidaria; class Scyphozoa; order Semaeostomeae; family Pelagiidae; genus Pelagia; species Pelagia noctiluca. Next base: position 5,402,394 of record OZ004327.1, on the reverse strand, counting down.
GGCACAAAAGGAATCCCAACGTGTATATAGGCCGCTAAAAGTTGGTTTCCTGTAAACACTGGTAACAAAACCAGGTTTAGTTTTCTCTACAGAAACGTCAAGAAACGGCAAGGAGTTGTTTTCTTCCTTTTCAAAGGTGAATTTTAGAGACTGATGCAATGAGTTGAGTTTGGAAAGAAAAGTATTGCATTCAGACTCTTTTTCAAAAACCGCGAGAGTGTCATCAACATAGCGAAAATAAACAAGGGGCTTTTGATGGCAGTTAAAGAGTTTATGCTCATGGAAGTCGACAAATATGTTCGCTAGCGCTGGTCCCAAAGGGCTGCCCATGGCGACACTGTCCTTTTGGCGGTACATCTCATTGTTGAAACTGAACTCCACAGAGCTAGTTGCAGATTTCATCAATTCAATGAATGTTCATAGGTTCCTCTCCTTTTTCAATACGGTTCGGTTCTCCCGCTACCTTTCTGAAATTGATCAGCGGACTGAAAAAAAAACTATGCAAAAACATAATAGGAATGTAGGCCTTCTTGTTAGGAAACGTTTCGGTCACTTGTTGAGCAATCCAAAAAAGCACATATTAAATCTTTCGGACTACTCTCTCTCTGATACTGAAGAATTTGTATTAGAACATGGCTTAGAGTTTTGTATCCCAACCCGTGATATCAACAGAGAGGAGACTTAATAGGCACAATCCTGTTTCGGACAACGAGCTCAGCTCACTAAAAGCCCGCCTAAGCGATTTGGCTCACGCTTACTGTGGCACCCCTATTGACCTCACTGATTTTCGTATGCATAGGGAACATTTTCAGGCTATAAAATCTTTGCGCAATAGCAAGGATATCCTTATCACAAAACCAGATAAAGGATCCTGGGTCGTGATTTTGAATCAAAAAGACTACATTACCAAAATGGGTCATGTCCTTAACGACAAAAGTAGATTTGAAAAACTTGGCTATGTCGAACATTTTGACAAAACGGCTAGACTAGAGCAGAAACTCCAAAAACGCCTTCTAGAATTAGTCAACAAAAAACAGTTGGCTCCGGGAATTTATGATAGGATTCGACCCACTGGCTCGCAGCGTCCACGTATGTATGGTCTCCCCAAAACTCACAAACAAAGCATCCCTCTAAGACCCATTTTATCCATGGTTGGCTCGGCTCAACATCAACTTGCGAAATGGCTTTCAGAGATTTTGGAACCAGTTCTCCACATGTACTCTGAAAATTGCATTTGGGACTCATTCACTTTCCCAGAATTTATCCAAAACCTAGAGCTCAACCCCACTAAAACTTTTATGTGCTCTTTCGACGTCAGCAGTTTCTTTACTAATGTTCCTCTGGATGAAACAATAAAGATTGGTGCTGACGCGTTGTACCGAAGTGAGCTTGAAAGGCCATTGTTCCCTCAGGAGGTTTTCATTGAATTGATGAAATCTGCAACTAGCTTTGTGGAGTTCAGTTTCAACAATGAGATGTACCGCCAAAAGGACGGTGTTGCCATGGGCAGCCCTTTGGGACCAGCGCTAGCAAACATATTTGTCGGCTTCCATGAGTATAAACTCTTTAACTGCCATCAAAAGCCCCTTGCTTATTTCCGCTATGTTGATGACACTTTCGCGGTTTTTGAAAAAGAGTCTGAATGGGATACTTTTCTTTCCAAACTCAACTCATTGCATCAGTCTCTAAAATTCACCTTTGAAAAGGAAGAAAAAAACTCCTTGCCGTTTCTTGACGTTTCTGTTGAGAAAACTAAACCTGGTTTTCTTACCAGTGTTTACAGGAAACCAACTTTTAGCGGCCTATATACAGGTTGGGATTCCTTTTGTGCCAAACAAATCAAAATTAATTTGATTAACACCTTGGTTCACCGGGCACTTATGATCTGTTCCGAACCAAAACTCAATTTAGAATTGGCAGAAATAAAATCTACCCTCATCAACAATGGATATCCAGAAGATCTTATTTCGGCTTGCTTTCGTAATAAAATCGCAGGTTTCTCGGCTGACAAAAAGATCGGTCCACAAAAGTGCCCTGTTTATCTAAAACTGTCTTACATTGGCAACATCTCCTTGATTCGAAAGACAAATTAAAACAGCCATAACTAAGTGCTACGCTACGATCAGCCCACGTCTCGTCTCCTTTGCTCTAAGAAGATAATTCCATCTATCCGCAAAGATAGTGTGCCTACCACACAAAACAGCCTAGTAGTTTATGAATACTCGTGCCGGTGTGATGCCAGGTACGTAGGTCGCACATCCCAGTTGTTATGTGATAGAATAAAACAACACGTGCCGTCTAGCATACGCCAAAACACTGTGCCGCAACGGGAACAACCATCTCGCGCCTCAAAAAATTTGCTCGACAATCCAGAGTGTGCTAAAGCCTACAGTGAGAATTGCTTTCGAATTATTGGCAGAGCAAGATCCACATTTCACTTAGGTATTTTGGAATCAGTCTACATAAAAACCAGGAATCCCCTATTATGTAGACAGAAAGAGTTCGTTTTCGCCTTAGGACTCTTAAAGTAATCCTATTGGTCAGCTCATTGTATCGTGGGTGTTGATTGGTTTTCCTACACTATACGAATCATTCACCTCTTTTCTGAGTGGCCTATTTCGATCCACCTCTGGGTATATAATCAGTTAGGTTTCTGTTTCGTTCTCTTTCTGAAGTATTACTCTGTTGAGTGTCAGACGAAAAGCTGAAGTAATCTATGTTTTCGTTTCGCTATGCTCCCGATTTTCCTGGCTATTTTTTTGTTTTTTTTTCTTATTATACTCCATAAAATCTTCTAATTCTGTTAAGTTTTTTAAATATATATTTTTTTCAAATTGTAATTTGTAAAATGTTACTAAACACATTTTTTTCATCTGAATGCATCAATCAATTGTTGCGAGACTCCAAATTTAGAAAAAAAAAGTTTTGAAATTTGAATTAATCTCACTTTACATTCTCACTTTACATTAATTTTAAGGTATTCAATATTTAAAAAGTGTGTCGTTGTATACCTTATTGATTTTACTTAATTTAGGGCACTGGCCTCGAAAATCGTTATGATTCAGGTCAGTGACCTAGACAACAACTTATCATATTATATTGAAAAATGCTATTAATAATTTTGCGCTTATTTTGATATAGTTTAATCTTTATCTTTTACAGTTATATTGTAAGTAATATGTTGTTGAAAAGAATGAAATTGAATTGAAATTGAATTGAATTTCTGTTGTTTGATATATTGCAGAACATTGTTTAGGTGATTTCTGACTTTCAACATTCAGTCTTCTTAACAAGAGTTTTATTCTAATTGATATAGCACATCACACATCAGTATACACATTGACACATCAGTATACACAAACTATGAGGAGAATTTTTGACCTTTAAAGTTTTAACATGATAGCATTTTGGTCTAATTTTCATTCACCTACTTTATAAGGACACATCATGATACACAAATTGGGAGGACAATTTCTGATCTTCAAAGCCGAAGCTTGATAAGAAGTTTAACCTAGAACCTATATATACATCCTTTATGAGGACACTTCATGATACACAAATTGTGAGGGCAGTTTCTGACCTCCATTCAAGCTTTGTATGAGGGAAATATTTCAGTAAACATTTACTTTCAGGCACACAGAATGTATTTTATGCCTGGCTTTGCATAATTGGAACTATAGTAGTATGAATACTGATTTGATTGCTCTTAAAAATTTTCTAGCTTGAATCAAAGAAAGGAAAGGAAACAGCAAAAGAAAATATTCAGATGGAAAACGCATCATTGCCTAGTAAGAAAAAGGTTATAAGAATTCATTTTTTTGGCATCCTTTTTTTTATTTCTAATTGTTTTCTTTCTTGTTTACAACTGAATTAAATTCTAATTTAACTTCTAAATTGAACAAACTGTTCAGCTTTATCCAATAACATAAAATAAATTGATTAATTGTTTTTTTGTAACTGGCTACGGTAATTACAGGTGAGAATTAACCCTATTAGAAATTCATTTTCAGCCTAGGAGTATATGTACAGGCATATTTTAAAGAAACTGCAAATTTAGAAGTTTGATACTGGAAGTCTTAAATTTATCAGAAATTGAGTACCGAAGAGTTTCTTAAAGATCCTGCAACAGTTTTTTTGTTTACTGCTGACATCAATGTGAAAGTTTCAAAATGTTTTTTGAAGCTTTTCCAATGTTTACACATCACTATAGTACCTTATGAGAATAATGATACATGAAATTGACCTTTCCCGAACTTGCAGAATTCAAGTTTTTCAGGCCCCCGATTTTAGGTGGGCGATGACAAAAATTTTGCGTCGTACAAAACTACCATCAAAGTAAAAATATTTTAGATATGACAGTAAAATTTGGTATAAAGGGGGTTTGAAACATGCAGAATTCGATTATTGAGCTTTGAGAGTACTCCAGGGTACCCAATAGAGATTATTTTTGCTATTGATAAGTCAAGGCAAAATCTGAGAAATTTAGCCCAAATTCAATATTGAAACCCCCTAAAAAGGTACAACTTCAACCAAGTTTAAAGTTTTATTTTTCTTAAGCCTATTAGTTTGGCCAGATTTACAGAGAGTTTTAGCTTGGCATCTGTTATACTCTTGCCACAATTAAGTCATGAAAATATCGCAAAAATTTACGTTTTTATACTTTTTTTGCCAATTTACAACTGAACTTTTATACTTAGACGAGGTTGCATATGCTATAATATCTTCTAGCAAGCTACAGAATTGGTGTATTTAATGTTTGGAAGTTTTGATTTATCCATTAAATAAAATAAAAGCTTTCTTTACTTCAGACATTTCTTTATTGGTAATGTAATATTGTCTACCACTTGCAGTTACGGGTGAGTCAATTTTACACAATATGTGTGTTAGTGGTACATAACACTGGTCCTCAATGGCTGGCTAATGGAAGGACCTTGCTGGACCTGCAGGGTGCATAAAGTTGACCAGCACATCATTTTTCTCCTTGTCGACCTCCATAGCAACTCCAAGCCACCACTTCTTTTCATACATGCAACTGACATGATCGGATACAGAAATATCGATGACAGTTATCTTCTTTGGCAAATTATGGGTCATTGTCATCTGTTCATCTTCACTACCCCTTTTTGCCCCTACTGTGTTTTCACCAAGCGGAATGTAATCATGGAAGCTCCTTGTTCCTGGTACAGCATTTAAATTTTCCTACCGTTTCTCAAGACTTTTTCTTGTTGTGGTTACGTCCTCTTTATCCAAATATATAAAATGTATTTCCCTAATGTTCTTTTGGCAATAGCAGAACATATCTTCAGGTGTCAAAATATGACCAGCTGTGTCTTGCTGCAGGCTTGTCTTTGCCACAAGCCTTTTCACAGTACCACCTATGCCATTGCAAGGCTGTTTTCCGTGGCTTGTCGCAGAGAAGACCCATTTTGTACTCAGACCAAAATCATTACTATGAAGGAATAGGTTTTGAAAGTTCTTCTTATTTTTATATTGGGCAACACACCCGTCAGTGATTATTTTCTAAACTTAAACTTTTAAAATTTGAAGATTGTTGTAAACTTGAAAATGCTCAATTCATGCATGATATTTATAACAACAATGATGTATCAAATTTAAATACGCTCTTTGAAAAAGCTAAAAAAGGCATAATTATAAAACTCGCCATGCTACTAACAGCAACTTTAGTTTGCCATTTATCAGAACTGACACAAGGAAGAAATTTTTGGCCTTCAATGTCTTAAAGATTTGGAATCAAGTCAATAGAAATCAAAAATACACAAAGCAAAATTAACTTTACCAAACTTTATCGTAATTATATTTTGCGAACCTATTCAGCTGAATCTGATAAGCTCTGAAAATCTGTTTTTCCACCCAACCAGGTAACACGTTTTCTATTGCCGCTCACCCCCCTTCATTTCACCTTTTATCATTTTTTGTTTTTAGAACAGTCTTTGGATGCTACAGAACTTCAAAATAGCCAGGAAAATCGGGAGCATAGCGAAACAAAAACATAGATTACTTAAGCTTTTCGTCTGACACTCAACAGAGTAATACGTCAGAAAGAGAACGAAACAGAAACCTAACTGATTATATACCCAGAGGTGGATCGAAATAGGCCAATCAGAAAAGAGGTGTATGATTGGTAGTGTAGGAAAACCAATCAACACCCACAATACAGTGAGCTGACCAATAGGATTACTTTAAGAGTCCTAAGGCAAAAACGAACTCTTTCTGTCTACACAATAGGGGATCCCTGGTTTTTATGTACACTGATTCCAAAATACCTAAGTGAAATGTGGATCTTGCTTGCTCTGATCTTTAGTTTTTCAGGCGCGAGATGGTTGTTCTCGTTGCGGCACAGTGTTTTGGCGTATACTAGACGGCACGTGTTGTTTTATTCTATAACATAACTGTGGGATGTGTGACCTACGTACCTGGCATCACACCGGCAAGAGTATTCATAAACTACTAGGCTGTTTCGTGTGGTAGGCACACTATCTTTGCGGATAGATGGAATTATCTTCTTAGAGGAAAAGACGAGACTGGGGCTGACCATAGCGTAGCACTTAATTATGGCTGTTTTAATTTGTCTTTCGAATCACAAGGAGACGTTGCCAATGTAAGGCAGTTTTAGATAAATAGGGCACTTTTGTGGACCAATCTTTTTGTCAGCCAAGCAACCTGCGATTTTATTACGAAAGCAAGCCGAAATGAGATCTTCTGGATATCCATTGTTGAGGGTAGATTTTATTTCTGCCAATTGTAAATTGAGCTTTTGGTTCGGAACAGATCATAAGTGCCCGGTGAACCAAGGTGTTAATCAAATTAATTTTGATTTGTTTGGCACAAAAGGAATCCCAACGTGTATATAGGCCGCTAAAAGTTGGTTTCCTGTAAACACTGGTAACAAAACCAGGTTTAGTTTTCTCTACAGAAACGTCAAGAAACGGCAAGGAGTTGTTTTCTTCCTTTTCAAAGGTGAATTTTAGAGACTGATGCAATGAGTTGAGTTTGGAAAGAAAAGTATTGCATTCAGACTCTTTTTCAAAAACCGCGAGAGTGTCATCAACATAGCGAAAATAAACAAGGGGCTTTTGATGGCAGTTAAAGAGTTTATGCTCATGGAAGTCGACAAATATGTTCGCTAGCGCTGGTCCCAAAGGGCTGCCCATGGCGACACTGTCCTTTTGGCGGTACATCTCATTGTTGAAACTGAACTCCACAGAGCTAGTTGCAGATTTCATCAATTCAATGAATGTTCATAGGTTCCTCTCCTTTTTCAATACGGTTCGGTTCTCCCGCTACCTTTCTGAAATTGATCAGCGGACTGAAAAAAAAACTATGCAAAAACATAATAGGAATGTAGGCCTTCTTGTTAGGAAACGTTTCGGTCACTTGTTGAGCAATCCAAAAAAGCACATATTAAATCTTTCGGACTACTCTCTCTCTGATACTGAAGAATTTGTATTAGAACATGGCTTAGAGTTTTGTATCCCAACCCGTGATATCAACAGAGAGGAGACTTAATAGGCACAATCCTGTTTCGGACAACGAGCTCAGCTCACTAAAAGCCCGCCTAAGCGATTTGGCTCACGCTTACTGTGGCACCCCTATTGACCTCACTGATTTTCGTATGCATAGGGAACATTTTCAGGCTATAAAATCTTTGCGCAATAGCAAGGATATCCTTATCACAAAACCAGATAAAGGATCCTGGGTCGTGATTTTGAATCAAAAAGACTACATTACCAAAATGGGTCATGTCCTTAACGACAAAAGTAGATTTGAAAAACTTGGCTATGTCGAACATTTTGACAAAACGGCTAGACTAGAGCAGAAACTCCAAAAACGCCTTCTAGAATTAGTCAACAAAAAACAGTTGGCTCCGGGAATTTATGATAGGATTCGACCCACTGGCTCGCAGCGTCCACGTATGTATGGTCTCCCCAAAACTCACAAACAAAGCATCCCTCTAAGACCCATTTTATCCATGGTTGGCTCGGCTCAACATCAACTTGCGAAATGGCTTTCAGAGATTTTGGAACCAGTTCTCCACATGTACTCTGAAAATTGCATTTGGGACTCATTCACTTTCCCAGAATTTATCCAAAACCTAGAGCTCAACCCCACTAAAACTTTTATGTGCTCTTTCGACGTCAGCAGTTTCTTTACTAATGTTCCTCTGGATGAAACAATAAAGATTGGTGCTGACGCGTTGTACCGAAGTGAGCTTGAAAGGCCATTGTTCCCTCAGGAGGTTTTCATTGAATTGATGAAATCTGCAACTAGCTTTGTGGAGTTCAGTTTCAACAATGAGATGTACCGCCAAAAGGACGGTGTTGCCATGGGCAGCCCTTTGGGACCAGCGCTAGCAAACATATTTGTCGGCTTCCATGAGTATAAACTCTTTAACTGCCATCAAAAGCCCCTTGCTTATTTCCGCTATGTTGATGACACTTTCGCGGTTTTTGAAAAAGAGTCTGAATGGGATACTTTTCTTTCCAAACTCAACTCATTGCATCAGTCTCTAAAATTCACCTTTGAAAAGGAAGAAAAAAACTCCTTGCCGTTTCTTGACGTTTCTGTTGAGAAAACTAAACCTGGTTTTCTTACCAGTGTTTACAGGAAACCAACTTTTAGCGGCCTATATACAGGTTGGGATTCCTTTTGTGCCAAACAAATCAAAATTAATTTGATTAACACCTTGGTTCACCGGGCACTTATGATCTGTTCCGAACCAAAACTCAATTTAGAATTGGCAGAAATAAAATCTACCCTCATCAACAGTGGATATCCAGAAGATCTTATTTCGGCTTGCTTTCGTAATAAAATCGCAGGTTTCTCGGCTGACAAAAAGATCGGTCCACAAAAGTGCCCTGTTTATCTAAAACTGTCTTACATTAACAACATCTCCTTGATTCGAAAGACAAATTAAAACAGCCATAACTAAGTGCTACGCTACGATCAGCCCACGTCTCGTCTCCTTTGCTCTAAGAAGATAATTCCATCTATCCGCAAAGATAGTGTGCCTACCACACAAAACAGCCTAGTAGTTTATGAATACTCGTGCCGGTGTGATGCCAGGTACGTAGGTCGCACATCCCAGTTGTTATGTGATAGAATAAAACAACACGTGCCGTCTAGCATACGCCAAAACACTGTGCCGCAACGGGAACAACCATCTCGCGCCTCAAAAAATTTGCTCGACAATCCAGAGTGTGCTAAAGCCTACAGTGAGAATTGCTTTCGAATTATTGGCAGAGCAAGATCCACATTTCACTTAGGTATTTTGGAATCAGTCTACATAAAAACCAGGAATCCCCTATTATGTAGACAGAAAGAGTTCGTTTTCGCCTTAGGACTCTTAAAGTAATCCTATTGGTCAGCTCATTGTATCGTGGGTGTTGATTGGTTTTCCTACACTATACGAATCATTCACCTCTTTTCTGAGTGGCCTATTTCGATCCACCTCTGGGTATATAATCAGTTAGGTTTCTGTTTCGTTCTCTTTCTGAAGTATTACTCTGTTGAGTGTCAGACGAAAAGCTGAAGTAATCTATGTTTTCGTTTCGCTATGCTCCCGATTTTCCTGGCTATTTTTTTGTTTTTTTTTCTTATTATACTCCATAAAATCTTCTAATTCTGTTAAGTTTTTTAAATATATATTTTTTTCAAATTGTAATTTGTAAAATGTTACTAAACACATTTTTTTCATCTGAATGCATCAATCAATTGTTGCGAGACTCCAAATTTAGAAAAAAAAAGTTTTGAAATTTGAATTAATCTCACTTTACATTCTCACTTTACATTAATTTTAAGGTATTCAATATTTAAAAAGTGTGTCGTTGTATACCTTATTGATTTTACTTAATTTAGGGCACTGGCCTCGAAAATCGTTATGATTCAGGTCAGTGACCTAGACAACAACTTATCATATTATATTGAAAAATGCTATTAATAATTTTGCGCTTATTTTGATATAGTTTAATCTTTATCTTTTACAGTTATATTGTAAGTAATATGTTGTTGAAAAGAATGAAATTGAATTGAAATTGAATTGAATTTCTGTTGTTTGATATATTGCAGAACATTGTTTAGGTGATTTCTGACTTTCAACATTCAGTCTTCTTAACAAGAGTTTTATTCTAATTGATATAGCACATCACACATCAGTATACACATTGACACATCAGTATACACAAACTATGAGGAGAATTTTTGACCTTTAAAGTTTTAACATGATAGCATTTTGGTCTAATTTTCATTCACCTACTTTATAAGGACACATCATGATACACAAATTGGGAGGACAATTTCTGATCTTCAAAGCCGAAGCTTGATAAGAAGTTTAACCTAGAACCTATATATACATCCTTTATGAGGACACTTCATGATACACAAATTGTGAGGGCAGTTTCTGACCTCCATTCAAGCTTTGTATGAGGGAAATATTTCAGTAAACATTTACTTTCAGGCACACAGAATGTATTTTATGCCTGGCTTTGCATAATTGGAACTATAGTAGTATGAATACTGATTTGATTGCTCTTAAAAATTTTCTAGCTTGAATCAAAGAAAGGAAAGGAAACAGCAAAAGAAAATATTCAGATGGAAAACGCATCATTGCCTAGTAAGAAAAAGGTTATAAGAATTCATTTTTTTGGCATCCTTTTTTTTATTTCTAATTGTTTTCTTTCTTGTTTACAACTGAATTAAATTCTAATTTAACTTCTAAATTGAACAAACTGTTCAGCTTTATCCAATAACATAAAATAAATTGATTAATTGTTTTTTTGTAACTGGCTACGGTAATTACAGGTGAGAATTAACCCTATTAGAAATTCATTTTCAGCCTAGGAGTATATGTACAGGCATATTTTAAAGAAACTGCAAATTTAGAAGTTTGATACTGGAAGTCTTAAATTTATCAGAAATTGAGTACCGAAGAGTTTCTTAAAGATCCTGCAATAGTTTTTTTGTTTACTGCTGACATCAATGTGAAAGTTTCAAAATGTTTTTTGAAGCTTTTCCAATGTTTACACATCACTATAGTACCTTATGAGAATAATGATACATGAAATTGACCTTTCCCGAACTTGCAGAATTCAAGTTTATGTAATCATGTTTGTTTAAACTTACTGAGACAGCTTAGGAGTTTTGTAATGTAGCGTTGGTGAAATTTTGTGCAGAAATACTCAGGATTGTTGTGGTATCTTTACTCATTTCTAAACAAAATTACCATAAAACAACAAAATGAAAAAGTTAAGTACCGAATCAAGAAAGTATTGAATTTCTTATAACGTTTCGGGATTATAACCATTCCTCTGTTGAACCGGTATAATCCTGAAACGCAGTGAGAAATTCAATATTTTATCAATTTGGTACTTAACTTTTAAATTTTGTCCTTTTATTGTACACCTTAAGTACCAAAAGCAGTCAAATTTTTTATTGAATAAAGTTACCTTTGCAATTCTTATAAAAGTTTTAATAAAATGAAACATTTGCGGGCGTTCAAGCCACAGTCTTTGGACAAATGTTTTTGTAAAGGTTTATCCAGTAGGCCTTCTCATCATACAGTTTCCTTCATACCTCTGCTTTCCATATCTGAGCATGCAGCTTTCTCCCATTCTCTTTGAACTTTGCTCTTTGGATCATACACTCACCTTCGATTACGCTCCTACCACCAACACTGCTAATATGGCATCTCACGCTTCCAAGAATGGTAAGTTTTCCAGTTTTCCCCTTCTCATCATTCCATTCTTTCGATCTACATTACCCTTATATTTATAGCTTAGGCCCTTCTCCTTCTTCTCTCATGACCTCTACTCCTACCCCACACTCTGGCCTAATCACCTTCTGCCTCTTTTACCTCGGCCACATTTTATTTATGTTTTCTACTAACCCTATTCCCTAACTTTTTTATTTTTTTGTCCTCTACGACTAATAATTTTCAATCCCCTTTTTCTCTCTGTTCCCTCTTGTTTTTCTCAGCCAACTCTATACATCTTTTCCTTCATTCCCCATTTTTTCCTTGTGTTCACGTCCTTCCACCACGCCATTTTTTTCTCTCGTTTTTCTATGACTTCTCTATCCACCCATATCTCACTCATCCTCTCTCTATCTCACTCTCTTCACCTCAATCTATCCTTAAATCCTATCTTCCCATTATTTCTCCACATATTTTCATCAATCTGTTAGGTATTCTTTTCATTTTTCCCCCCCGTTTTAATTTAACCTTTGCTGTCCTTTCTCGTGCCATTCTCAACCACCCCCTTGTTTTATATTCTTCTCTCCTGTTCTATTTTCTTATCTTCTTCCATTTCACACTACCATTAACTGCATTCTAACATCTTTTTACCTCCTTTATTGATTATTACCTCCCCTCTTTTTCTCATATAACCTTATCATTTCTAATTTTTTACTAATTTCTCATAACATATCCTAACATTCTCTCTCCTCCTCCCCTTAAGATAACATCAACAACACCTCGGGATCGTCTGAGGACGAAATTATGAACTACGAAGATTCGGAGGTGGAAACAAAGCCTACAGAGAAGACAACGACCAAATCTAGACCGAAGCTGGCTCTCAAGAAACGTAGCTCTAGGGTGAGATATTTGGGTGAGCCTTTGCCAACAACAAATACCTCTGCCACTATCTCTGCCACTACTCCTGCCACCACCACCACATCTTCAATATCCAACCAACCACAACCACTACCATCCACCCCATCCACTTCCACCAACGTCACAATTGTACCAGAAACTCCTCCTCAACAACATACCAACCAACCACTTACCTATCCATCCAATACACCACTCTACCTCCATGACGAACTAGCAGGCATTTACCAATCGTACCTCTTCCATCAGTCCAGAATCCCTATATACCAAAATTTCGCCAAGGAAGGTCCTCTTCCAGACATCTCAAAAATACACTACCATACAGATCCATTTAAAGGGCTCACCCGTTCTCATTCTCAGGAGCTGCGTGGTTATGAGAGCCAGCTGCAAACAAAAATATGCCTTATCCATGCCAGTAACCACGAAAAACTGGCCTCGGACGAAATGTCCAAAGCCATCGCCTTAATCTCCAGTGCAAAGGAATTCTTTGACGCTAAGATAATTGAAGAAATTGATGAACGGGCCAAGAGGACGGCCTTCAACAAGGCCCAAACCAACAAACACCAAAAAGGCAATCAACGAGGAGAACATAGAAAAAGACCAAGAACCTAAAAACTTAACCTACTAACAAATAACCATCTTTAATAATTCTATGTATATATTTGATTTTTTATTGGTACTTCTGTTATAACTTACACATGCCTCCTCTTCTTTTCTCTCTCACAATCTCATATCATTTATAGCAACTGCAGACTCTGGATCAAATGCTCCACGCATACCTATTCTTAAGAAACTGGCTGGCACAAAAAGGAAACTTAAAACACACAGACACAAGAATGCTCTTAAGAAAGATCTTCATGATAGAATATCAAACAATGCTCTGAATAATATTGACAATATTTACAACATGGGGAATTTCCCTCTTAGCAATGATGAGATTACTGTTCTCAAATGGGACTCAGCTTTGTCATAGCCCCTTAAGAAATCTGTTACCAAACCATATTCGACGCACTCTCTGACTTCAAAAGAAGAATGTTTCTCCACTATCATTTTTTTAACCCTACCAACTCTGAGAAACAAATATTTCGTAAGAAATCATCTTGGCAATCTCCAAAACACAAACAAAAATCTCTTGAACAATACATTAACAATATCACCATTGACATTGATACATTATTACTGGATCCTTTTGAAAATATTCCTAACCTCAAAAAAAACAGAGAGGAATGCTCTTGATAGCCTTAAGAATAACAACGATTTCATTATAAAACCAGCTGACAAAGGAGGCGAAATAGTTGTATGGCCTACACATGAATATATTCTTGAAGCTAATAGACAACTTGAAGACCAAACTTACTATGAAATACAACCATCAGATCCAACTACAGATTTATCTATGGAAATTGAGACTTTTCTCACATTTTTGGAAATTAGGAAACTCATCGACAAAAACTGCCACAGATTTCTTTCGCCATCACCTAGGGTCAAGATACCAACTTTTTATATGTTACCGAAAATTCACAAACAAAACTTCCCAGGCAGACCCATCATTGCTGGATGCAACTCACCCACGAGAGCACTTTCACAATACTTAGACCACTATCTCAAACCGATAGTTAAGAAAATACCATCATACATTAAAGACACCAATCATTTTCTTCAAATAGTCCTTGGTCCTGATGTCAACTTTAGAAAGGGTGATTTACTTGTCACCATGGATGTTAAATCACTATATACCAACATTCCTCAAGATGAGGGTATCAGATGCTGCCTCCGGGCATTACAGAACCACTATAATGAAGATTTACCACTACCATTGATACATCTTGAACATATGTTTACATTCATTCTAAAAAGGAATTATTTTGCATTTAACAAGAGAGTTTTCTTACAGATACACGGTACAGCAATGGGGTCCCCATTTGCCCCGAATTTTGCCAATATTTTTATGCACCAGTGTGAGAAATACATACTTGATAACGCCCCAAACAATCGTACCCCTCTTGTCTGGAAAAGATATATAGATGATATTTTCCTTGTATGGAGACATGGTATCGAGTCATTCAATGAATTTTTGGAGTTCTGTAACAGCAGCTTACCTACCATTTAATTCACCGCAGAGTACTCTTTCGACAGTGTCAATTTCTTAGATACCACAATATTTTGAACCCACAAGGAATTATTGAAAGAACTCTCTATATTAAACCAAATGACATCTGTACATTATTACACAATGACTCCTTCCATCCTGATCATTGCAAAAAGGGTATTATATACAGTCAAGCCTTGAGATATAGAAGAATCATCACAAACAATGAGAAATTACAAGAAAACCTTTTCAACCTACAATCAAACCTTCTAAGAAGGGGCTATAATATTTCTGAGATCATCAAACAATTTGAAAGAGTACAGTAAAAACCCGCGTATAAGAACCTGGGTTTTAAGAACCTGTTAGGCTAATATTCCATCCCTCGTAAAGGCAAATTTTGGATTAAAGGCTACAATCATAAAAGTAGAATAATCATGAAGTAAAGATTTGATGTGGTTGCACGGCTTTTTCAATGATTTTTCAATATAAAAACACAAATCTTTTAGGCTAAATTGAAAAATTTAGGGTCTTATACGCGGGTTTTTACTGTACTTCAATTCACTCAAATGGACCTTTTATTTGGACAACAGAAGGCTGAAGATGCAAACACCAGGAAACTCCCCTTTGTTGTCCCATTTGACAACACAATCATTCAGATCGGTAACATCCTTAAAAGACATTGGCATATTATCTTAAATGATGATAATCTTAAAGAAATTTGGACAGATCCTCCATTTCTTACTTTAAAAAGACACACAAACACTAAAGAAATTCTGGTACGCTCTAAATTTTAACCACACTTAATCATATTAAGGAATTCAGAGGGCAGATCACTCCTTCTCCCCCTTTGGATCAAAACCCCCTCTTTGTTCCAGTTCAACTACAACCACCAAAAAATGTTTTTAGAATTATCCAACAAAACACCTAATCTACATTTTCGCCAATACTATATACTTTCAACATTTTTGATCTGCCTTCTAGCTTTTTTGCCAATAAAGATGCATTGGTGGACTCGGACGCGAGTCTGCTGGGGCACCTAACACACCAGACATTCCGATTTAAGTGCCCCGAAATGTCTGTGTTTGGACATCGGCTGATGATCTGCATCATTGGTGAAAAGGCCACAACTTTCTATTTATCAATCTAAAGCAACATACTACACAGTTTCCTTTTAAAAAAAAGTTTACATTATACCAATAAAATTGTTAATCCTTTTTTAAAAAAAAGGGGGGGCACCTATGCATAGGTGAGGGTTGGGATTACCCTCTTTCTTTTCAATTTATTTCTTATTTTTCACAAAACTTTTTTCTGTTTAATGTTTCTTACACAATTTTTCTTATACACTCACACTCAACTACAAAAAAGTTTCTTGTAAAAAAATATGTGTATCCTGAATAAAGTACAGTAAATGTAAGCATAGCTTGTACATTGTTTAAGCAGGTTCAAAAGTTGGACAGCAAGCAATGTCGATGTGGACCTGCCAAAGGAGCAATCAATACAGTATTACCCCAACACTAAGACACCGACTGATAAGATAGAAGAAGCTGCAGCCTGCCAGATGGCACCGTAGTTATTGTCAAATATTTGGCTTAATATAGCATTTCATATAATATTTATAAGAAACCAGGCGGCCTGGTTTTACAAAAGAAGTTTCTTGGTGCCGGGGCTAATACTGTATTGATAAAGATATAATAATAAATTGTATCAACCTTTATGCTGCTCTGTTGAGACATGTTTGGCGCGAGCAACGCTGTTGGAAAACTGTGGAAAAGGTTCACGACCACGTCTTCTGAATCTGCATCACAGCCGCCGACTTCGATTTTTCTCCTCGATTTAGGCTGTCAACAAGCTCCTTGCATGTCAGCAGCTTGAATTTCTGACGGCACTCCTCTTTTTACACGCTTGGAGAGTGTCATGAAGTTGAGAAAAATAAAACATACGACGTAGAGGCTGAGCAGTCTCTACCGTTTCCCTTGCAACATTCTCGGTTTGTTTGTGCAACAGGAACGTCAACAGAATTTCTTCGGTCCGCTTCAGTTACAGGGGTCTCCGTAGACAGTTCTGTGTTAGTTCCATCCCCTGTGTTATCTGTACCCAAAAGAGGTCTAGGGCAAGGAGCAAGGTCATTGAGAGAAACTGATGACTCGCAACCATCATTATAACGAATATGAGCATAAGTGGGGTTTACATAGTCAATTCAACCTCTTCAACCAAGTCGTCATGTTTGCTTGCATGTACAAACTTCCTCAGGAGAACTGGACCCGGTGACATCCAGGAAGGTAAAGATAGTTCTTGGTTCGATTTCCTTGGAAAGCTGAAGAATCTATCATGTGGAGTAGTATTGGTGGAAGTTGAAAGTAGAGATCGGATTGAATGGAGTGCATCTGGCAAAACGCTTTCCGATTTACGACTGGAATCTTAGCAGAGGCTAAAGCGAGTCTTACTGCTTTCCATACAATTCCATTATACCGTTCTACTTGCGAGTTACCAGTGGGATGATATGGAGTGCTGTGGCTACTTGCGATTCCTCTGCTTCTAAGATAGATAAGCATGTCTAAGACTAGAGGGGCAGGCAGCTGTAATTGTGCAGAGTGAGGGCTTATAAATGGCATTAACAGCAGGGGTCTTCTTTAAGGATTGACAGACTTTAGCAAAATGTCCTTTCTTAGAACAGTTATGACAAACTGCATCACGGGCAGGACAAGAGGCACGGTTGGTATGTAAAAAACCTCCACAAAAATAGCAAGACTTTTTCGGGAGACGATTGCTATTTTTGATGACTGCCAAGGAATTTTGGTTCGTATCCATAGTTTGACTTAAGTCATCACTTGTAGATGCTGCAGCGACATTAGTGGGTATCATTTGATGACTTTGTTGAGTGTAAAGTTCAGAATTCTTTTGAGCAGTATGCAAGGTGCGTGCTATCTCGTAGGCCCTATCTAAAGACAACTCCGAGTTTTCTAGGAGTCTTTGTCGAATGTAGTTGGAATAAAGGCCATTAATAAATGAATCCCTTACCATTTCAGATCGGTAAGTTTTAGCAGTGACTGAAGCAAAGTTACAATGTTTACTTAACTTTTTCAGTTCTTCCAAAAACTCATCAAGGGATTCGCCTGGCTTTTGTTTTCTGGTAGCTAGTTCATGGCGAGCAAAAATTTTGTTTGGAGCTTTGACGAACAGTCTTTCAAGAGTTGTAACAACTTCATCATAAGTAGAACATTCTTCGACATATTCATAAACATCTACAGATATAAAGTTGATAATGGAGCGAAATTTATCAGGAGCTGTGTCTCCACACTCAGCGATAAAGTTATCAAAAGTTCTTTTCCAGTGTTTCCATAGTTTAGCAGCATTCGGAGAATTTGGATCAACATCCAACCGCGAAGGCTTTAGCGCCTTGCTCATTTTGAAATTTTTGAGTGAATAAGATTGTCATGAAGTCGAGAAAAATAAAACATACGCAGATAAACCTGAATTAGGCTCTTATTCACTCAACTTTGCTAGTAAATAAAAAAACTAAACTACGGTTCAATGCATTTATATTAGAGTCAATAATAAAAGGTCTTTGTTCTATTTAACACAATTATTGTAAGTCATTGTTCGTAAGCATAAAGCAAGTTTATGAATTTATTAGAAAAACACAATGCAATGAATTCTCACGACAGAGAGGTGCAATGGTATGATCTCCTTCCTCGTTGACTCCAGCTGGAGAACCTTTTGATCCCTTGCTTTCTTGAAATTTTGTGCTACTCGGAAACAAGATTTGCAAACCACTCTAAAATCACTGTCGCGCGAAAAAGATTTTGCCAAGAAATCCTCAACAACTTAACAATGATCTGTTTTGTTATCATTTCTCCAAAGATTAATAGTCAGATCCTTTGGATTCTTGTACTTTAACTGAATATCTTGGGCACAAATAGCGCAATAATTCTAACAAGAATCAGATGTAACAGTTTGTGTCATTTTTACCAGCCTTGTTACAGCAGTCATTTTTGTTTCTGAGAATTCTGCGTCCCCCCCTTGAAGGCTGCATGAGTTTGATCACATGTTATGAAGCTCATTAATATTCATGAGGTTGCGAGGATTACAAGTCTATTGTCAAATGTTTTAGTTTTGCACAAAACTGCGAGTAAAATGAAAGTACCTATTGTATGTTTTATTTCTAGATGGAATAATTTACTCCAAACCTTCACAAAGGCTTCGAGCTAGGAGTCATACAAAAAGGCTTAAGTCAGTTTTTTTGTTTGTTTGAAGAAGCGCAAAGCATTTTTCGAGAGTTTCATGATAGCAGTATAGGGGGTCATGTCGGTTTCAACAGCACGGAGGATCAAATTTGCCAGAGGTACAAATGGAGAAATATAACAAGTCACCTAAAGTATATGGTAAGTTTATTCTCTCATTTCTCTCAATTCTCTCATATGCTACGAGTAATCGGTGAAAACATAAATAAGGATGAAGATGGTAAGATACAATTCAAAGAACAAAATGCAGAAACTTTGATGGATTTAGATAGGATCCATATCATGACAAAACAGTATGGTGGAATAGTTTCGAAATTCCTGACATTACATACTGAATTTTTAGACAACGAAGAAAAGTTTGCTGATAAACTGGAAATATATCTGCAAAAAGTGGCTGATGCACCCATACAGCTTTGCCTTGGGATCCGAAGGTGGAAAAATGAAAAACCATCCAAAGCTGGTATTAACTTAAAAGAGCAGGTGTTGAAGGCGATCTATGAAAAACTTGAAGATTTAAATAGCCTTTCACTACCAGATAAAAAAGCTGACCTACGTAAAAGATCTGGAGAGCAAGTTGGAAAGTCAACAGAAGAACCAGAAAGAAAACAGAAGAAATTAACCGAGGATGATGCTTCAATTCAAAATAGAATTCAAGAAGCATATGCTACAATTCTTTTGCAGTACATCTCTGACAAGTCAAAGGAATATTGTGATAAATGTGTCACAGACAGTTGGACTAACCCATCTGGTCACAAACAAGATTGCATAACTACAAATGCATTCAAGTTAATAACATTCCACATTCATTTTGCAAACACAAACATGTTGAATGAAGGAAAAGAAGCATTCAGAAAATCAATATTCCACGAGCTGAAAAAAGATGGGAGACTATGCCAAGTAATAAAGTCGAAAGTAGATACTTTGTATGATGAAGTACGCGAAACGAGTCTCTTTTCATCATTACACTTAATTCCAAAATTGAATAAAACAACCCATAAATTAACTAACTTATTGATGCATGTTTAGAGAAACTTTATAGAAATAAGTTGTGATTTAGTTATAAATATTAGTTATAAGCAAGAGTTGTGATTTGGTTATAAATATGAGTTATAAATATGAGTTATAAGTAAGAGTTGTGATTTGGTTATAAATATGAGTTATAAGTAAGAGTTGTGATTTGGTTAAAAATATGAGTTATGATCTAAGATTTAAAGCACCTTTTTCTCTTATATTATCTGGTGTTAGTGGAAGTGGTAAAACAACGTGGGTGGAAAATTTATTAAGAAACTACAAAAATCTGATAGAAAATGGAAGAGAATATTCAAACCTCATGTGGATCTCGGGAACGAATCAACCAGACCTATTTCAAAGGATTGAAAAAAATTTTGATGGGAATTGTAGATTTATTACTGAGTTGCCTGAAAACTTGTACGAAGAAATCGCGAGGTCGGATAAAAGATTAACTATCATTGTTGATGATCTGATGCATGAAATAGCTAACTTTAAAGATTTGGGGAAATTATTTACAAAGGGGAGATCTCATTTGAATATAAGCATCATCGTAATGATGCAAAATCCTTTCCCGAGATGGTCAGAAATGCGAAATTTAACTCTCAATACACAATATCAAGTTCTATTTAAAAATCCTCGAGACAGAAGTCAAATAAGGTTTCTTGCCCAGCAAATCATGCCAGCTTCCCCAAAAACATTTCTAAATATCTACAACGACGCAACTTCAAGAGTTTTTGGATACTTGCTCTGTGACTTTACACAATCGGTTGATGAAAATATGCGATTTCGAACAAATATTTTTCCACATGAGGCTCCAATGATTGTATTCAGGTCAAATAAGTTATAAATATATGAAGGATGTTGGAAACAGCAAGGATGGCGGGGTATGATAAGATGATCATGGTTCCGGAAATACCACACGTTACTCAAGCGATTGAAAGTCAGGAAAAAAGAAAAAAACATATCAGACTAAGGAAGAAAAAAGGAAATACCACGGAAATACCGCAAGTTACTCAAATGATTGAAAGTCAGGAAAAAAGAAAAAAACATACCAGACCAAGGAAGAAAAAAGGAGAGAAAAATACTATAAAAGAATGTATGAGGAGACGAAAGAAGAAGAAAAAGAAGAGATGTTCAAATGATAAACTGTTGGAGTTATTGATTGATTTAATATAAATTTAGAAAAGTTATATTCCGACCCTTCTGTTCCGGGTTCTCTCGGAGGTCTAGATAAAGCATATAGAGAATTTAAAAAATTAATTCCTAATTTAAAGAGGAAGGATGTTGAAGAATGGAGTAAAACTAGTCTTGCGTATACATTACATAAAGCAAGTAGGAAGACCTTTCTTCGTGAGAGGATTCTAACAAATAATATTGACTATCTTTGGGAATGTGATCTCGTTGATATGACTTATTTGAAAAAAGAAAATGATGGCGTGACATTTTTGCTTTGTTGGATTGATACCTTCAGTAAATATGCATGGGTAAAACAACTCAAGAGAAAAACTGCAATAGAGATTATTAATGCGTTTAAAAATATTTTGCAAGAAAGGAAGCCTAAAAAGTTACGATCTGATAAAGGTAGTGAGTTTATAAATAAAGATTTTCAAGAATTGTTAAAGAAAAACAATATCGATTTCTACACAGCAAATAATGAACCTAAAGCAGCAATAGTTGAGAGATTTAATCGAACATTAAAAGGAAGAATGTATAGATACTTTACAGCTAAAAATACGCTAAGGTATATTGATGATCTACAAGATTTTGTTGATTCTTACAATAATACATATCACAGGTCTATTGGTATGAGACCTTCCGAAGTTAACCCCGAAAATGTGGATACTGTTCGAAAAAAGCTGTTCAAGAAAGAATCGAGGAAAAGCAAAAAAGCCTTTAGAATTGGAGATTATGTCAGATTAAGCTTGAAGAAGAGAATGTTTAAGAAAGGATATTTACAAAATTATACAGAAGAAATATTCAAGATTAGCAAAGTATTTAAAGAAAGATATCCAGTAATGTACACAATTAAAGATCTCCAAGATGAGGAGATAGATGATCGCTTCTATAAAGAAGAGCTGCAACACGTGTCTTTCCCAAAAACTTTTGTTGTGGATGAAATTCTTAAAAAGAAAAGGCGGAGAGGTAAAAACTTCTATTTAATCAGATAGAGGGGTTACCCACCACAGTTTGATGAGTGGATTGACGAATCTCAATTGGAAGCGATATGATTGATGAAGAATTTGATTTGGTTCTTCCTTCGGGATTTGTTACTGATAGAATAAAACTGACAGATTTTATAGTCGATCTACCCCACGTCTTTCAATTAAACACCAAGAGAAAATGGGAAATGGCATTACTACAAATGACACTACCAGATAGAGGAGAAAAATCATTACAAGATCAATACTGGTTTTCAGTTTCCAACGAGTGGGTTGTTACTACTAATGAGGATGGAAAATCACCTAGTTGGGGTACAAATAGTTTTTTCTATGAAAAAGTTTATCTTGATAAAAAAATTATCGAAACTTGTGATAATATTATGATGTATTATGAATTCAAAAGACTTTTTAATGATAGAGCTTTGAATTTTGATGAATTTGGATACACATTAAAAAACATGCTCTCGGTATCATTGATTGGTGGAAAGATACAGTTTGAAATGGAAGATGATCTTAAAACATTGGGGTTTCCAACTCTTGGTGATGATAAAAAACGGAGGCATACCAGTTCGCTTTTAATAATATTTTCAAGACCATTGGCACATTTTCTTGGTTTAGAAGATCAAGTCACCCACGCTTTACCGAATAGTTCAATAATAAAGCATCTAGACTATAAGATTTCTGATAGTATACAATCAAGTCAAATAATGAAACTGATTGTTTACAAAGAGAAGTCAGATGGTGATTCACTGATCGGAGGAAAAATAAACTGCTTAAGCAGAATAAAGGATGGAGTTCATCTAAATGCTCATACTTCTATAAATGTTGAATGTGATCTGTTGGAAAGCAATTATCTTGGAGGTGTTAACAAGCGAAGAGTTTTGAGAAAACTAGCATTTTACGACACAGATCTCGACACATATGTCAGATACTACGCTCCAAAGAATATAATTTACACCCGGATGGAGAGGTTGCAGTTTCAACAAATTCCTATAAAATTGGTAGACGATGATGGGAATCCTATAAAGTTAACAGCTCTCTATTCCGCAAAACAGTATATTGGAGAAACATCAATAACTGTTCGAATTAGACCAGTAATATGAATGTGACACTAAATAATAGATATGTAAGTTTTGATAGCCCACTCTCAGTGAATACTAATTGGAAATGTAGTATGATTGCTTGTATATTGAATAAAAAAGAAAAAGATGAGAATGAAAAAGTGTTTGCTGTTTGCTGTGACTTCATTATAAGTAAGGATGTCATTCCTCTGTTGGGGTTGGTAATTGATGATTCAAAAACGATTCGCAGATCAACTATAAATCCAGCAGCGTATAGAGTAACGAGATCTAACATAAAATCATTCGATATCAAGATTATTAACTGGGAAACTTTGGAAGATACATCAGATAAATTTGAAGAAAAGTGTCAAATTGAACTATCATTCATTCAAGATGATTAATGATTTTTACCTCACATGCTCTACTGGTTCTGATGGGAAAATAAATCTTAAGGAACAATTACATTTACATTGAAGATGGGAAGTTGGGCTGGTAGAAATGATCTATGAGCTGAGTGACAGACTTATATTCGATCCTGCTCAATATAAAAATGGATATATTAGCTGGAGAATGGGGGCGTCAATACAATTCGGTACTGATAAGGTTGGTTTTGATGATCTAGATGTGAGAGCAGCGGCAAGTAATGAATATACGAAAGAATGGAATCAAGCAGCAGACAAACCTGAGGAATGGATAAACCTCTTCGACTTCTATTATAAGATCTCGAAAGGAGATGCTATCGAAAAATTAACAATGAGAGAAATAGTTACAATTTTCAACGAGAATATGAAAAAACAAGAGCCGACACTGAAAAAAAATCGTTAAAGGACTAAAATTAGCTTGGGAACCTATTCCAAAGTTTTCAATAGTGGATTCGAAAATCAAGATAACGTTTCCAAAGTATGTGAAAAGAATAATAATGGGGAAAGACTTGTGCGAATTGTTTGGGTTTATTGAAGATGTGGATGAATATGGCACCTATACGAATAATGTTTATTATAGAGAGGTGAGATGGATACCTTGTCCGATTACAGGTAGTTATCCACCACCTATAGGATTACTATCGGACCATACATTCAAAGGTATTGAAAGAACAACTCATGCGATTGGTGATCAAGATTTCCAAGTTAATGCAGAGGGAAGAATATGTTTATATATTGTTCCTTGCTTGACTATCGTGTGGTCGGAAAAATTAGCACACCTTTATTACGTTTCCTTCCACTAACGGTTACCAAACACTCTGTGAATTTGGTGGAATTCGAAAATATATTCTACTATCCGCTTCTGTACAATGATGTGAACGACTTTGCTATAAAAGTCTACAACGAGGTGGGGAAAGTCATTCAATTCTATAAAACAAAGACATCGTTCCTGCTACATTTCAGAAGAAAGTATGTACGATTTCCCGATTTACAAATCAGCTCCATATCTCTACAGGAGACAGCGTGGAAGGGGTGTTGGAACAATTATCAAAAAAGCTGCATCTATAGTTAAGCGAGTTATACGATCAATGGGACCAAAACTGGGTAGGGTTGTGAAAAAGATTGTTAAACCGGTGTTGAAAAAGCAAGGAAAGAAAGCAATTAAACGTATGATTGCAGGAGAGAATCTGAAAACTGTGATGAAAGAAGCTGCAAATTCATCTGCCAAAGGGTTGAAAAGGAAAGCTATGGATGAATTTGTTGAAGCAGTTACGCCAAAGAAAAGCAAGAAAAGCAAAAAACGCAAGAAACGCAACACCATGAGGGGATTGTTTGAGCCTAATGCTCCTATAAAAGGAAGAAAGCCTCGTCGTGTAAAGAACAAGAAAAACTCTCAAGAATTACGAAGGAACTTGTTGAAGAAATTGCTGAAGAAAAAATTATCATAATGAGTGTCAAGACAAACTACATAGATTGTCCAAGTGAAAACCTTGACTTGTTCTGTCAGCCAATTGTTCAAAGTGGTATTGATTATTTCAAAGATGTTGAGTATTTCCCTCAGACAGCTGCTCTCAATTTGTCAAAAGAAACTGTTGTTTTCGATATTCCTGCTCAACCCGATCATATGATTGATTTGAATCATTCATATTTCATCTCAACTCTTAGTATACAGAGATCAGATGGAGCTAATATTGTAGCAACAACTACAGAAAATGCTGGTGTGATAAATAATATTGGCGAATCTATGTGGAAACAGATAGAGTTGGTTTTGAATGATACACCTGTTACGGAATCAAATGGAATGTATGCATATCAATCTTACTTTGAAACTATTCTGACTTTTGATGAAACAAGAGCTAAAAACTATTTAAGAATGTCAAATTGGGTGAGTGATTCGAGTGGAAAGCAAGGTACTGGCTATCTAACGGGTACAGGAGCAGCGAAAAATGCTGGATTGAACGCAAGATCTGCTCCATTTGATAATAGTGATAAAGTGAAAGTGTTGACAAAACCTCATGTTAACATCTGTAATCAAGAAAAATATTTACTACCTGGCATACGTCTTCAATGGCGATTGAGTCCAAACAGTAATACTTTCTGTTTGATGAGCAAAAAGGGAGCAACAAATCCAAACCCACAGCTATACATCCATGAGGTAAAGCTGGTACTTCGTCATATTCATGTGTAAGATTCAATAATGCAAGGAATTGAAAGAACTTTGATGAAAACCCCCGCAAATTACTCACTTTGTCAGCCTCATATGGCAAGTTATTTGATTCCTTCTCAAACGACGAGTTGGATTCAAGATAATGTGTTTAATGGAAAAATTCCAAACTGATTGTTTTTTGCAATCGTCGAGAATTCTGCATATAATGGATCTACTGAAGGAAATCCTTTCAATTTTGTGCATAATTCTGCTTCAGCTATTCAGGTTACAGTAGATAATCAAGAAGTAACCCCACCTCTGAGATTAGATTATGCAGATCATGATTATTTTGATGCCTACAGTCGTCTAATATCAACACTCAACAACTCTCCAAGTCTAATTGATTATGAAACATTTGAACAGGGCTCCACAATCTATGGTTTTGATCTCACTCCAAAAGGAAATTGCGAAGATGAACAGTATTTGTTGAAAAGAGAAGGTAACTTGAGAATAAGCATCAATTTCAGTAAAACGGTTGATGCTCTCATGAACATTGTTAATTTGGGAGAGTTTGATAGAGTGATCCAGATTGATGCTCACAAGAACGTAATTCGTGATTGGTAGTCATGGATGATATAACAATAAATAACTTGTTGACGAAGCGTGAAAAACTTAACCACTTTCATGGTGTTTTCGGAAGAGATGAAATCAAAAACATAAAAATTCACTCTCTCCCTTGTTCATTCATTTCCAACGAAGATAATTTCACTGGTAGAGGAACTCATTGGGTAGCTGTTTACATTGATGAAGATAATCAATTGGATTTCTACGATTCTTTTGGTGAAAAACCAACATTGAAAGAGTTTAAGAATTTCGCTCGTCCGTTTAAACTTAACTATAACAAGATCCAAGTTCAGTCATTTGAGAGTGATACATGTGGTCAGCATTGTATATTCATCTTACTTGATAGAA
The DNA here is from genome assembly GCA_963924455.1 of Pelagia noctiluca. Classification (NCBI taxonomy): domain Eukaryota; kingdom Metazoa; phylum Cnidaria; class Scyphozoa; order Semaeostomeae; family Pelagiidae; genus Pelagia; species Pelagia noctiluca. The sequence continues at coordinate 5,375,671 of OZ004327.1, read as the reverse complement.
CAAAAAACGTTACAATGAATTCGTTAATTAGTAAATATTTCAATATTCATCAACTGTTATTAAATGATATTTATGTTTATAATTTTGTTAAAAGAAGATATAATGTTCAATAGTAAATGTTCAAAAAGTTTTTCTTAGTGTTTTTCTTAGCGTTTTTCTAATTGATATATTCATAACTCTTGCTATGAGATGACTAGAGACTTCAAAATTGTTAGAGTAATAGAACGTTGTGACTAAAGAGATGCTACATTGAAAAATGACATTTCAAGTAATCATTATAATCATTATAATCATAAATTAAAGAATTTTCAAGCTCATGAATAATTCTGTATTTGGAAAGACAATGGAAAACGTCAGAAATTATAAAAGATTCGTACTTATGATAATAGGGAGTCTGTTATAGATTATGAAATTATCATATCCTGATGATTTATAATGAGCAGCATCATCTTCATTCTTGAGTTCATATCAAACTATCATGTTATTCAAATGGATCTATCATAGTATCTTGCTGATCATGATATTAATCTTTATTTTTTGGTTTTAAATCCACAATGTAACAGAGAGAGATGTGTTTGAAACCACTATTAACTTTAAAACCAAACAAAAATAATCTTTCAACCTAAACTTGAATCAATCAGAATTTGAATTTTTTCATAGAAGTGGAAATAGTTCAAGTAATGAATGGCTATCATGTCGACTTTATAAATAATTTCAAATGTTGGGTTGTGATCGTTTTCATGTTAAAAATTCGACTATTTTGTCTTTATCATAGAAAAGGGGTATTGATTATAGTTTCGATAATTTATTAATAATATTTGAGTAAAACGATGAGCTGGAACAGGGAGCAACTCAAAACCTTTTAAATACATATGGCAATTCTGGCAATGGAGGTGATTGGTTGGCGGATGGTGGTGATTCTGGTAATGGAGGTGATTGGTTGGTGGATTGTGGGCTGATTGGTTGATGACGTTGTGGAGATGACGATGATGATGAGTATGGTGGAATACCTATATATGCAAATGATGATTCTGACAATGAAGGTGATTGGTTGGCGGATGGTGGGTTGATTGATTGACGGATGACTTGTGGAGATGATGATGGTGATGAGTTGAGTATTGGTGTAGTGGGGGTGAAGGTGTGTGTGGGTGGTGGGATGGATGGTGGTGAGAATATGGGTGGAGTGGATGATATAATGGGGGTGGATTGACGTGCTGGTGAAGATGATGATGGTGATGAAATGAGATGATGGTGATGATGATGATGATGCTGGCGAAGAAGTGGTGATGATGTTGATGAGATGGATATGACTGATGGCGACGGAATTTGAGCTGTTCTCTCTTCCTGCTCATCGGGTTCGGCAAGTACCCACAATAGACTGGTTTGATCTATTGCGGATAACTGACTGAACACACCCAAAAGCCATTCATTACTTTCCGCTATTTCCACCTCTACACATGGCTTTAAAGTTAATAGTGATTCGTATCCACCCTTGCTGCTACATTGTGGACACTTTTCATAATCTATAACAGGCTCCCTAAAATGTCCCATTCTTCGTGTCTCTTCCTCGTCTTGGTATGCGTTGGGTGGATGGTCGTCTACGAACCACCTCTTAGCACATACTTCATGAAAGGTGATTCCGCAGTTGTGGCATCGTTGATAGGATGGTTCGAGACGACCATCCTCTTCCCCCTCAAGGCATATGGGGCATTTTGCCCCGAGGGGGAAAATTTTGCCCCTGAAGACTGTCATCATCTGAAAAGAAAAAGTAGTGCTTAGAATATTGGTTATAGAAATTATAGGATGTAATTACAGTAATCACAACTTATATGAAACCCACTACCCCAAGAAATGGATTCCATCTATTTATCCAGGTAGCATGTTGTAATTTAGGGTTGTGACTCAGTCGGTTCAGAGAACACCTAACTACTTCATGCAGTTCTTTATATGAGATATTGAGAAAAGTATTCTAAGCACTACTTACATCTCCCACCATCCTTGTTTCATGTCGTAGTATGACGTTTGATGTTTTTTCCTCTCCCATCCTCATCCTCTTTCCTCCTCTGACTCTGTATTGAAATGAAACATGAATTCTAAAAGATTCTATAATGTTCCCAAGACAACGTAAAAACTTGCCGAATCTTCAATCTGATTGGTTAATATGTTATAAGATTCTACAACGTTTCCAAGACAATGAAAAACTTGCCAAATCTATATTCTGATTGGTTAATATGTTATTCGAACAGTTTCGAACATTGTGTTCGATTCTTCTATAAATTACAATGTAATTCTAACTGTATTCACTTGAAGACTTGAAGAAGAAGAAGAAGAAGAAGAAGACTTGAAGACTTGAAGAATATGGATAAAATTGCGGTTTCGTTGGAATCGTTGGAAGAACAGCAACAGCAGCAGTCGAAATCATTGGATCTATCAGAGGATCTTGCTGATCATGATATTAATCTCAACAATAACAATGATCATCAAGAAGAAGATGCTGATGAAAATATGAAAAACGGTGATGGAAAGATGTTATTATTCGAATAAGTTTGCAAGTCGTAAATCCGATAACAAAGAAACTAACGAAAATAGGCGAGTGGATGAAGTTGAACGAAGGCAACGATGATGATGATGATGATGATGGTGAGACTCTAACAAAAAATTATGAAAATTATCCATATGTTGATGTTGATGATGATGTTGATATGTATTGATATATAACTCACCCATCGTCTTCTCTGTTGCTGTTATCTGCCATTTGATAGATTTCGATTCGGATTTCGGTTTAGTTGTAGCTTGATTATCTGAAATATAAACAATATATTAGTAAAGAAAATAAATAAAAAACAGGAGCTCACAAAAACACGTCTGACCTCTACGAGTGGCCTAAGCAAATGAAATAGGAAAAACATGCATAGGTACTTACCAAGTTGGTATATTGTTGTGGTAGTTACATTCTGACGGGTTGCAGATTATATACTCATTTCGAATGATCCACGAATATTCGAATGCGTTCTCAAGGTAGCGTAAAAACTTGCGAAATCTTCAATTTGATTGGTTAATCAACCAGGAACTAATCTTCAATCTGATTGGTTAATCTCAACCAGGAACTAATCTTCAATCTGATTGGTTAATCTCAGTTAATCTCAACCAGGAACTAATCTTCAATCTGATTGGTTAATCTCAACCAGGAACTAATCTTCAATCTCATTGGTTAATCTCAGTTAATCTCAACCAGGAACTAATCTTCAATCTGATTGGTTGATGTGTTATCTTTGTCCTAGAACCTTGAAAATTGGTATAGGGAGGTATTTTAAGATGCTCATTCTAAAAATGAACCCTTAAAGACACCCCAACCTACTGCGAATGCGCAGAACGACCAACCTCGTTTTCGTTTTCAACCTCGTTTTCATTTTCAACCTCGTTTTCGTTTTCATTATGAGAGGGTGGTGTCCGAGCACATATGACAGCCTCATTTTCGTTCACATCAGAACGAGGCTGGAATGGTGTGCTTGGAGCCCCCCTCTCTTACCTACTCACTTCAACTTTTGAAGAATCCCTGTGAGGAATCTTGGTAAGAATTCTTCATTGTTTTTGAAGAATTCTTGCATACAGTACTTTGTAAGAATCCTTGTACTTCACAGAGGAACAAGCAAACATTCATAACTCTAACCATCGTTTGTGAGAAGTGGAACTTTCAATGGATGGTCACTCTTTAGTGGCTTGAAAAATGTAGAATCTTCCGGATTTCTGCACTTTCTACAATGGTCCAAAAGATAAAACAGCTAAAGATTCTAAAAAAAAAGTTTGTATAGGTCCATGAATGTATACTGTATGTTCCTTACCCAAATATCCTGCGTATGGAGCAACCACACTATTTTTGTTTCATAGAGCCTGTGAATTACTGCAGCAGTTAAGGTTTCATTTTCAGGTAATCGGGGCTCCACTAAGTTGTTACCAACACCGATCATGAGTCTCAATGTAAAAGGAGCAAGAACACCAAACTACTATGTTAAGTAACAAGCAACCTTACTTTCTTTAGCAAGTAATCTTTCGATAGTTCCAGAAATCATTGCTGTCCAAGTAATAAACAATATTGTCTCACGAGACTGCCAAAATGTTCACAAGTCTTTTTTTAAGGGGCTTCAATGCATGGTGCTAAAATTTCGTTATTCTGTGCTTTTATAGCCCCTTACGTTTGTTTGTTGAGATTAGGGATTGAAGAATTTGAGGCAATATTGTTGATATTTTTCATTTGTCTTTGATAAGTAAGGAAAGAAAAAACAAAGAACTAGTTGGTAATTCACTATGATTCTTTCCCACGTTTATGTGAAACAGCAATTTAGCAAGGATTTTGCAAAGTACAAACAATAGAGGAATTCGGAGATCCAGCTGCAGCAATTCCTGCAGTAATTCACTTACTTCCTCTCTCTGACATTCCAGTGCAAATTTTCAAAATGGGCTGCAAATAAATTTTCAATGAACAATGCACTTCTTCTTCAGAAAGATTTCTTTCCAACTTTACATCATTGAACACGATCTTTGAGGATAGATGTATATTTTAAAATAGAGTGCAAAATCAAGGGATGTGTATTTAAAAGGGAATCCTTGTGAGTCAGCGTATTATGCTAAAATTATCTTTCAGGTTATCAATTTTCAATGCCATGGGATGCAAGAAATTGTTTTTAAAGATCTTGAGGACAGAAGGTCTGTGCTGCGTTTTGGGTGGGGCCACAACCTAAAATGGCATGATTTTTGATTGGTCATGAATCTATAACTGCTTGAGATATCATTCTCAAAGTTTTTTGGGTACCATGTTCAACTTGCGTCGATAAATTATTCAAAAACCATCTAATAGTGGGTTACAACTTTCATCAAATTTGACATGAAATGAACCCCGTGTGAAGGAGGCTTTTACTCTCTTAGGTTACTTTTTCAGGTTTAAAATTTCAGCAAATCTTACTTTTTTGGTCAGTGATTTGTACAGTTCTTTTTTTGGGTTCCTGAGTTTCTTGATTACTTTTCTGGGTTTCAAATATGGGAAAAGGTAAACCATTGGAACAAAAACATAATTTACAATCAAAATCAAAGTCAAATAATATTACTAAAATCAAAATACTTAAATACCCAAATAGATTATGAGAAATCTAATTACTGAGAGCACTTTCCACAGGTTTAGGCCCAAGGTACTGACTTCATTGCCTTTGGTTATGTTGGGTCAGAAAAATCAGTTTTTTTGGGTCTATTTTTATGCTCAAATTATCTTTTTGATTGACACTTTGTACCCCAGCTAGAGCACCCCTATCCTATCCTAAATCTAAATATACCCCTATCCTAAATATAGGTACAAAGTGAAAGTAGATCTCAATATAAAGCATATCATTAGGAATAGGAACTCTATCTTTAACACAACAAATGAAAACAGTATTTTGAACACAACAGGCATTGTCTATTTACACACAAAGTGCCCAAGAAAATTGGTAGATAGTTAAAAACGAACCTTTGCTCATCAATTCGACTTTCATGGGAGCTCGAATGGTGTTAGTAATGGTACATTCCTCACGGAGGATCACTTCTCTAAGTACGTAGGGCGATTTGATTGCCCTGGTGCTGCTCGTCATGGGTTGGTGTCTCCCCCCTGTCTCTGCATGGGGATCGTACTTCGGGGAGGCCTTTGGCCTGCATTTGATGCAGTAATAGCTGCAGGTCTTCCTCTCCCAAAAAGGAACTGCCGTTCATCTTTACTTGACAGAAACTGCTTTCGTTCAGCAGGACCAGAGCCACTACTCCTACTTGTTGCACTTTCATTATTGTTTGACACATTTGTCGCGGAGACAATCCTCTCCAAGCTTTGTTGGAACGCTGGGGAATTATCCAGGCTTTCCACGATTGCTTGCACATTACTGTTGGTGCTTGGCTACCCACCTCCACTTTCCGCCATTTTTGCTGATCGCACATGCGTTCTAAACCATATGTACGCATGCGTGAAGAAACAACTGCTGAATACAGACAACAAAAATATTTTGAAATATTTTCCACCTTGCAAAATGTTTCGGACATTGTAAAGTATTTTCGAAGTCATGCAATATTCTAGACCATATAAAAATATTCGAAACCTAGCGAAATGTTTCGAACCATATGAAGTATTTTTGACCAGACCATATGAATTCATGTTGGACCACACACAAAATAATACACATAGGATAAAATTAATATTTGCACATAGATAACGTTAGTTAGACAAATCTAAATAAAAAAGTAGACATAGCAAAAGAAAGATTTAGACACAAAAAATAATTTAACACTTTTGTCCTCATAGTAGGTGTTTATCAGTTGTAGACTCAATTTACTGCAACTGACATGAAAATATTGGATTTGTGTATAAGCCTTTACAAATTCTGCCGATATTACCACCTTCCCAAAGTTTTTGGACGCACCTTCTGATATTCTCATTGAGGCACACGTGTCCAATTGTAACAATTGTTTACAATTCGACAATTCAAATGTTTAAAAATTGATGTTTTGATCATTCTATCGTGTGTTGGGTTTGTTGTTTGGGTGTTTTTGTTTTAACTGAATGTTGATCGATTTTCAAAATGCCCAAAGAAGCTGCTTCAAAAAAGTATCGCAGTCAACACTATAGAAAGGAGTGGGAGAAAGAGACATGGGCTCATGGTTGATTGTCGATGGCCAGAAATAACAGCGGTAAAGCTTTTTGCAGTATCTGTGATAAGTATCTTGTTGCGGGTAAATCAGAATTGATTGGACATACAAAATCAGTCTCGCACATTGGTCTCTCCAAATCTGTTCAAGAACACCATCCAGTGACGGCATTTATTAAAGCTACAAATGTGGGGAAAATAAAAGCAGAGCTAAACACTGTGGCGCTTATTACCAGAAAGAACATTTCGTTTAACTTTCTAGATTCGTTAATGGAAGCACTACACCATGTTGCAAATGATGCCAAAGCTGTGAAAGACATGTCCTGTAACCGGACAAAGGGAACATACCTTCTCAATGATGTCTTTCAGTATATGCACATGAGAAATTGGTTAATAAACTGAAATCATCTCTTGGGTTCTCGATTTTATGTGATAAAGCTCCTGATGTGACCAAAGAGAAGCTGTTCTGCCTGAATGTCCGCTTTTATGGCTGTGCTTTAGATACAGCAATTATGCAGCTGTATCGACTGATATCCTTAGACAGCAGAGATGCAAACAGCGAAGAAGATGCTTTGCCATGGGAAAAACTCGTGGGTTATGTATGAGATGGCGAGAATTTGATGCAAGGCCAGAAAGATTCATTGCTGACAAGAATAAAAGAGCAGGCACCTGGACTATATGTTCTTGAATGCTTCTGCCATTCTTTTCATTTGATTGCCAGTCACGCGTGTGAAAAACTTTCAAAGACTGCCGAACAGCTGATTTAAGATATTTACTCATATTTTAAGAACTAGCCGAACAGCCAGAAATGTTTTGAAAACGTCCATAAATTTATAGAAATAGAGCCACATAAAATTTTAAAGCCTTGCCAGACACGATGGTTATCGCTTTCGCAATTTGTAAGCAGAATATTGGAGCAATGGCAACCCCTGATCTTATTTTTCACATCTGAAGTTTTCGAGACCAAATCTCCACAACCTGACCGTATTCTATCTGCAATGAAGACCCCATTTGTTCTTGCAACATTGGAATTTACCGATTTTGTCCCTTGAGATATTACTGGACTTGATGTGTAGGGGTGTACCGGATCTGAGTTAATGAAATCGGGCCGGAACCGGACTTGTTCTATTACACACTCTTTTTATATTATATCTAAAATTTAGCCAGGGTTTGAACTTTTCCATTGTTATTCTTAAATTTCCATTTTTTTTGGCAATTTCAAGCCTCAATATTCTTATAAACACTATTCTTATAATAAAAAAGTGTGTAAGGTGGTGTTTATCCTACCACCACCCTACAGGGAGTAGAGTAGTGTTGCAACTCAAAGTGTATAAACTCACTGGTTGACTGACAAGAAAGTGATCAAGAAACCAAAGATGTCCTCGTGATACAGTTGTTACACTGGCCAGAAGCATTCCACGTCTGACAGTGGAGTCCAATTTGCAAGTTCTAGGTTGTCAATGGAGATCTTTGTTAATCGATTCAGATATAAAAAGCAGTTCATGGGAAAAATACAATGTTTTGAAAGCGATTAAAAAGATTGAGATATTAAGAGCTCGGACTTTTCATGGCACAGGTCATTGCCTTGCCTCAAAGCACCGCCGCAATTAAACGAACATTCTCGCAAATCAACAACAACAAAACAAAGTTGAGAAACTGTCTTGGAGTCAACACCGTAGAGTCAATAGTTTGTGTTAGTGAAGCGTCTCCAAGTTTCTTTGAAGTGGATCAAAAGTTTATTGATTTGCATCAAAGTGCAAGGGCTAATTATATAGAGGAATGTGCCCAGCGTGAACAGGATGATATTTGAGGGTAGCAACTAAGAAGTTCAATTATCTGAAGACTTTAAAACATCTTTTTTGCTGGCGCCTTTTTGCCCAAAAGTAAAGTTACGATTTTTTTAACAGCAGTTTACGTGTAGCTGCCATTCGGCATAAACGTTTTACTATCAATAGCTATTTATTACAATCTATAGTTTGTTACAATTTATAACAATTCATTACATTTTATTACAATAGCCTACAATAGCTTGCAGGGAAATGGCAGGGAGCATTCGGGAATTAACAAGGCTGGTCAGAAGAAAAGAAAAGTGACTGCATCGGCCATCTGGGATCACCTTAACGAATCTGGTCACGCCGCTTCTCTAGATGATTTGTCTATTCTTGACCGAGCAAACCATGATTTTGATTTGCTTATCCATGAAAGTTTATTGATCTTACGAGATCGTCCTTCACTTAACTTTCAACAATCGTCTATTCCCCTAGCTCTATTTTAGGTATTGTCTTTCTGGCTCACCCTATTCTTATTCTCACGTGTTTTCTTCTTATTATGCGCATTCTTAGTAGTTATTGTCCTTATTAGTATAAATTCAGCCTCGTGTTTCATTGACTTCTAATTTCTGAAGATGGAGGTAAGTGATGCTCCGAAACGTAAAATAATGGCCTAATCTTTAAAACGTATTTTCTCTACTGGACTTGTCTTAATTACTTTAACTGGAATTGTGTATGAAATTATGAAATATTTTATTGATCTTGTCGCTTACAATTCATGTTTATCGTTGCAATCTTGGCTCTTCGTTTTCTTATCAAACTACGGTTTCCTGCCAACATACCTATATCTACAATAGCCTACAGTTTGTTAAAATTTATAGTTACACTTTATAGTTAGTTACAATATATGTTTACTTTTGTTTTAAGCCTGAATTACCACCACCCTCGAGACCAGATATTGGCAGATAGAGGTTTCACCCTTCAAGATGATTTTGCGGCAATGTGTAGTGCTGAGCTAATAATTCCAACTTTCACAAAAGGTAAAAAGCAGGTTAGTGCTAAAGAAGTTGAAACAACACGAAGATTGCAAATGTGCGCATCCAAGTGGAAAGGGTTATTGACAATCTCAAGAAGCGATTTGGTATTTTATCCAAAGGATCTCTACCAATAAATTTAGTGAAGTCCAAGTCAAATGAAATTTTGGATGCAACCCCAAACATTGAAAAACTGGTTACTTTTTGTGCATGCTTTGTATACAAAGAAAAAGATGAAGAATGAGACAATGTTTAAACATACTCTGGGTGCACGGAAAACACAATCTTTGATTGTCTATAATCAGGTGTTTTCGATCAATTTAGATTTAAAACTTTTTATTTACTAAAAAAGAGCCAGGAGGATTTTGGAAGAATTTTGGGATTTTTCAAAGGTCAATTGTCTTGTTTTATTTATAGATGCTATGCTTTGTTGTGTAATTTAATGTTTAAAATACAGTTTGTTCGATATTTTTTATTGTGTGGTTGATTTTGTAACCAAAGTTACACGTGTCTTACTCGTTTATAAGGAACTAGTACTAGAAATCCTCCAAAAAAGCAATAGATTCTGGTTTTCTATTATTTGCTTTTACAATAGTACACATTAAAGTATTTCAGAAAGCATTATTACCAGGGCTAAAGACGAGTGTCTTAGAGGAAAATTTCCTATAAAAATTATTGTGCAAAAATGGAGTAATGGAGAAATTGGTGAAAAAATCACAGTAAAATTTTAAAACAAATCACAGCAAATCACAAAAACTCACAAAAATCACAAGGTAATTTACAAAAAATTCTTAAAAATCAGAAAAAAATTACAAAAAAATCACAAAAAATCACTGTGATTTTTGAAATCACAAAAATCTCATACACTTTTTTTGGAGTGATATGCCCCTCGGTCTAAGCACGTACAGTCGGTGGAAGTAACAGCAAGGTAAAGCCAAGAGATTTTCCAATTTGACTCTTCAAAAAATAATGAGAATGACGAGCCTTTGCCAGTGTCTTCAACGCCCACAGTTAAAGGTAAATCTGCCTCTGTTAGAAAACTGTGTTCAACTAGGGCCAGGCCAAACAAGTCGACAAAAGTGGATGATGATGTTGAGCAAATAATTTCTGATGGCTACAGGTTCATAGATATGAACATTCTCTCATCTGTTTTTGGTTTTCTTTCCTGCCCTGTTTGGCGGGACTACCTCACCAGAGCTTACTGATCACTTATCAAAGAAAAACAGATGTGCCAGCTTGTTGCAATTGTGCTGCATAGCTTGTGGATGGTCTCATGAGTTTTACACTTCAGAAAAGTCAAAAGGGACCTAGGAAGTCAACAGGCGCTTTGTTTGTATTCTGGCAGCCCTCTTCCACTGTGCTTCGTCAAACACAAAAGAGTACCGCAGATACTGCCCAGAGGGAAAAGATTCCTGGTGTAGATTCCAGGCAGATAAAGAACTGGGTACTACTTCTTACAAGCCAGGCCCTGGTCTGCCGTTGAAGATCGTTGCAGAGTTAAAGCCAATTTTTTCAAGGCTAAGTAATGACGCTTTGCTGAAAGAATGTTTACATGGCAAGACCCAGAATCAAAATGAGTCCTTCAACAGGACAATTTGGGACAGGATCCCAAAAACCATACATGTTGGGAAGGAGACGTTTCAAGTTGATGTCTATGACGCAGTAGCCAATTTCAATAGGAGTAAAACGGCGACAATAGAAGTGCTGAAACAATGTGGAATTAAGCCAGGGAGATTTACAGACAGCATTGCTCTGACATAGATCAAAGCAGACTCTATCCCTCTGAATATAGATTATCCCTTTAAGGTCCTGGAACTCTGGGAAATGGGCTGCGGAGTCGCACCGGCCCTGAACTGCCCAGACAATACATTCTTTAAGTCGGTGACAAAAACAGGGAAAAAACATTTCCAGCCCCTGTTCCGGCAACGACCGACCCGATGCACACCAGTCCATCTGAAAGAGGCCAGATGAAACACCTTTGGAACAGAAGGGCAGAAGGAAAAAGAGCCAGATGGCAGACAAGAGCAAGCCTTAAATTAACCACCTAGATAAAATCCTATTACAGTAGAGGGGAGGTGGGAGGGAAAAATTATAAGAAATTGTGTCCTCCGTGCACGAGCGTTCCAAGTAACGAAGAGAAATATTTGTAGCCCAACACGAGGGATAACCACGCTAGACCCCCCGCTAAGAAATTCCTAGTGACAGGAAACGGAACGAGAACCCAGGCCCTTGTGATAACTCCAATTATAGTAATCTATAATTGACATTTATCCCTTTAAGGTCCTGGAACTCTGGGAAATGGGCTGCGGAGTCGCACCGGCCCTGAACTGCCCAGACAATACAATCTTTAAGTCGGTGACGAAAACAGGGAACAAACATTTCCAGCCCAAAGTACACACGAGTGTGTGCACCCAGACACCGACGGCTAAATACCTTGCTAGAAAACCTACCCACTAGTCATCCCGGGTATATTCCAAAAACCTAGATCCTAAACTAAAGTAAAGACAGAAAGCCACACAAAGGCGGAACGAGTGACAGCGAGAATAGCATAAATCAATCATCCAGCCCAACACAGGGCATTATAACAATAAACATGTGCACCTATGGCACAACACTAGCCCAACACAGGGCATTTTAACACGATAAACATGTGCACCAATGGCACAACACTAGCCCAACACAGGGCATTATAACACGATAAACATGTGCACCCATGGCACAACACTAGCACAACACAGGGCATTATAACACGATAAACATGTGCACCCATGGCACAACACTAGCACAACACAGGGCATTATAACACGATAAACATGTGCACCCATGACACAACACTAGCCAGACACAGGTCATTTTAAAAACGATATACATGTGCATCCATGGCACTAGCCCAATGCGGGGCATTATAAAACAATAAACATGTGCACACAAGGCACTAGCCCAACGCAGGACATTATAATAGTGCTGCGAAAACGGGAGTATGATAAACAACATGTGCACTGCTGGCACTGCCCAAATGGGGGCATACTTTTAATGACATATGTACCGCTGGCACTGCCCTAATTAGGGTATAATTTAAACCTCGATTTCAAAAACATACTCACCGCAAGCACTGCCCTATTGGGAGCATAATTCAACAACATGTGCACCACTGGCACTGCCCTATCGGGGGGTAAATTCTAACCACGTATGCAATGTTGGCATAGCCAAAAATGGGGGTATAACTTTAACGAAATGTGCATTGCAGGCACTGCGAAAATGGGGGCATAATTTTAATAACATGTGTATCACTGGCACTGCCCTATGGGAGGCATAATTTTAACAATACGTGCACCGCTGGCACTACCCTATTGGGGTTATAACTTTAAAGACATGGGTACCGCAATCATCTTGTACTGTATTGAATTGTACAGTCGTCCTCAAAATTATTCATACCCTTGCTGATTTTTGTGAATTTTCAATTTTATGATGAGATACATTGATTATTTAAACTTTGATTTTAAGTTACATGTAACTAACAAGTCAAGGAATAGCAACAGTAGGAAGTTGACAGAAACTGTTCATTTTGATGGTATTTTAATGTTGATTATTGAAAGATTAAATGTTCAAAATTATTCATACCCCCAACTTATACGTACTTCAATAGTCAATAGCATAACCTTTGTTTTTTACAGCTTCCAGACAATTTTTGTATCTGTCCACAAGGTTTCTACAAGTCTCCCTTGGGACTTTGGCCCACTCTTCCTTAGCAAAGACTTCTAACTGGGTCAAGTTGGTCGGTTTCCTTGCCATTACTCTTCTTTTTAACACTTGCCACAAATTCTCAATTGGATTAAGGTCAGGACTCTGACTTGGCCATTCTAGAACATTGACATTGTTGTCCCCAAACCATTTCTTTACAACTTTGGCAGTATGCTTCGGGTCGTTGTCCTGCTGATACTTCCAGTTTTCCTCAAGCTGAAGCTTTTCAGCAGATGCTTTTACATTGTTTTCGAGGATCCCAATGTAATCTTCTTTTTTCATAGTTCCTTGAACCCTTATCAAATTCCCTGTGCCATTGGAGGAGAAGCATCCCCACAGCATAATGTTACCACCACCATGCTTGACGGTGGGCACAGTGTTTTTGGGGTTGTATGCTTCTCCTTTTTTCCTCCAAACATATTCGACATCCATATGGCCGAATAACTCTAACTTGGTCTCATCAGACGACAGGACGGTATACCAAAAGCTAGGATCATGTTTCAGGTAAGCTCTAGCAAAAGCCAGGTGAGCCTTCAGATGACTCTTTCTGAGCAGTGGTGTCTTTCGAGGTCTGTGCCCGTGAAGACCTCCTCGGTGCAAAACACGCTCAACGGTAGACCTTGATACTGTCAGTCCAACCTGGCCCAGCTCTTTAACAAGAGCCTTTGTGGTTTGTCCGGGGGTTGTTATTGACCTCCCTGCAAATTTTCCTGGCAAGTTTGGAAGACACTTCACGCTTCCTGCCCCTTCCACTGATGTTTTTAACGGTATTAAACTTCTTGTATTTTCTTATGATGCTTTGAACAGTTGCCACAGGGACAGCATACTGCTTTGAAATGGCTTTGTAACCTTTTCCTTGGCCATGTGCATCAACAACACGTTGACGCAGGTCTTCACTGAGCTCCTTCTTCTTGGCCATGATGAAAAGAATAAAGAAAGACCAGAAGATTTTTCTTCTACTTGCAGTATTTTGAAAAATAAATTATATTATCAATATTGCTCAGCACTGCATGTTTTTCATCCATTGGGAGATCTTAAAATAAGTACTTATTCCTCAGGGATGCCTTGAAACAACTATAGGGGGATAGACCGACTCCCGTGGGAATTGAAATCTCTGAGCTCTCTTGGAAAAATAATACTTTTATTTTGAGACCATTAGGGGTATGAATAATATTGAACACAAGCAAAAAAAGACTTTTGGCCGTATTTATTTCGGGAATATAATTAGCAACCACCTTATATGTTTATTTTTTTCACAGCAACAAGTTGTAAAAAGTTAGCCAAAAAGAAAAAATAAAACAACCTTCAAAACTGGAAAATCTTAAAAATGATTTTTTTTCAAAGGGGTATGAATAATTTTGAAGACAACTGTATATAATTTATTGCTATTTTACAACATAGCAAGCATTCACGAAGGTAGACTAACATAAGCAACTTCATCGAGCGCAATAAAAACTTCATCTGCCACAAAATGAGCAAGCACATAAATTTTTACAAAGAACCATGTTTTGACCAAATTTGAATTTTTTCGTATTTTGGGATTTTTCAATATCTTCTGGAAGTGCATTCCACAACCCTTGACACATTGGGATTTGATGACAACCCCTCCTTCACCGACAGATGTTTTTGGAAAAAACTGGAACAGCTTAGCTCAGATGAAGTTTGCCAACAAAATAGAGAATGAGCATGACTTTGACCTACTATTGGTTCAAAACAAACATTTCGGGGTCATAAGTTACCCTTAAGTCTTATCATCTTTTCTTTATAAATCAAATCACACTGTATTTCTTGTACTATTCTTGATTGGAAAGCATAGGATTGTCCTAATATGGGGCCTAAATAATCATGACAAACATTAGTGTGGGAAAGTGGGATTCGACATAACTCGTGAAGACCAAGCCAATATTGCAAGGAATCTGCTGCTTCACTGTTACAGCTTGGAATCTATTAACTCCACAAAGCTCAATGACTTAAAAATATTTAAGACCTATGAGGGAAAAACCTTATCGCTTACTTTGCAGTGTACATTTTAAAAAAGGGAAGACCCCTTAAGAATCTAAAGCGTAAAAATTAAATTGGGAACAATGATTTGAGTGTAGTACTACAAAACCTTACAAAAATCGAAAAAAAAAACCTGGGTTGCAGACCAAACTACTATAGATTTTAATTGAATTGGTTCGGACAGTCGCTAAAGTTTGACACCAAACTAGACAGTGAAATATTTGAAATTTGCACATTTGCTTTTTTCAGACCATGAGTTAGCACAAGATTCAACCAAGTCACAGGTAACCGACTTTCTTCGATTTGAGCTTATCTGAAACCTGATATTATATACACCGCATTATAAACAGCACATTGAGAACTCTAATGACAAGTTTAACAAATACGGACAGAGTCCAAATAAACAACAACTGTTTCCTACAAAGTAAATACTTTCGGTCTTATCAAGGCTTTCCTTGACACAACACCCCGTAGGATATAGACATCACCTACTCTGACAAGCCACTGTTTGCTTCCTAGAGGGAGATTTGCGTCTGAGGAGGGAATACTACGTTGCTGATTGTTTAAACAGTAATTTGTGTGATATGACGCAAACACGAATACTCTCAAAGCGTTTTTGAGGGATACACCCAAGGGGCAAATCACTCCTTAAAAATATTATACACTTTTTCTGAAAATCCTATTTTTCTAAGCAAAATCCCTTGAAAACACTGGAAATCCTTTAGTTCTTTAGAAAATATCGTACGCTTTATAAGGGAGTGAAATGCCCCTTGGATTTAGCCATTCTCATCTAGCTAGGATCATCCATGGCCCTAGGATTCAAATTTTTAGGCCACACTTTTTTAGGATTCGTCGTTTTTGCCAAACAAAACTTGGCGTATTTGGCAACTTTCGTGTTCAAAGCGACATTGGCTTAGCACACTTCGCCCAAGTCTCCCAGCACGCGAAACAGCAGAGACGCCGATTCTTTGCATTAGCCTTTTCGCACTGTGTTACAATCGCACCGCACAGCACACCGCTTGTCAATCACCCTTCATCTGGATTTTCTCTCATGAAACCTTAGGGAAATCTAGCAATTAGGATTCATTCAGTATTCTTAAGAAATCTAGGAAACTCTCATCCTCGTTTACGTCGTTATGTAGTTTTAAGAAAAATACGTGACATTTCCAACTTTATTCATGCCTGTAATATTTCCTGCGTATTTTAGTTTAGAAAAAATTCCTCACTACGCTCATCATTTCTTTATCAAGGAGGGGAAGACTGTAGTTGGACTAACTGCTCTATACGTCACTTCCTCTAGCCTCTTTATCACGTTTAACCTATTGTATGAACTTTCTTATTTTCTTCCCTATTGTTCTCAACCCCGTATTTTATCTCGTGTAATTAGTTTATTTGTCAGTCTTAAATAGTCTTAGATCAACAACTCTAGGAATAAACCTTCTTGTTGTTTATTCTTAAATTACCATATTAATTAGGCAATTTTAATCCTCAATCTTCTATCAAATTGCCCAGTAAAAGGCAAAGAGTGTAAACCCTGATGCATTAAAATTCACAAACAGCTTGCTTATATTTCCAAGCAAGAATAGACAAAAGGTTCTTGCGAATCAGTAGGTATGCCCCCGGCCCGGCATTCGATTTGAATGTCAGCCAATCTGTCGTTTTTATCATCTAGCTTTCTTTGATGGGAAAACATCAAATGTAGACCTCATTTTTTTTAAGTACGTCTGATTGCTTGAGTAAAGAATATACTCAACAAAATGAATAATATGAATCTAGTTCCGTTTGGAAGCTGCATTCTTTTTCATATGATTACCTGCCTAATCAGGCTTTAATCTGCCTTGCTGATTTTCCATCATTCTTCATTTTGGCAAGGGTTAGCCTAGCCTGAAGATGCTGTCATGAAATTCATCAACACAAGAATCAAAGTGGGCACATCAGTGAAATACAAGGGGCCCCAACCACTATTTGTATTTCTTATTTAAGTGACAACTATATGAATATGTATGACTACATGTATCAACTATACTAGGAATGACTTGTGAGAGGGAAAACCGTCTTGTGACATATGTATTACCCAAAAGTAGCATTAGAACAAAAAATAAAAGCTATAATGAAAATCCAAATGAATCTTTCTGATAGCGTCAGACCCCGTCTATATTATTACATCTTTACCTTCCCTATAAAGACCGTGATAGCTTTCAGGGAAATCTTTTTGTCCACCCTTGGAATAAAATTAGTTCCATATGGACGAAGAATGTAATATTCCTAACCTAAGAAAAATCAAGAAAGAATCTAAAAGGGACACTCGATAAAAACCGAACAAATTAGATAATGGATTAAGGGCTGAAAACCGGAAAAACATGCAAAGTAGATTTACGTTATTTTACCTGGAAGGACCAGAACTTAAGCTAAGGTAGACTTATTCTAGATAATCCTATAAAAAGATAAAACAATATCTTAAAATTAAAGTGATCAAAAAATTGGAGATTATCAAGGTGAAAGAGAAAAATCACGTCTATAAAATATTATCAAGCAGGGCAAAGGATCAAAGCATGGAAGAGGGCGGAAGAGGGTACGCAAGTATGCAAATAAGAATACCGTGATAACAGTTGATAGCTACCAAAAGTGGCGGAAAGCAGTTACACTGCTTCACGTTTTCTTGTTTCTTAGTTAAGACCCCCTAAGACAATCATGACAAATGGGGGCTGATAAGATCTAAGAGAATGACAAAATAAAAAATTTTGACTTAGCTGTTTTTGTTGCTGTTTGACCTTGTGATCTGATCTTGACCTTGGTAGAGCCACGGAAATAACAACACACCATACTTCTTCCAAATGCAACATTCAGTATCGTAGAACCAACCATCAAGCCATTTAGACTTAATTATAAAACCTAACTTAACTTAGGAAGTACAAAAGAACTATTACTATCGAATAAAAAATTATAAGAAATTGTGTCCTCCGTGCGCGAGCGTTCTAAGTAACGAAGAGAAAGATTTGTAGCCCAACACGAGGGATAACCACGCTAGACCCCCCGCTAAGAAATTCCTAGTGACAGGAAACGGAACGAGAACCCAGGCCCTTGTGATAACTCCAATTATAGTAATCTATAATTGACATGAAAACTTCTAATTAGGCTAGAAAAAAGCTAAGAAGCAAACAATAGTGCAAAAGTGACAATCAACAAGAAAAGGAAGGCACAACTTATTTGCCAGAGGAAACTCAATGCTAAGAAACGTCTGTTTTCTCGAAAAATGATGTTACGCGTATAATCTATTGTCTTACATTCATAAAATCTTTTCTATCAGAGATAACTTGATGAAACTTTCAGTAAGCATAGATTAGGCTATTGGGAATGCAATAAACCTCAAATAGAAGATGTATATGCCACTCTGTATGGGAAATTAAAAACTTATGTTTACTAAATTTTGGAAATATGAAATGCAAATAATTAGACTATCCTGAAACTTTTTTAGTTTGATTGGAGGTTTATTGCAAGCCTCTGTGCATCAACTAGCTTGGCTGAAAAATTCATTAAGATATCTCAAGGCATTTCTTTACAATCAATCTAGCGGCGAAGACCAATTTTCGCAATTTTTACATTATTTTGGTTGCTATGGCAACAATGTTGCCCTTTTTCTACTAGTCCAGGCTTAGGTTTGGCTTCTTCCGTTATCAAACATGCGATTTAACCTCAGCTTAGTTTTGCAAATACAACTTTGCAAGTTGTTTATAGAAAGTCGTGTCTAGCTAGTTGAATGTATTAATTCCTGATTATTATTCATTTCTCCGTTATCGTATCCGTTTGGATTGATTGTTGAATTTTTGGACGTCGTTCAAGATCAAGTTTGTTGCTTTTTTGCTGTTTTCTGTTTGCGCGACTTGGAACCACAAGTGTTTGACGTTATACAATTTTCAGGTTTCCACCCTGGCTTGCAAGTTTCTTAACTTCAACAGCGGTGAGATCTACCCATTATTTTTATACTTCTTAACTGTAGAGGGCTTCCTCGAATCACCTATTTATATATATCAGCTCGTATAACAGATACTAACTCACGTTGGCAACTTTCCCTTTCTTTTGCTTGTGCATATCTGAAGCTTGAATATAACTGAATTGCCCGCACCGTAATTTAATCTACAACTTGCATCGCCGAACTGTAACAATAACTGTTCCTTTTGAAAGATTTTCTCTTCGACTTGTCTCAACTCAAAAAAACGGCCCATAATATCTCGTCTGGGGAAGATAATAGCAGTGGTTTTAATAATGCTAGCCAGGAACAAACTCCTATCTTTAGCAGGCAGGAAGCTCTGGATCAGTTCGAAAAAAGTGCCGGGATAAACGTTAACTTCTTCAGCCATCGCAACTTCTGTTCAGCTATTTCAATCGTAGTACGAGTAACACTTTAGTAGAATGACTTTTTAAAAGAGTAAACACTTTCTATTTATCTTTAAGTTTCCAGTAAATAATATTTACAGGTAAATTTGTAAAAACTTGAGAGAAGCAGACAAAATCAAACAAGTACTCAAGGCAAACACACTAGATTTGATTGTTTACGTGGAAGCTTGAAAATTTTATCAAGCGTGTCCTCGTTTTCATGCGGCGGCCAATCAAGGCTATTCAAATTCGGGAAAGGTGTATTGAGGCAAAAACAGGTGCAATTAAAGAATTGGTGAGATCCCTGAAAAATACTCATCATAAAGTGCAGTGGTTATCACTTTTAATTGCTTAAAATATGCTTATCATCATAAGCATATCACTACATGTAATCTGCAATGAAAGAATGAAAAGTTTGTGAAACTTAATGTAGCTATAGTTTAAAACACAAATTTGCAACGCTGGAATCAGACCCTTAATTTCATTCCCATATTATAATATTTCAAAAATGAACCTTTTTCGATATCTTTACAAACGGCCCAAGCCAATCCCATGGCAGGTCATGTAGCTTCTAGTATATATATTCTTGTAAGAACAATCTCAGGCTCCTGTATGGATCAATTGGGCGGCGGGTTTCATAAAAGATTTGATCTCACCTCATATTCAAGAGATCGTGAATCATAGCCAACCCTATGCCTATAAATTTTGCTTTGATTTCAAAGAGAGAGCTGTGATGTGGTATAAACACTGGGGAGCAGAGAAGGAATGGAGTTGAAGATTGCCATTAGGTCACATATTTTTCAAAAGAAACTAGAAATGTTTGCCAGTACTGAAAATGTTGAAATTGACAGATTTTTGTGGTAAGTTTCCGAGCATTGGTAAGAATGGAAACAATGGCCAAAATGGACGCAATGGTAAAAATGGAAAAATGTCAAAGCTGCCATTCACGGAGTTGATGGTAAAGATGACATTAACGGTAAATACAGAAGTAACAGAAAAAACAGCAGAGACGCAAGAAATGGGCGAAATTGTGAGATCAAGGATGACAAGGATAATGGTGTTATTCAAGTAATTCTTGATACTTTCAGGGATGAAACTTCTTTTCTTTACTGACCAACCATGAAATTTTTTGTACCCCTACTGAGATTTAATAAATTATTGGTTAGGGTCCTTGAAATTAGCAAAAGCCTGCTCTATGATTATCTATCATAGAAAAATTATTAACCAGGATAAATTGGTTGCATGAAAATAACAATTGATGTGTAAGGAAAAAGACTTTAAGGCATACCATGATCCCCGTTCATTCTTATCATTGAAAATTTTCTAACAGTATTTCTGTAAATGATATGGGGTTCCTCTACTGTGAAGTCGTAATCTGAATGGAAGATTTATTCAAAGTTTATGAAAAAAAAATCAAGAGAACTCAATTCAAAATTTAGCTTAATTTTCACATAATTGGGTCAATAAAGTCATACAAATTGTTCAGATCTGTCAAAATCTAACAAATAATATCAATCAAACAAGTCAATCAAGGGGTCTAATGAAGTGCTAGGTCTAGAAACAACTATTATTGATGTTATAAAAAATGCCCCTCCTTGTCACAAAATTTTTCCTGCCCAAAAGCTGTGCCTATCTTGCAAGTGTGTCAATTACAACCAGCGCAAGAAAGTTCTTCAAACTTGGATTCTTCCATCAGCAAGGAGATGGAAATTTAGGTTGAGGCTAATACAAGCAAAGATGCATAATAATACACCTGTCTCCAATAGAACTTAACTGGATGCCTCGTCCATCAATGATAAGTCACTACAAAAGAAAGATACAACAAGAAAACTCTTCATTGTCAAAGAAAATTGCCTCTGCTATCAAGGTCGATGAATCATTACTTCTGTCAAAGAGCCAAAAAGAAGCAGCAGAAGAAAATGACCAAAAAGCTTCTGATCTTGATCACTTGGTACATCTTATGAAAGAGAAGCTGACAACAGCCACTAGAACACCAAAAATTAAAATTTTAACCTTCACACCCCCCTCATAGAATCTTCAGAAATATGAAGGACGGAAAGAGGTATTCTAAACTTCCTGATAACGTTGAAAGTAAGGCTCTACAAAGTGACATTCTCAAGGCAGTCAGAGATTTCTATTGAGAATGATTTAAGCAAGAATTCGACATTTTGTAGTTTGCAAATAGTTAGGTTCCAACCATATATTTCTAGCAATTTGCTGATTGATACTCCAGATTTTTTAAAACTCAGGGAAGAAAATATATTCTTTGTTATTCAAAAAATGTGTTGAATTTATGCTGACGTTAGCAAAATTTTGTCCATTTTTGAAAGATCTATTTCCGTGATGGGAGAAAGCACTTTCTTGGGATTTCACAGAAAGGAAGCCTTGTATGTGTAGGAAATGCTTGAAAAGGTTTCTGTTTCGTTCTCTTTCTGACGTATTACTCTGTTGAGTGTCAGACGAAAAGCTTAAGTAATCCATGTGTTCGTTTCATTATGTTTCCAATTTTTCTGGCTATACTGAAGTTCTGTACCATCCAAAGACCATTTCTACAATTGCGCATTGCTTTTTTGGTTTTACGGCTTTTCTCTCCTTGTTTTTCTTTTCTGTCATTTCCTTTTGATTTGTAAGGGAAGACAACATTTCTTTTGCTGACTGTTAAGCATCATGCTCAAAAAGATCCTTTTCAATAAGCTGCGTCAATGCATCCAATTGATACCATGGTTTAAGGTTTGGTTCTTGGCAAAGAACATCTTTTCCTTTTATCTTTACTTAAACACTCTGCAAGAATTTATATTCTCTCTTTCCATTTGTCAGCATTTTTGTGGTTTCAAAAACTTTAGATAGTAATCTCCTCTCTTTTCTCAAAACAGCCTTGCGGGCATTTTCTTGGGAGCGCTGCCATTTTCTCTTACTTTCTTCTCTTAGATCTGCATTCTCTGAAACTTTCCTACTAAACATGTTCACTTTTGTTATTATTTTTGTCTGACATATCTGCAATTTCATTCTCAAGGTCTTAAGTTCATCTAATCTTTGATCATAAAAATTCAATTCATTGGCTTTCCAGGCTCTTACATCATTGACCTTGTTGGACAGAAGTGGAGGTTTTTCACTAACTCTTTGATTAATCTCAGCTTCTCTCAACAAAACTTTCTCAATAACTCCTTGTGCTGATAATGATGTTGCTTTGTCACCAGTCTTAAAGTGTGCAAGCTCTGACATGAATCTCTAGACATTAATGGCATTGCCATCCTTGCCCTCTTTATCGAAGAGGTTTTGGACACTTCCTTCAAACGATTTCCAACCTTCATTAATTGTCCATCTTGTGATGCGTTGCTACAAAACATAATTCTTGAACTGCAATGGTTCCAAAAGGTCAAATGCTGCCTCACATAATTCAGACAATACTCCGTTAAAAAACTGCATCTAAGCTGTCAAAGGATTGGGAATCCAAAGCTATCTTGCTAGGGCATGCCCTACAAACAGAGAAATATAGAACTAATATAAATATTTTGAGAATTTAAGACTAAAAAAGATATATTTCCTGGTGATTAACAGATTTAAATTCAAAAGATATGATGAGACAACAACCTACTATCTTGTCATCTGGTCTACAATTAAATACACAAATACACAGCTTTTTACTACCACGCGAACACAGGATTCTTCATGACCAGAAATAATGATAAGCATGAAAAAGGACAGATATAGCTTTAACCCTATCAAGCCTAGGAAGGGGGGCTGAATCAGCCCCCCCTAGCAGTTTTCCTGCTGTGTATTTTTATCAATGGCATCTGCGACTTTCAAACTTTCTGACTTTTAGTTTTTTTCTTCCTAATAATTAAAAAGTGATATTTTGAAAAAATTGAAATCGTTCCAGGGGGTCAACACAGGTCATTTTGAAAAACAGTAAAGCCTGGTTTCCATAAAAGTTGCTGAGGTCGCTGGGGTCGTCGGGTCGCCGAAAAATGAGTTCAGCGACCACAGCGACTCCAGCAACAGTCTGTCTCCATTTGATCGCTGAGGGTCGCTCGAGTCCAAAACAACCATTTTGAAGCAAAGGAAGTCTAGTACTGGGCATGCGCTGTGCTTCCTGGCAGTAATATTTCTTTGAATGCACTCAACCGTGGGTAGCTGAGGGTCGCTGAGATAGAACTTCAGCGATCCCAGCGACTGGGTCGCCAGGGTCCTTGAGGGTCGCCAGCAAAATAAATTAGTTTGTTTCCATAAAGTCGCTGGGGTCGCTGAACCCGTTTTTGAGCGATCCTGGTGACTTCAGCGACTTCAGCGACTATATGGAAACCTGGCTTAAGCATCAAAATTCAAACGCGTCCTTATAAAAGTTACACAAGACATGGAAAATGCATATTGGACTATTGCTATAGGCTATTTTTTATGCTCTTCCTGATGAACAACATTTTGTGCAATTTCACTGCGCATGCGCAATTTTTCTCCCACATTTTATGCTGACGTCAGCATTTTTATTTGACCCTCATGCTATAGAAAATATATTCACAATTACATTTTCCGACCCTGCACATGTATTCTACTCAACAAAACTGCCTTTACAGGTAAAACAACTCAAATATATGAAATAAAAGCGATTCATTTTTCTGGGGATAAGAGCGCCCTTAGATATGAAGCAAAGAAATATACCTAATTCCATCAAAATTTTGTGTAATATTCACATAAATGATCTACAAGTACTTATAAAGCCTGTCTGCATCCATATTGAAGAAAAAATTGTGTTTCAGATCCCTTCCAGGAATCCATACAATCAAATATTAAAAATTTCAAAGAAAAAGGCAAATATGATGACGTCATCAAGATATCACGTGACTTTTCTAAAAAAAAATTAGTCAGTTTTTTGCATCTTGCTATGGACTATAGTCATGCAAAGTTTCAAGTCTACCGGGTGTGTAAGAAAGGAATAAAAGAGGGGGGGCCGAATCAGCCCCCCCCTAGGCTTCCTACAGCTTCAAATACCCTAGGCTTGATAGGGTTAAGGCTTAATCACATTACACTTACAGGTTTGTACTCCACTGAGTGAATCGTCACCCATTGTTGTCGACTGTCGACTGGCTTGCATTAACTGTTAATGGGATGCCGTGTTTCGATTTAGAGCTCAGGATTTATCGCAGCAGATGTGAATCTTTTCCTGTGACCTGGTTTCTCGAAGATTCCAACTTCCTTTATAACTTCAGCTAGCTCATCAGAAGATATGTCCAGTAGCTGCACCATATCATCATAGCCAAGATCAAAAAGCTTGTTTGCATACTGATTTAGATTATTTTTCCCAAGGAAATCTCTCACTTGATCCGCCATGTTTTACGCTGTCAGCAGTTTGCAGCAGCAGCAACAACATCAAACTGTTCAATTCAATTTTTTTTTCTTGATTCTTTATTCTTTGCACAAAAATGGCTGTAAGTTGTTACGAGAGTGACAATAAACTTTGTGCAGAAATACGGAGCCAATCTTGTTTAACAAGGATGGGCCATGGAACATTTTCCTACATGGTAGATGGGCCATGAAATTTTTTTATTTCTTTCATGTTGGGCCACCAAATTTTTTGAGAAAATTTCCATTTTCTCTCGAGCACACTCTATTAGATACTTAATGACCGGTCCCATACCTAATGAATGGTATTGAAACATTAAAATTGGTACAGATTGATTCTCACAAGACCAAATTGAAATTTATTTATCAAAAATTAGAAGTAGATTTGGTTGGAATAACAACCAAACAGCTTTACAACTTAAATATGCAACCAATTTAATTTTCAATTCATTTCTCTTTAAATCTGTGTACCGAAACCCTAGGGTTTACACCAAACATTACTCATTGAAAAGAATTTACTTAAGTTCTTTCAAAGACGTTGTAGAAGCTCTGTTTAATCCTGAATGTTTAGCATCATTTTCAAAAAATTGGTATAATTACTAGGTATCTTTACAAATGGCCCACACCAATCCTATGGCAGGTCAAGTAGCTTCTAGCGTATATATTCTTATAAGAATAATTTCAGCCTCGTCTATTATCATCGTTAACTTTCCTTTTGTATTTTAGGGGCATAAGATTTCAAATCACATGGTACTGGTGTAATATTGCACGGAACAAACAAATCATTTAAATTCGTTGATACCGAAGAATGAGGCAGAAGAAAAGCTTTGATAGATTTTACATTTATCACTTGACAACTATTACTGGCTATTATTTTCATTATACATATATACAAACATACCTAACATGCATAAGGAATTTCGTAACATGAATTCACTTTTTTAAGTTCTTTCTGAGGAATAGTAGGATTTATTACTTAGACCTAATAACAGTCAAAACTGCTAATGTTACAAAGTATCCGTCTTGCCATTGTTCCAAAACAACAACATATGACAAATCTTTGTTTATGCTTTATAACATTTTAGACTCGTGTTATTTGCTTTGAATATTGATATCAGATAAAAGTCAAGAACTGTGGTAGATTTTACATATATCACTTGACACCTATTACTGGCTATTATTTTCATTATACATATATACAAACATACCTAACATGCATAAGGAATTTCGTAACATGAATTCACTTTTTTCTGCCCTTTCTTAACTTCTTTCTGAGGAACAGTAGGATTTATTACTTAGACCTAATAACAGTCAAAACTGCTAATGTTACAAAGTATCCGTCTTGCCATTGTTCCAAAACAACAACATATGAGAAATCTTTGTTTATGCTTTATAACATTTTAGAATCGTGTTATTTGCTTTTAATATTAATATCAGATAAAAGTCAAAAACTGTGGTGGATTTTACATATATAACTGGACACCTATTACTGGCTTTTATTTTCATTTTACATGTATACAAACATACCTAACATTCATAAGGAATTTCGTAACATGAATTGACTTTTTCTGTCCTTACCAAACTTCTTGCTGATGAACAGTATGATTTATAACTAAGACCTAATAATAGTCATAACTGCTAATGTTACAAAGTATCTGTCTTGCCATTGTTTCAAAACAACAACATATGAAAAATCTTTCCCTATACTTCACAACATTTTAGACTCGTGTTGTTTGCTTTAAATATTAATGTCAGATAAAAGTCAAAAACTGTGGTAGATTTTACATATATCACTTGACACCTATTACTTGCTATTATTTTCATTATACATATATACAGACATACCTAACATGCATAAGGAATTTCGTAACATGAATTCACTTTTTTCTGCCCTTTCTTAACTTCTTTCTGAGGAACAGTAGGATTTATTACTTAGACCTAATAACAGTCAAAACAGCTAATGTTATACAGTATCCGTCTTGCCATTGTTCCAAAACAACAACATAGGAGAAAACTTTGTTTATGCTTTATAACATTTTAGACTCGTGTTATTTGCTTTGAATATTAATATCAGATAAAAGTGAAAAACTGTGGTGGATTTTACATATATAACTGGACACCTATTACTGGCTTTTATTTTCATTTTACATGTATACAAACATACCTAACATTCATAAGGAATTTCGTAACATGAATTGACTTTTTCTGTCCTTACCAAACTTCTTTCTGATGAACAGTAATATTTATTACTAAGACCTAATAACAGTCATAACTGCTAATGTTACAAAGTATCCGTCTTGCCATTGTTTATCCGTCCTGCCAAATAGTAGCTGCCTATATTTAAAGATAGGATTTTCAGCTTTGAGAGTTGTTTTACTTCTTGAAATTTTACAAAATCAAATTTAGTTGTTCTCCTGCTGAATATATTTCAAATATCGTAGCTATTTCTCTCCACCTATAGAAACTAATAAGCCTGGTTTTTCAACATTTGCATAAATGAGACATTTGTTTTAGTCCATGAGATTGCCCCCCTAAATATCAATTTTATTCTCACTTCAGAGGACAAATCATGTCCTACATCAAAAGAAAGCTTATTGTCTGTAGATTACGAAAAACCATGATAGCAATTGATTTTCGGTAGCTTTATTGTAAAAATCCGCCATTTTCAAGGGGTTCACCGATTTTTAGGAAAATATTTTACTGAAAGACTAGGATCACATTTAAGTCTTGAAAAAGCATTGTCCAGCTTCTAAATCCATCAAATACCGTGAATATTATATGATAAGTGAATATCTAATTTCAATAATATTTGGAGCGCTTGAGTGAAGGTCAAATGAAAGACTTATATGACCCTATCTCGAGAATGAATCTCAAGACATTTGTCAACATGAACAAGTCAGTGAAAATCGCAACAAAAAATAAGCTTGTAGTCGTCAAGGTTGATAGAAATCTATTTAGCTGCATAGCATTAATAATCCAAAGAAGAAAACTTTGTCTAGAAGATGTTTTTAGATTTCCACTAGGCCCATTTCCGTGGTTGCTTGCAGGATCAGCTGGGGAACTTAAGAAAACAAATAAAGCTGCTCTACTTCATGCTTTAGAAAAGGATTTCCCCCCATATGAATCGTATCTTCATGCATGCTCATGCATGCACGATATTAGAGGGGATGGCACTTGTCCAAAAGGCAAAGTTTTAGGCTACACATTTCAGAAGTTCGCTTCTGAAAGATAACAGGCTTGTGAAGATAACAGGCTTGCGAAGATCCAATCCAGGCGAGAAATGAACTATGTCTCTGTGAAGCGAAAAATCCTGGAAACCTTCAGTGGGTATGAATACGGTGGAAATCAACGAGTGATCAAGCCTACCAAAGCACATATAATACGTTTGTTGACAATGACAAGAACCATGTGACCTATTTCCATCTACTTAATAGTTATAGAAGCCAAATGAAATATGTAAACAATATCTTGGTTTCTTCAATAGCAAAAAGAATAACAGTGATATAACAAAACGGTTAACAAACGGTTTCAAGATTCCTATAGATATTAAAATTTAACATCTCTGATAGCTAGACCCAACGGACTCTAAAGTCCAGACTCCAGCCCTTATACCCCTAGAAAACAGGAATTCATATATATTTCAAAGCCAGTTGGAGACGAGAGGTACATCTTTCTTAAAAGTTCATTGCTGATACTGATGAACTCAAGCAATGTCTTTGTAGACTTTTATCCAACCCTTTTTACTAATTGTGGGGGTAACTATTGTAATTATAAGCTCATACATATCCTTTGAGTCTTGTCAGATTAGGCATATCTGGCATCTTTTACTTTTCCTTACTTTTCCACAATCTGAAACGCTTTGAGTAGGTTTGTACGTATATATTCTTTATGAAAAGCAACTGCACTTTGGTCTCTGATCTAAGCTGCTTTCATATTTATAATAATATTATTATCATAAAATAGTATAATTATTATAAAATTGCTTAGCGTCGTTGTAGTACTGGATGGAGGAATGCTTAGAATATATAGTATAGGGAAATATTAACATCATCTTTTTCCTAACATGAAGCTTCTGGTGATATTATTTACAATATTCTAAATAGAACAGTCTTTGGATGGTACAGAACTTCAGTATAGCCAGAAAAATCGGAACCATAATGAAACGAACACATAGATTACTACTTAAGCTTTTCGTCTCACACTCAACAGAGTAATACGTCAGAAAGAGAATGAAACAGAAACCTAACTGATTTATATACCCAGATGTGGATCGAAATAGGCCAATCACAGGGGCGGATCCAGACCGACTTACGAGACTTACGGAAGTCGGTCAATTTTTTTGAAAATAAAAAAAGATTATGAAAATTGTTAAAGAGGGAAATAAAATACAAAATGTATAAACTTTCCCTGATTTTATTCCTTGGGCATAAGAATGAAAAATCAAGTAATAAACTGCTTGACGTTTGCTGATATTAATTTGAAAATTGTTTCCTGTAAGCTTCATAGCTTCAAGACTCGATCTCGATCAGTCATGTTAAAATGGCCTCTTTTTGGCATAGGAGAGTTCTTTAATTCGAGACTGTTCCAAATAAGGAAAGTAGAACAATCGCTGAAATTTGTTCGTTTGTTTTGAATTGAAATCCTCAATTCTTATTGGTAAGTCTTTCCGCGGGGGGTATTTTCGAGATTCTTGCACAATACGGCTAAATCCCATTGTTTTCTATTGTCTTTTAAACAATAAAATGCTCAAATCTGATTAGTAAGTCGGTCATTATTGCGTTGTAAGTCGGTCAGAAACGATCCGTAAGTCGGTCGCCATCGCAGAGTCCTCTAGCTTTATTACCTCGCAATCTTCTCAAACAACTGTTTTGGCGGGCATTTTCATAATTTCTTGGTAAAAAGAATCTTGTATGGAAGCTCGTGATCTAAGTGAAATGAAGTCGAAATACAGGATTGAAGATGAATCCCAAAAGGCAGAAAAATCAAACAATAAAGAATAGCTAGGTCTAATGCAAGTAAGCTTTTTCTCGTTTTATAATTCTCCTTATTTTAGGCCTAAATCTACCTAAACTTGAAGACTTTGGTGTGAGTGGCCTAAAAACGTTTACCCTCCTTTTATCTTAGAGACCAGCACCAAACCTACCAATACCTTTGTAAACAGTTTTGCTCATTCAATTTTATTTTATAGTTCTGCAATTGAAACTGAACTGAAGTAGAATAGACTCGCTTTCCTTGCTTAGCTAATACTTTGGAAGGCTAATTGCCATGCCTTGCCCCATAGGAGGAAAGGCTGGTCTAAAATCAAATAGGCCTAACCCGTAAGCAGTAAGACCTCAGACTCTACAGAAAGGAACCTTTCAGACCTTTTCTTGAAATTATTTACCTACTAAGAAACCTTTAATAAAACCCCAACAACATTTGGGGCTAGTACATGGGTAATTTTTGCTCATTTTTGCCTGTCCTGAGTGAAGGTAATAGGGTAATAGACCCCCTAGGGTCCTCACCACCCTGATGATTATTAGTAATCATCCCTATCAATAAAAATATAGCAGTTTTGTATTGATTTCAATTAATTTTAGTGTACCATGGGGTTATCCTGACAATTTTCCAATGTCTGGTTAAACATTCCACCCTTTGATGCCCAGGAGCTTTAAGTATCCTTAGGTGCCTAGATTATTCTATCCAAAGATTTGTGCCTAGATTTTTTGGTCTACAGTGTATAAAATATGCTATATTCTAAGCCAATTTCTTGCCTTAGAAACTGTCAAATGTCAGGAGCTTCTGGGGGATTCGCCCCCTAGACCCCCACCAGGGCTCCACCCTGGACCCATTTTGTTTGTAAGTCTGTCAACTTTCAGTCCTGGATCCGCCCCTGAAACAGAAAAGAGGTGAATGATTGGTATGGTGTGGGAAAACCAATCAACACCCACGAAACAGTGAGCTGACCAATAAGATTATTTCAAGAGTCCTAAGGCGAAAACGAGTCCTTCTGTCTACACTGTGTGCTAAAGCCTACAGTGAGAATTGCTTTCGAATAATTGGCAGAGCAAGATCTACCTTTCACTTAGCTATTTTGGAATCTGTCTACATAAAAACCAGGGATCCCCTATTGTGTAGACAGAAGGAGTTCGTTTTCGCCTTAGGACTCTTGAAATAATCTTATTGGTCAGCTCACTGTTTCGTGGGTGTTGATTGGTTTTCCCACACCATACCAATCATTCACCTCTTTTCTGATTGGCCTATTTCGATCCACATCTGGGTATATAAATCAGTTAGGTTTCTGTTTCGTTCTCTTTCTGACGTATTACTCTGTTGAGTGTCAGACGAAAAGCTTAAGTAGTAATTTATGTGTTCGTTTCATTATGGTTCCAATTTTTCTGGCTATACTGAATATTCTAAATACTCAGATGAATCGCAATAGACAATAGACAACAATAGACAACATCAAACTGTTCAATTCAATTTTTTTTTCTTGATTCTTTATTCTTTGCACAAAAATGGCTGTAAGTTGTTACGAGAGTGACAATAAACTTTGTGCAGAAATACGGAGCCAATCTTGTTTAACAAGGATGGGCCATGAAACATTTTCCTACATGGTAGATGGGCCATGAAATTTTTTTATTTCTTTCATGTTGGGCCACCAAATTTTTTGAGAAAATTTCCATTTTCTCTCGAGCACACTCTATTAGATACTTAATGACCGGTCCCATACCTAATGAATGGTATTGAAACATTAAAATCGGTACAGATTGATTCTCACAAGACCAAATTGAAATTTATTTATCAAAAATTAGAAGTAGATTTGGTTGGAATAACAACCAAACAGCTTTACAACTTAAATATGCAACCAATTTAATTTTCAATTCATTTCTCTTTAAATCTGTGTACCGAAACCCTAGGGTTTACACCAAACATTACTCATTGAAAATAATTTACTTAAGTTCTTTCAAAGACGTTGTAGAAGCTCTGTTTAATCCTGAATGTTTAGCATCATTTTCAAAAAATTGGTATAATTACTAGGTATCTTTACAAATGGCCCACACCAATCCTATGGCAGGTCAAGTAGCTTCTAGCGTATATATTCTTATAAGAATAATTTCAGCCTCGTCTATTATCATCGTTAACTTTCCTTTTGTATTTTAGGGGCATAAGATTTCAAATCACATGGTACTGGTGTAATATTGCACGGAACAAACAAATCATTTAAATTCGTTGATACCGAAGAATGAGGCAGAAGAAAAGCTTTGATAGATTTTACATTTATCACTTGACAACTATTACTGGCTATTATTTTCATTATACATATATACAAACATACCTAACATGCATAAGGAATTTCGTAACATGAATTCACTTTTTTAAGTTCTTTCTGAGGAATAGTAGGATTTATTACTTAGACCTAATAACAGTCAAAACTGCTAATGTTACAAAGTATCCGTCTTGCCATTGTTCCAAAACAACAACATATGACAAATCTTTGTTTATGCTTTATAACATTTTAGACTCGTGTTATTTGCTTTGAATATTGATATCAGATAAAAGTCAAAAACTGTGGAGGATTTTACATATATAACTGGACACCTATTACTGGCTTTTATTTACATTATACATATATACAAATATACCTAACATGCATAAGGAATATTGTAACATAAATTCACTTTTTTCTGCCCTTTCTTAACTTTTTTCTGATGAACAGTAGGATTTATTACTTAGACCTAATAACAGTCAAAACTGCTAATGTTACAAAGTATCCGTCTTGCCATTGTTCCAAAACAACAACATATGAAAAATGTTTGCTTATACTTCATAGCATTTTAGACTCGTGTTGTTTGCCTTAAATATTTATGTCAGATAAAAGTCAAGAACTGTGGTAGATTTTACATATATCACTTGACACCTATTACTGGCTATTATTTTCATTATACATATATACAAACATACCTAACATGCATAAGGAATTTCGTAACATGAATTCACTTTTTTCTGCCCTTTCTTAACTTCTTTCTGAGGAACAGTAGGATTTATTACTTAGACCTAATAACAGTCAAAACTGCTAATGTTACAAAGTATCCGTCTTGCCATTGTTCCAAAACAACAACATATGAGAAATCTTTGTTTATGCTTTATAACATTTTAGAATTGTGTTATTTGCTTTTAATATTAATATCAGATAAAAGTCAAAAACTGTGGTGGATTTTACATATATAACTGGACACCTATTACTGGCTTTTATTTTCATTTTACATGTATACAAACACACCTAACATTCATAAGGAATTTCGTAACATGAATTGACTTTTTCTGTCCTTACCAAACTTCTTGCTGATGAACAGTATGATTTATAACTAAGACCTAATAATAGTCATAACTGCTAATGTTACAAAGTATCTGTCTTGCCATTGTTTCAAAACAACAACATATGAAAAATCTTTCCCTATACTTCACAACATTTTAGACTCGTGTTGTTTGCTTTAAATATTAATGTCAGATAAAAGTCAAAAACTGTGGTAGATTTTACATATATCACTTGACACCTATTACTTGCTATTATTTTCATTATACATATATACAAACATACCTAACATGCATAAGGAATTTCGTAACATGAATTCACTTTTTTCTGCCCTTTCTTAACTTCTTTCTGAGGAACAGTAGGATTTATTACTTAGACCTAATAACAGTCAAAACAGCTAATGTTATACAGTATACGTCTTGCCATTGTTCCAAAACAACAACATAGGAGAAAACTTTGTTTATGCTTTATAACATTTTAGACTCGTGTTATTTGCTTTGAATATTAATATCAGATAAAAGTGAAAAACTGTGGTGGATTTTACATATATAACTGGACACCTATTACTGGCTTTTATTTTCATTTTACATGTATACAAACATACCTAACATTCATAAGGAATTTCGTAACATGAATTGACTTTTTCTGTCCTTACCAAACTTCTTGCTGATGAACAGTATGATTTATAACTAAGACCTAATAATAGTCATAACTGCTAATGTTACAAAGTATCTGTCTTGCCATTGTTTCAAAACAACAACATATGAAAAATCTTTCCCTATACTTCACAACATTTTAGACTCGTGTTGTTTGCTTTAAATATTAATGTCAGATAAAAGTCAAAAACTGTGGTAGATTTTACATATATCACTTGACACCTATTACTTGCTATTATTTTCATTATACATATATACAGACATACCTAACATGCATAAGGAATTTCGTAACATGAATTCACTTTTTTCTGCCCTTTCTTAACTTCTTTCTGAGGAACAGTAGGATTTATTACTTAGACCTAATAACAGTCAAAACAGCTAATGTTATACAGTATCTGTCTTGCCATTGTTCCAAAACAACAACATAGGAGAAAACTTTGTTTATGCTTTATAACATTTTAGACTCGTGTTATTTGCTTTGAATATTAATATCAGATAAAAGTGAAAAACTGTGGTGGATTTTACATATATAACTGGACACCTATTACTGGCTTTTATTTTCATTTTACATGTATACAAACATACCTAACATTCATAAGGAATTTCGTAACATGAATTGACTTTTTCTGTCCTTACCAAACTTCTTTCTGATGAACAGTAATATTTATTACTAAGACCTAATAACAGTCATAACTGCTAATGTTACAAAGTATCCGTCTTGCCATTGTTTATCCGTCCTGCCAAATAGTAGCTGCCTATATTTAAAGATAGGATTTTCAGCTTTGAGAGTTGTTTTACTTCTTGAAATTTTTCAAAATCAAATTTAGTTGTTCTCCTGCTGAATATATTTCAAATATCGTAGCTATTTCTCTCCACCTATAGAAACTAATAAGCCTGGTTTTTCAACATTTGCATAAATGAGACATTTGTTTTAGTCCATGAGATTGCCCCCCTAAATATCAATTTTATTCTCACTTCAGAGGACAAATCATGTCCTACATCAAAAGAAAGCTTATTGTCTGTAGATTACGAAAAACCATGATAGCAATTGATTTTCGGTAGCTTTATTGTAAAAATCCGCCATTTTCAAGGGGTTCACCGATTTTTAGGAAAATATTTTACTGAAAGACTAGGATCACATTTAAGTCTTGAAAAAGCATTGTCCAGCTTCTAAATCCATCAAATACCGTGAATATTATATGATAAGTGAATATCTAATTTCAATAATATTTGGAGCGCTTGAGTGAAGGTCAAATGAAAGACTTATATGACCCTATCTCGAGAATGAATCTCAAGACATTTGTCAACATGAACAAGTCAGTGAAAATCGCAACAAAAAATAAGCTTGTAGTCGTCAAGGTTGATAGAAATCTATTTAGCTGCATAGCATTAATAATCCAAAGAAGAAAACTTTGTCTAGAAGATGTTTTTAGATTTCCACTAGGCCCATTTCCGTGGTTGCTTGCAGGATCAGCTGAGTAGTATGGAGAAAGGGGATACTGGCGCACCATTCCAGCCTCGTTCTGATGTGAACGAAAACGAGGCTGTCATATGCGCCAGTATCCCCCATCTCATAATGAAAACGAGGTTGAAAACGAAAACGAGGTTGAAAACGAAAACGAGGTTGGTCGTTCTGCGCATGCGCAGTAGGTTGGGGTGTCTTTAAGGGTTCATATTTAGAATGAGTATCTTAAAATACCCCCCCTATACTAATTTTCAAGGTTCTAGGATAAAGTTGAGTTCTGCGCATGCGCAGTAGGTTGGGGTGTCTTTAAGGGTTCATATTTAGAATGAGTATCTTAAAATACCCCCCTATACTAATTTTCAAGGTTCTAGGATAAAGTTGAGTTCTGCGCATGCGCAGTAGGTTGGGGTGTCTTTAAGGGTTCATATTTAGAATGAGTATCTTAAAATACCCCCCTATACTAATTTTCAAGGTTCTAGGATAAAGTTGAGTTCTGCGCATGCGCAGTAGGTTGGGGTGTCTTTAAGGGTTCATATTTAGAATGAGTATCTTAAAATACCCCCCTATACTAATTTTCAAGGTTCTAGGATAAAGATAACACATTAGCCAATCAGATTGAAGATTCGGCAAGTTTTTACGTTGTCTTGAGAACGCATTCGAATATTCGTGGATCATTCGAAAAGAGTATATAATCTGAAACTTGAGAATGTAACTACCACAACAATATACCAACTTGGTAAGTACCTATGCATGTTTTTCCTATTTCATTTGCTTAGGCCACTCGTAGAGATCAGACGTGTTTTTGTGAGCTCCTGTTTTTTTTTTTTTTTTTTTTTTTTTTTTTATTTATTTCCTTTACTAATATATTGTTTATATTTTATGATAATCAAGCTACAACACTAAATCCGAAAACCAAAATCCGAATCCAAAAATGGCTGAAATCAAAATGACTGAAATCAAAATGGCTGATGAAAAAGAAGATCGAAATGGAAGCAACAGCAACGATAGACGAGACGATGTGTGAGTTCATTAATATTTTACAATTTATTTAAAGAAGATATAATATTCAAAAGTTTTTCTTAACGTTTTTCCAACGAGTAATGACCATACGGCAGTGTGTCGAAGCCATTGTCTAAAATGTATCTTTTATCATCGAATGGACATAGTGATACCTTTCTTCTCTCCGTGCTATATAGGGTGTGCGTATGAGACTCGATGTTACATTGCTTGTGTGAAAATACCCGTTGTTCTTTTAAACACTGCAAGTAATTCTCATGTATGATCTCCTTTTTCACAATGTTTTTCTTTATTCCCTTTGCTTTCTTTATTGTTTTTCCACCATATATCTGACAACTGTACATTTTTGATCTCAAACCGATAAATTCTTTCATCTGCACACCACCGAGCTCATCTTTCATTTTCCCAATTACTTTCTTATTCTTCGCTGAGTAATTAGGATGATCTTTCGGATAGTTCCTGAAATCAAACTCGTTTTCATGATTTTTCAAAACTTGATTGACCTGATCTTTTGACATTGGTATGTGATATATGAAACTATCAGTATCCATATAACATAATTGAACATTTGGAAGATTTGACTTTGCGAAATTGTAATGAAAGTCATACATCAATGTCTTACTCACATCTAAGATGCTGAACCCAATGTAGATTGGTTTGTTGAGAATGACTTTACCTTTCTTTTTCTCTACTATGAGCGTATCATCATTGATCTGTATAACACCGTAGAATTTGGGATTTCTTACCCATCTTCGCAGAACAACACCATCAGTACAAATTTCAAATTTCTTATGATTTCTAACGTTTTCCATAGTTTTCCCGAATACGGAATTATTCATAAGCTTGAAAAAGTCTTTTTCAAAATCATTCTTTGCATGTGTTCTTTTTTGAGTATTAAAGTCAATATACTCTTTCAACCACATACTCTGCTTGAATTCAATAATTTCATGAACTTTAGTGACTTTCAATCCGAGGTCAATGCATTGTTTCAGATTTCTTTCATGTATGACATAACCTTCTTTGTTATAGAGATTTGGTATTAGCTTTGGAGTTGATTTAAACTTTTTCCCCACGAATAGATTTTCATACACATGCTTTTGATGTTCTGATAGCATTTCTTCCTGAACTTGCAATCTTTGCGGTGCCAACGGCAAGTCCGCATGATGATCATGTAATTCATGTGGATATTCCAAATCAACTTTAAGAATGTATCCAACATCAGTATTATCTCTATTTAACAGATGTTCAATATTTGTATTTTGAACTTGTGTATTTGTGAACTGTTTGAAGTCACCATAAGGCATCGGTTGAGACATTGCCCATCCATACAGATTGTTTGCGTCGAGATACATTAGGGTATGGTTTTCGTCAGATTCTGCATAACGTTTCATCGATATTGATACACCTCCTCTTATACCTTGTTCGATCATGAGATGAATGTCTCTTTTTTCTTCAGACAATAATTCAAGGTTGATACCTGTCATTTTCAACATTGCATCCCATGCAAGTGATGGAGCGGATATGTAGTTTGCAGGATCGAGTTTATAATATTCTATGCTTTGTCCTCTGAATGATTCAAATATATCAGCCAATAATAACACATCTGTTACCAAATATAATTCATGATAGTCTTGGAAAGTTTGACAGTTGAAATATTGCCAGACATTCTGTGCATGCTCATAGTCTTCATCTGTAATATGACTATCATTCAACTTGTTATAAAATGCCTCTTTCGGTGGTAGACATGTTGATTCTAGTTTCTCAGCATTATCCATCCAGTCGTAAGGATAAACTCCTTTTCTTGTCAAAAGCTGAAACTTTCTTTCAATTTCAGCAGTCTCTTCAACAGTCAAATCTCTTTTGAATGGTATTTTCCAGTTTCGATAGTCAATCATATCATCCCCTTTTAATACTCCACTGCATGGTGTTCCAGGTTCAAATATTCCTTGTAGCTCAACCTTTCGCTCTTGAATTCGTTGTTGTTCATTAATTGGTCTTTGGGGGTATGGATAATTTATAATCTGATCTTTCAAATGTTCTTTTACTGATGTAAATTGTTCTTTTGGCAGATTAGTAGCAAGCGTTCCTAAACTTGCATTCAAGAAGCTGAGAGAATCAATGTATTTGACTCCTCGCGTTGTTCTCAATTGACCCTGTTCATTCTCCTCTGTAGATCCACCAATTTCTGCTGTCAAGATCTTTTCTCGTGTACTAGCAATAACAGAAGTTTCTCTACCCTGTAAATTCTGGAAGACATGATGCATATCATATCCTTTCAGATTGTGAAAAACAATCGGAATTTTATGTGAATTAGCAATTATGTTTAGATTATTCAAATTGCAGTAAGAGCATGCTGCTCCTCGATACTGTCCAGTGATATGACAATGATCTTTAACTTTCTTTCTCGCATCATTATTTTCTTGAAATGGTTGATCACAACAATAACATTTCATAGCATTGTCATATCTTGCTTTATCCGCGATAGTTAATCTCAGCATCGGCATGGTTTTCTTGAAAACATCTCGTAGTTCCTCATTTAATTCATCTATTCTCTTCATAAACACTTCCATACAATCTTCTCCAGTATACCATTCTGGTGGACTTTGCCATCGGTTGTCGATGGATTTCACATATATACAATAGCTGATTGGTATATGTTCTTGATATGCTGCTCCTTTATTTGAACTTTCCAGTACCGATTCTGTATCCGCATAGATTATAAATGGTAGCATTGATTGATTCTTGAAATTTGCAAACTTTAATTCTGTTTCTGTTGGATATTCCACTCTTTGAAAAACTCTATTTTTGTCACATAGTTCTTCATGCTTCTTGATATTTTCCTCGTTCTTGCAAGATGTTAAGCAGAGCGAGCAGTAAAATCGTTTCTCTTTATGTTTATGCCCATCTCTTCCAAATAACAGTCTGCTCAAACTTTTAATCCACACATAGTGACTATCCCCTTCATCATTCATAATAAGCAGCAAGTCAACATGTTTTTCACGTTTCTTTTCTGTTACTCGGACAGGCACAATTTCACCATCTTCATCATAAAATATATTGACTGAAACGTTGTTGTTGCTTTCAAATTTGTCAATGACTTTTTTATTCGTCGGATCGATAGGAAATGTTAGTCCATCAGAATTCAATTCATTCACATATGGAAGATACTTTGTTACTCTTTGAGAGTCTTTGGAAGCTGGGTGTAAAGCAGATAGAATTGCCCAGATGAAACATTTATCATCTTGATTATTGACATTGATAACAGCTTTTTTGTTCTTGATGTATGATGGCAGATCTATATATCGTCGACCTCGTATAGCTTCATAGTCGAAGATTTTAACTTGTAATTTTACAAAGCGTGTAAATATCCATCCACTACCATTTTCGATGTATTCATCTATTGCTTTTTCAATTTCATCAATTATCTCATCTGCTTGATCTTCAATTTGTAACTCTTCTGCTGTTAATAATGAGTATACTTGCGATCTAAACGTTGGTGGTATGTCTGTAACAACATCTTCAGCGGCTTTATGAAATTCTACATCGAGTGTGACGTAATATTTAATACCTTGTTTATGTGTTGTTAATTCATCTGTCAGCTCTCTGATGATATGTTGCTTTATTTCAGGCAAGTTGTTGATGTCTTCTTCCTTTGTGAATATTTTATATGCTTTTTCGTCTATATTTTTTCGTTTCTTAGCTCCACCAGATATTTGATGAATACCATGCATTGATCGTTTATGTGATGCGAGATTTTGATTTCTATCAAATGTTTTCCCGCAAACATCACATTGTAATCGTCGTTTTTTCTCCGTATCGGCAATATCACTCTCCTCTTCATGTGAACGCTTCATGGTTGAATCCGCAACTGAATTATTTGATTGGATTGCTGAATTTATAGATGATCGAATACCGAGTTCGAATAATATGTTAACCAATCAGAATAAAGATTCGGCAAGTTTTTACATTGTCTTGGAAACGTTGTAACATATTAACCAATCAGATTGAAGATTAGTTCCTGGTTGATTAACCAATCAGATTGAAGATTAGTTCCTGGTTGATTAACCAATCAGATTGAAGATTCGGCAAGTTTTTACGTTACCTTGAGAACACACATTCGAAACCAATCAGATTGAAGATTAGTTCCTGGTTGATTAACCAATCAGATTGAAGATTCGGCAAGTTTTTACGTTGTCTTGGGAACGTTATAGAATCTATATTCTGATTGGTTAATATGTTATTCGAACTTAGTGTTCGATTCTTCTATAAATTATAGAATAATTCTAACTGTATTCACTTGAAGCAAATATGATAATGATGTTGATGAAGATGATCAAAAAGATATTGATGTGTGATATAGTTGGTGATATTGTGAAGATGATGATAGTAGCACATCTTGGTGATATTATGATGACGATGGTAGCAGAACATCTTTAGAAGTTCATATTTCATAACTACAAAGGATGGATATAGATAATGATATGGAGGTGATAAACGAGAGAGGAAGAAAAAGAAAATTAAAAAATCGTTTTAAAGACTTTTGCAGTACATTATTATGTATAATGTTCTGGTGTTGCTTCACCTTATCAGGTTGTGGGATTGCTGCATTGATTGTTATTACAGTTACCAACGATCAGCTGAATAACTTACGACTTGTAGTATGGAGAATGCGAAATGAACTGATCAAGATGCACATTTTAAATGAAACTATGATCCCTCACGTTTATGATACATTCTGAAAATGTTGAAGATAAAAGCTGTTTCCATTTTAATGTAGGATCGACGTAGAGATACATCAGTCTCTTATTGAAGAGTACAGAGAAGTGCACGGAAGATGCTACACCAGACTTTGGATTGGTGCATATATATTTATGTGTATACTTGGACA
This sequence comes from Pelagia noctiluca, assembly GCA_963924455.1. Classification (NCBI taxonomy): domain Eukaryota; kingdom Metazoa; phylum Cnidaria; class Scyphozoa; order Semaeostomeae; family Pelagiidae; genus Pelagia; species Pelagia noctiluca. The sequence continues at coordinate 5,334,434 of OZ004327.1, read as the reverse complement.
TGTTTTAGCGATGTATACAATTTATAAACTTATTAAAATGATATTATTATGAAGATTTATAATTCTTACTTTATTATGCGTTATCTCTTGTAATAATCATCAGAAATGTTCTATATAAGGCGTAGATTACTCTTATATTTGGAAGATGGCGAAACGTAAACGAAGACGACGACGTATCAAGAGGATTAAGGGTAAAGGTCTTTTTGAAAACATACAAAACTGGGTAGTTAAAACAGCGATTGGTATTTCACCAATACCAGGCTTACAACGTGAATTAAAGCCAACAATTAAGAAGAAAGGATGGAAAAAAGCTAAACCCTTACAATTTCTTCCTAGAGAGTGGTGGAGAGCTGCAGGTGTACCGAAGAAAACACTAGATAAATTTGCATATGTTAAAAAGTCTGATTTTAAGAAGTAATGGCGTCGTTGGTAGGATCAGTAATTGTTTCCATGGTAATAGATGATATGTTAAAAAATGATGGTGGTGAAGAAGCAACTCGATTAATGGGGGGCGGTTATAAAAGGAAGCAAACAGTGAAAAAATCTACAATGATGGGGTCAGCACTAGCTCGAGTTGCAGCAAGACAAGCAATTAAGCAAGGTGGGAGAGCTTTAACGAGACGTCTTGGTAAACAAGCTTTAAAAAAACTAGCTCTTCAAGGGGTGAAAGCAGCTGCAAAGGGGGGTACTATTGCAGCGGCGGGGTATGCTGCTGATGCAGGATTGAAAAAACTTAATGGTGGACGAAAACGTAAACGGAAACTAAATACAAAGTTAAATGGTGGACGAAAAAGAAATCTTGCAGGAGGAGGGAAAGGGAAATCTAAGAAACGGACTAGAAAAAGAAAAGTATAACTTCCAGAAACTTCTGGAATAAACCGGTTAATCTGGTTAATCTGGTTAATCTGGTTAATCTGGTTAATCTGGTTAATCTGATTGGTTAATCTCAACTGAACCTAGAGTATAAAAACCATGATCCGTGAACGAAGTTCACTTATCATCAAACATTGCTAGAAGAACGTGGTTAACGGAGTAAGAGAAAAATGGATAATTTACAAGGATATAATACAACACAATCGTTGGTGCAATATTCCATTGCATTTTATTTGAGAAGTAAAGTAACAGATCATTCACTGCTTGCTGAATTACCAGAAACATATCAGATTCCAAGAAGAAATCCAACTGATCTACAATCACTAATTGCAAAACTCTGCATTGATACGAAAAATCAGAACAATGAATTCTTTGAGATGATACCTACGAAGTTGGCTCCAGTTCTTACTGAAGAGAGATTCAAGTCTACTTTTCTTTCAATCGCCAAGCAAATGATAAATGAAGAGGGTCTAAATTGGGGTCGTATCATTTCGCTCTTCACTTTTGCTGGTGTATTATCACAATTCTTCATTGAAAATAAACAGCCATTACTTGTTGTTGAGATATCGACATTACTTACAGATTTCATTAATGAAAACGAAAACATCATGCCGTGGATCATATCAAATGGTGGATGGGATAAGATTTATCAATTTTTTAGAAACATAATTCATCTAAAGAAGTGATGGTAAATGGAAGATGTTTATACTTACTCCAGACATTGAATAAAATAACTGATAGATTAATTGAATATAAGTTATGAATATGAGTTATGAATATGAGTTATGAATATGAGTTATGAATATGGGTTATAAATATGAGTTATGAATATGAGTTATAAATATGAGTTATAATCTGAGAAGTATCTTTTTTCTCTGATATCATCTGATGTTAGTGGAAGTGGTAAAACAACATTCTAGAAGATTCTAGATTGTTCCTAGTTGAGATTAACCAATCAGATTGAAGATTAGTTCCTGGTTGATTAACCAATCAGATTGAAGATTAGTTCCTGGTTGATTAACCAATCAGATTGAAGATTCGGCAAGTTTTTACGTTACCTTGAGAACACACATTCGAAACCAATCAGATTGAAGATTCGGCAAGTTTTTACATTGTCTTGGAAACGTTGTAAACATATTAACCAATCAGAATAAAGATTCGGCAAGTTTTTACATTGTCTTGGAAACGTGAACTTAGAGTATAAAAGTCGTAAATCTATGAACCAAGTTCACTCATCATCAAGCATAACTAGAAGAAAGAAGAAAGAAGAAAGAAGAAGAACGGGTAAATTATGTATCATTTTGAGAAATCTGTTCCTCTCAAGGATATTCGTATACAAACTTATGGATGTTTTGCTGCTAAAGATATTTATGAAGCATATCAGGATCCAGAAATTTTGCTAGAAACGAATCAAGAACCGTTCTTCTATTTGAATACTTTTTATCAAGCATTAACACAATATGTTAGAGGGGAAGAAAATTCATACACAGCAAAACCTTCATCCATCGATCAATCATATCGCAGAGTTGAAATGGACGGTAAAGAAGATACACACAATTGGCATAAAGATGATGAAGCTGGTGACTATAAGGTAGAATCATCATCTCATCTAATCTGGGTATTTAAGACATTATTAAATATTCTTGCGGAGGAATATCCACCTTTTTTAACAATCGAAGAAGATTCTACAATAATGCTGTCTCAATATGATGGGGAAGAAGAGAAGATTTGTTTCAATCTATATGGGTTGATCGATGATGATCTCGATAGAAGAGAACTGTGCCGTTTCACTCCATATTTGTATAATGATACAATTCCGACATTGACAATCTGTTCAAACTGTGGAATAGAGTGGGATGGTTTTACACAATGTTGGTGTCATTGGATAGAATTTAAAAATGAAGACACGGAATTGGATGAGGAGGAGGAGGAGGAGATGGCGCAAGATTGGGATATTATGATAGATCGATAGATTAGAATTGACATGATATCATAAATGTTTATTAAAGTTTATTATTATATGAAGTTTATATATAATTGATGAATATAAAGTTATTAAAGTTTTATTGAACAAAATTAGTCTTTATTTTAGAAAAATTCTAGAAATTCTGGAACATTCTAGAACATCTTTAATCCTACAATCTGATTGGTTAATCTCAACCAGGAACAATCTAGAACATTCTAGAAACTTCTGGAATAATCTGGAATAAACCGGTTAATCCGGTTAATCTGGAACATCTTAAATCCTGCAATCTGATTGGTTAATCTCAACTGGACTTAGAGTATAAAAGTCGCAAACCTGCGAACCAAGTTCACTTATCATCAGACGTCGTAGAGTGCGGAGCTAAAGAAGAAGAAAGAAGAAGACTTGAAGAAAGATAGAAGACTTGAAGAATAATACGAAAACCATGGATATATGGACATATGAAAAGGACATGACAGCAATATACGAAATCAGAAACGAAGATGGTGTTGTTCAATCATCATTTTCTGTTAAACCTGGTATGGATAAATGGGTTTTAACATTAGAAGATGTGGTGAAAGGCAAAAGTTTTGCTAAATCTTTCCAAATAAAACCTTCTGAATTCTCGCATATGCTACGAGTAATCGGTGAATACATAAATGAGGATGAAGATGGTGAAATACAATTCAAAGGACAAAATGCAGAAACTTTGATGGATTTAGATAGGATCCATATCATGACAAAACAGTATGGCGGAATAGTTTCGAAATTCCTAACATTACATACTGAAGTTTTAGACAACGAAGAAAAGTTTGCTGATAAACTGGAAATATATCTGCAAAAAGTGGCTGACGCACCCATACAGCTTTGTCTTGGGATCCGAAGGTGGAAAAATGAAAAACCATCCAAAACTGGTATTAACTTGAAAGAGCAGGTGTTGAAGGCGATCTATGAAAAACTTGAAGATTTGAATAATCTTTCACTACCAGATAAAAAAGCTGACCTACGTAAAAGATCTGGAGAGCAAGTTGGAAAGTCAGCAGAAGAACCAGAAAGAAAAAAGAAGAAATCAATCGAGGATGATGCTTCAATTCAAAATAGAATTCAAGAAGCATATGCTGCAATTCTTTTGCAGTACATCTCTGACAAGTCAAAGGAATATTGTGATAAATGTGTCACAGACAGTTGGACTAACCCATCTGATCACAAACAAGATTGTATAACTACAAATGCATTCAAGTTCATAACATTCCACATTCATTTTGCAAACACAAACATGCTGAATGAAGGAAAAGAAGCATTCAGAAAATCAATATTCCAAGAGCTGAAAAAAGATGGGAGACTATGCCAAGTAATAAAGTTGAAAGTAGATGCTTTGTATGATGAAGTATGTGAAGCGAGCCCCTTTTCATCATTGTACTTACTTCAAACATTGAATAAAATAACTCACAAATTAATTGCTATGCTTGTTTAGAGAAACTTTATTGAAATTAGTTGTGATTTAGTTATAAATATTAGTTATAAGCAAGAGTTGTGATTTAGTTATAAATATTAGCTATAAGCAAGAGTTATGAATATGAGCTATAAATATGAGTTATGATCTGAGATTTAAAGCACCTTTTTCTCTTATATTATCTGGTGTTAGTGGAAGTGGTAAAACAACGTGGGTGGAAAATTTATTAAGAAACTACAAAAATCTGATAGAAAATGGGAGAGAATATTCAAACCTCATGTGGATCTCGGGAACGAATCAGCCAGATCTATTTCAAAGGATTGAAAAAAATTTTGATGGGAATTGTAGATTTATTACTGAGTTGCCTGAAAACTTGTACGAAGAAATCGCGAGGTCGGATAAAAGATTAACTATCATTGTTGATGATCTGATGCATGAAATAGCTAACTTTAAAGATTTGGGGAAATTATTTACAAAGGGGAGATCTCATTTGAATATAAACATCATCGTAATGATGCAAAATCCTTTCCCGAGAGGGTCAGAAATGCGAAATTTAACTCTCAATACACAATATCAAGTTCTATTTAAAAATCCTCGAGACAGAAGTCAAATAAGGTTTCTTGCCCAGCAAATCATGCCAGCTTCCCCAAAAACATTTCTAAATATCTACAACGACGCAACTTCAAGAGTTTTTGGATACTTGCTCTGTGACTTTACACAATCGGTTGATGAAAATATGCGATTTCGAACAAATATTTTTCCACATGAAGCTCCAATGATTGTATTCAGGTCAAATAAGTTATAAATATGTGAAGGATGTTGGAAACAGCAAGGATGTCGGGGTACGATAAGATGATCATGGTTCCGGAAATACCACAAGTTACTCAAACAATTGAAAGTCAGGAAAAAAGAAAAAAACATATCAGACTAAGGAAGAAAAAAGGAAATATCACGGAAATACCGCAAGTTACTCAAATGATTGAAAGTCAGGAAAAAAGAAAAAAACATACCAGACCAAGGAAGAAAAAAGGAGAGAAAAATACTATAAAAGAATGTATGAGGAGACGAAAGAAGAAAAAAAAGAAGAGATGTTCAAATGATAAACTGTTGGAGTTATTGATTGATTTAATATGAATTTAGAAAAGTTATATTCTGACCCTTCTGTTCCGGGTTCTCTCGGAGGTCTAGATAAAGCATATAGAGAATTTAAAAAATTAATTCCTAATTTAAAGAGGAAGGATGTTGAAGAATGGAGTAAAACTAGTCTTGCATATACATTACATAAACCAAGTAGGAAGACCTTTCTTCGTGAGAGGATTCTAACAAACAATATTGACTATCTTTGGGAATGTGATCTTGTTGATATGACTTATTTGAAAAAAGAAAATGATGGTGTGACATTTTTGCTTTGTTGTATTGATACCTTTAGTAAATATGCATGGGTAAAACCACTCAAGAGAAAAACTGCAATAGAGATTATTAATGCGTTTAAAAATATTTTGCAAGAAAGGAAGCCTAAAAAGTTACGATCTGATAAAGGTAGTGAGTTTATAAATAAAGATTTTCAAGAATTGTTAAAGAAAAACAATATCGATTTCTACACAGCAAATAATGAACCTAAAGCAGCAATAGTTGAGAGATTTAATCGAACATTTAAAGGAAGAATGTATAGATACTTTACAGCTAAAAATACGCTAAGGTATATTGATGATCTACAAGATTTTGTTGATTCTTACAATAATACATATCACAGATCTATTGGTATGAGACCTTCCGAAGTTAGCCTCGAAAATGCGGATGCTGTTCGAAAAAAGCTGTTCAAGAAAGAATCGAGGAAAAGCAAAAGAGTCTTTAGAATTGGAGATTATGTCAGATTAAGCTTGAAGAAGAGAATGTTTAAGAAAGGATATTTACAAAATTATACAGAAGAAATATTCAAGATTAGCAAAGTATTTAAAGAAAGATATCCAGTAATGTACAAAATTAAAGATCTCCAAGATGAGGAGATAGATGATCGTTTCTATAAAGAAGAGCTGCAACGCGTGTCTCTTCCAAAAACTTTTGTTGTAGATGAAATTCTTAAAAAGAAAAGGCGGAGAGGTAAAAACTTCTATTTAATCAGATGGAGGGGTTACCCACCACAGTTTGATGAGTGGATTGTCGAATCTCAATTGGAAGCGATATGATTGATGAAGAATTTGATTTGGTTCTTCCTTCGGGATTTGTTACTGATAGAACAAAACTGACAGATTTTATAGTCGATCTACCTCACATCTTTCAATTGAACACTAAGAGAAAATGGGAAATGGCATTACTACAAATGACGCTACCAGATAGAGGGGAAAAAGCATTACAAGATCAATACTGGTTTTCAGTTTCCAACGAGTGGGTCGTTACTACTAATGAGGATGGAAACCCAACTAGTTGGGGTACAAATAGTTTTTTCTATGAAAAAGTTTATCTTGATAAAAAAATTATCGAAACTCGCGATAATATTATGATGTATTATGAATTCAAAAGACTTTTTAATGATAGAGTTTTGAATTTCTATGAATTTGGATACACATTAAAAAACATGCTCTCGGTATCATTGATTGGTGGAAAGATACAGTTTGAAATGGAAGATGATCTTAAAACATTAGGGTTTGCAAAGCTTGATGATGGTAAAAGACGGAAGCATCCCAGTTCGCTTTTAATAATATTTTCAAGACCATTAGCACATTTTCTTGGTTTAGAAGATCAAGTCACCCACACTTTACCGAATGGTTCAATAATCAAGCATCTAAACTATAAGATTTCTGATAGTATACAATCAAGTCAAATAATGAAACTGATTGTTTACAAAGAGAAGTCAGATGGTGATTCGCTGATCGGAGGAAAAATAAACTGCTTAAGCAGAATAAAGGATGGAGTTCATCTAAATGCTCATACTTCTATAAATGTTGAATGTGATCTGTTGGAAAGCAATTATCTTGGAGGTGTTAACAAACGAAGAGTTTTGAGAAAACTAGCATTTTACGACAAAGATCTCAACACATATGTCAGATACTATGCTCCAAAGAATATAATTTACACCCCGATGGAGAGGTTGCAGTTTCAACAAATTGCTATAAAATTGGTAGACGATGATGGGAATCCTAAAAGGTTAACAGCTCTCTTTCCCTCAAAACAGTATATTGGAGAAACATCAATAACTGTTCGAATTAGACCAGTAATATGAATGTGACACTAAATAATAGACATGTAAATTTAAATAGTCCACTCCCAGTGAATACTAATTGGAAATGTAGTATGATTGGTTGTATATTGAATAAAAAAGAAAAAGATGAGAATGAAAAAGTGTTTGCTGTTTGCTGTGACTTCATTATAAGTAAGGATGTCATTCCTCTGTTGGGGTTGGTAATTGATGATTCAAAAACGATTCGCAGATCAACTATAAATCCAGCAACATATAGAGTAACGAGATCTAACATAAAATCATTCGATATCAGGATTATTAACTGGGAAACTTTAGAAGATATATCAGATAAATTTGAAGAAAAGTGTCAAATTAGCCTATCATTCGTTCAAGATGATTAATGATTTTTACCTCACATGCTCTACTGGTTCTGATGGAAAAATAAAACTTAAGGAACAATTACATTTACATGGAAAATGGGAAGTTGGACTAGTAGAAATGATCTATGAGCTGAGTGACAGACTTATATTCGATCCTGCCCAATATAAAAATGGATATATTAGCTGGAGAATGGGGGTGTCAATAGAATTCGGTACTGATAAGGTTGGTTTTGATGATCTAGATGTGAGAGCAGCGGCAAGTAATGAATATACGAAAGAATGGAATCAAGCAGCAGACAAACCTAAGGAATGGATAAACCTCTTCGACTTCTATTATAAGATCTCGAAAGGAGATGCTATCCAAAAATTAACAATGAGAGAAATAGTTACAATTTTCAACGAGAATATGAAAAAACAAGAGTCGACACTGAAAAAAATCGTGAAAGGACTAAAATTAGCTTGGGAACCTATTCCAAAGTTTTCAATAATGGATTCGAAAATCAAGATAACGTTTCCAAAGTATGTGAAAAGAATAATAATGGGGAAAGACTTGTGCGAATTGTTTGGGTTTATTGAAGATGTGGATGACTATAGCACCTATACGAATAATATCTATTATAGGGAGGTGAGATGGATACCTTGTCCGATTACAGGTAGTTATCCACCACCTATAGGATTACTATCGGATCATACATTTCAAGGTGTTGAAAGAACAACTCATGCGATTGGTGATCAAGACTTCCAAGTTAATGCAGAGGGGAAGAATATGTTTATATATTGTTCCTTGCTTGACTATCGTGTGGTCGGAAAAATTAGCACACCTTTATTACGTTTCCTTCCACTAACGATTACCAAACACTCTGTGAATTTGGTGGAATTCGAAAATATATTCTACTATCCGCTTCTGTACAATGATGTGAATGAATTTGCTATAAAAGTCTACAACGAGGTGGGGAAAGTCATTCAATTCTATAAAACAAAGACATCGTTCCTGCTACATTTCAGAAGAAAGTATGTATGATTTCCCGATTTACAAATCAGCTCCGTATCTCTACACGAGACAGCGTGGAAGGGGTGTTGGAACAATTATCAAAAAAGCTACACCTATAGTTAAGCGAGTTATACGTTCAATGGGACCAAAACTGGGTAGGGTTGTGAAAAAGATTGTTAAACCGGTGTTGAAAAAGCAAGGAAAGAAAGCAATTAAACGTATGATTGCAGGAGAGAATCTGAAAACTGTGATGAAAGAAGCTGCAAATTCATCTGCCAAAGGGTTGAAAAGGAAGGCTATGGATGAATTTGTTGAAGCAGTTACACCGAAGAAAAGCAAGAAAAGCAAGAAACGCAACACCATGAGGGGATTGTTTGAGCCTAATGCTCCTATAAAAGGAAGAAAGCCTCGGCGTGTAAAGAACAAGAAAAACTCTCAAGAATTACGAAGGAACTTGTTGAAGAAATTATTGAAGAAAAAATTATCATAATGAGTATCAAGACAAACTACATAGATTGTCCAAGTGAAAACCTTGACTTGTTCTGCCAGCCAATTGTTCAAAGTGGTATTGATTATTTCAAAGATGTTGAGTATTTCCCTCAGACAGCTGCTCTCAAATCGTCAAAACAAACTGTTGTTTTCGATATTCCTGCTCAACCCGACCATATGATTGATTTGAATCATTCATATTTCGTCTCAACTCTTAGTATACAGAGATCAGATGGAGCTGATATTGGAACAACAATTACAGAAAATGCTGGTGTGATAAATAATATTGGTCAATCTATGTGGAAACAGATAGAGTTGGCTTTGAATGATACACCTGTTACGGAATCAAATGGAATGTATGCATATCAATCTTACTTTGAAACTATTCTGACTTTTGATGAAACAAGAGCTAAAAACTACTTAAGAATGTCAAATTGGGTGAGTGATACGATTGGAAAGCAAGGTGCTGGCTTTCCAATGACTGCAGCAGGAACGAAAAATGCAGGATTGAACGCAAGATCTGCTCCATTTGATGGAAGCGATAAAGTCAAAGTGTTGACAAAACCTCATGTTAACATCTGTAATCAAGAAAAATATTTACTACCTGGTATACGTCTTCAATGGCGATTGAGTCCAAACAGTAATACTTTCTGTTTGATGAGCAAAAAGGGAGGAACAAATCCAGACCCACAGCTATACATCCATGAGGTAAAGCTGGTACTTCGTCATATTCATGTGAAAGATTCAATAATGCAAGGAATTGAAAGAACTTTGATGAAAACCCCCGCAAATTACTCACTTTGTCAGCCTCATATGGCAAGTTATTTGATTCCTTCTCAAACGACGAGTTGGATTCAAGATAATGTGTTTAATGGAAAAATTCCAAACAGATTGTTTTTTGCAATCGTCGACAATTCTGCATATAATGGATCTACTGAAGGAAATCCTTTCAATTTTAAGCATGGTACTGCTTCAGCTATTCAGGTTACAGTAGATAATCAAGAAGTAACCCCACCTCTGAGATTAGATTATGACAATGATGATTATTTTGATGCTTACAGTCGTCTAATATCAACACTCAACAACTCTCCAAGTCTAATTGATTATGAAACATTTGAACAAGGCTCCACAATCTATGGTTTTGATCTAACTCCAAAAGGAAATTGCGAAGATGAACAGTATTTGTTGAAAAGAGAAGGTAACTTGAGAATAAGCATCAATTTCAGTAAAGCAGTTGACAGTCTCATGAATATTATTATTTTGGGAGAGTTTGATAGAGTGATCCAGATTGATGCTCACAAGAACGTAATTCGTGATTGGTAGTCATGGATGATATAACAATAAATAACTTGTTGACGAAACGTGAAAAACTTAACCACTTTCATGGTGTTTTCGGAAGAGATGAAATCAAAAACATAAAAATCCACTCTCTCCCTTGTTCATTCATTTTCAACGAAGATAATTTCACTGGTAGAGGAACTCATTGGGTAGCTGTTTATATTGATGAAGATAATCAACTGGATTTCTACGATTCTTTTGGTCAAAAACCAACATTGAAAGAGTTTAAGAATTTCGCTCGTCCGTTTAAGCTTAACTATAACAAGATTCAAGTTCAGTCATTTGAGAGTGATACATGTGGTCAGCATTGTATATTCTTCTTATTTAATAGAACAAAAAACGTTACAATGAATTCATTAATTAGTAAATATTTCAATGTTCATCAACTGTTATTAAATGATATTTATGTTTATAATTTTGTTAAAAGAAGATATAATGTTCAATGGTAAATGTTCAAAAAGATTTTCTTGGTGTTTTTCTAATGAGTAATAACCATATGGCAGCGTGTTTCATGCTAAAAATTCGACTATATTGCCTTTATCATAGAAAGGGAAAAAACGAACATGTTAAAATTGATAAAAAATTTAAAGTTATGGTCCCATGCCTCGTTTTCATCTAATGTTGCTCCTATATAACCTAAGTTCAGTCATTTGAGAGTGATAAATGAGATCAGCATTAGAACATAACAAGCTCTATAGAATGGTGGTATATCATTCTATTATTCCAAATATATTTAACCAGAATACCCTCGTCAAGAGTAAGCTAATGGTATCTGTTATGTTTCTGTAAATGCTAACAGAAATATAGTCAGTTCAACATCTTAACATCAGCCTACTCTTGGGTGAAAAAAGGAGACGTGACTAAAGAGATACTACATTGAAAAAATGATATGTCAAAATTTGAAAAGTGATGTAATTATGTAGAAATTTAAACTTTTTAAATTTTTTTTTTGGTTTTTACATCCACAATGTAACAGAGAGATGCGTTTGAAATCATTATTAACTTTAAAACCAAACAAAGATAATCTTTTATCTTAAACTTGAATCAATCAGAATTTTAATTTTGTTCATAGAATTGGAAAGAGTTAAAGCAAGGAATGGCTATCATGTCGACTTTTATAAATGATTTTCAAATGTTGGGTTGTGACCATTTTTCATGTTGAAAATTCGACTATTTTGTGTTTATCATAGAAAGGGGTATTGATTGTGATTGTTTTCATAGGATATGACATTATTATTGATGTAGTTTCAATAATTTTATAAATAATATTTGAGCAAAACGATGATAACAGTAAGACTTCGCATTTAAGAAGTTAATTTTTACATCTTAGTTCCTTCTATAATTCTTCTTCACTTTTCTTAGATTGACTTTAAAGGTTTTTATTTTGAAAAAGAAAAACATTTTTGCTAGTATCATAATGTAGAACTTTAAACATATATTTTGGTTTTTCATCAGTCTATAGAAAAGCCTAAAGTGGTATGGAGATGTATTATTATTTTCATTAGTCATAGAATTATTCAAATAGTTTTAATGCGAAGTCGTACTGTATAGAACAGGGAGCAACTCAAAACCTTGGACGTGGATATGGGATGGGCGATTCAGATAGTGGAGGTGATGATGATCTGAAAAGCGGACTGATGGATTGGTGGATGACTCGTGGTGATGGTGATGAGCTGATGAAAAATGTTGGTGGAGTGGAGGCTGGTGGATATGTGGGTGGCGAGATGGTTGGTGGAGAGAATATGGGTGGAGTGGCTGATATGATGGGGGTGGATTGACGTGTGGATGGTGATGATGATGGTGATGAAATGAGATGGCGTTGACGATGACGATGACGTTGGCGATATAATGGTGATGATGGTGATGACGATGAAATGGATATGACAGATGGTGATTCCGGAATTTGAGCTGTTCTCTGTTCCTGCTCATCGCTTTGGGTGGTAAGCTCCCACAATAGATTGTGTTGATCTATTGTGGATAGCTGATGGAACACACCCAAAAGCCATTCATTACTTTCCGCTGTTTCCACTTCTACGCAGGGTTTTAAAGTCAATAACGACTCATATCCGCCCTCTCTGCTACATTGTGGACATCTTTTATAATTAATTATAGGTTCTGCGAAGTGTCCCATCTGTTCTATCTCATCTTCTTCATACGCCCTTGGAGGATGGTCGTCTACGAACCACCTCTGCGCGCATTCTTCGTGAAACGTGATGCCGCAGTTGCGGCATCGTTGATAGGATGGTTCGAGACGACCATCCTCTTCCCCCTCAAGACATATGGGGCATTTTGCCCCGAGGGGGAAAATTTCGCCCCTGAAGACTCTCATCATCTGAAAGAAAAAGTAGTGTTTAGAATGTTGGTTATAGAAATTATAGGATACAATTGTAGTAATCACAACCCATATGAAATCCACTACCCCAAAATGGATTCCATCTACTTATCAGATAACACGTTACGATTTAGGGGTTGCGACTCACTGAATAAGTGGGGTTGTGATATCATAAAAATTATCTATTTTAGAAAATAAAATTTGTTTGTGGGAGGGGTTAGTTCTAAACTCATTAAAAGAATGTTAATATCAACATTCAAGTTTCTGACCCATTGTAACATCCTCGACCTTATGGATTATTACACTACCAAGCACTCTTGTGAGTACATATTGAATGAGGTCTAACTCTCGAGCAAATTGGCGGAGCCGTTGAAACCATTATGCTCATATTAATCAAACCAAATATGAAGCCTTTCCTGAAGAGTGCTATCGGTCTCATAACATCTCAACAAGTCGGTCCGGGGGACACCTAGCTACTTCATGCAGTTCTTTATATGAAATATTGAGAAAAGTATTCAAACACTACTTACATTCCCCACCATTCTCGCCTCATGTCGTAAAACGACGCTTTCTATTTTTTCCTCTCCGCTCCTCGTCCTCTTCCTTCCTCTGGCTCTGCATTGAAATGAAAAACAATTTAAAAATAAATAAATAAATACATAACTCGATCGATATTAACCAATCAGATTGTAATATGTGTTATTCGAGAAGATTCTACAACGTTCCCAAGACAACATAAAATGTATCTGATTGGTTAACAAGATTCGAACAGTTTCGAACATGGTGTTTGATTCTTTTATAAATTATAATGTAATTCTGGCTGTATTCACTTGAAGACTTGAAGAAGAAGAAGAAGACTTGAAGAAGACTTGAAGAAGAAGAAGAAGACTTGAAGAAGACTTGAAGAAGACTTGAAGAAGAACGAATAATGGATAAAATTGCTGATTTCACCGAAATTACAATTTCATCAGAAGAGTTAGAAGAGCTAGAAGAGCAACAACAACAACAGCAGCAATCAGAGGATCTTGTTGTTGATAAAAAAGAAGCTGATGAAAAGGTGAGACTTTTAAAGGAGATGACGAAGTATCTTGCTGATAATGACATTAATCTTGGCAATAATAATGATCATGAAGAAGAAGAAGATGTTGATGAAAAGACAGACATTTTATTATTTGAATTGAAAAGTTTGCAAGTCATAAATCCAATAACAAAGAAACTAGAGAAAATAGGCGAATGGATGCAATTAGATGAAACTGATGATGCCGATGGTGAGGCTCTTATGGAACAATTAAAAAGTAATTATGAAAATTATCCATACGCTGAATATTATTAACTCACCCATCGTCTTGTCTGCTTCTGTTCATATTGTTGCTGTTGCTGTTTCTAATGTTGTTGCTGTTGCTGTTTCTAATGTTGTTGCTGTTGTTGTTCCTGCTGCTTGCCATTTTTGCTTGAATTTCTTTCGTAGCTTTGATTTGTCTGAAATATAAACAATATCATCACTGTAACACTATGGGTAAAGTTAAATAAAAAAAAAAGAAAAAAAAAAAAAAAAAAACAGGAGCTCACAAAAACACGTCTGATCTCTACGAGTGGTCTAAGCAAATGAAATAGGAAAAACATGCATAGGTACTTACCAAGTTGGTATATTGTTGTGGTAGTTACATTCTCAAGTTTCAGATTATATACTCTTTTCGAATGATCCACGAATATTCGAATGCGTTCTCAAGACAACGTAAAAACTTGCCGAATCTTCAATCTGATTGGCTAATGTGTTATCTTTATCCTAGAACCTTGAAAATTAGTATAGGGGGGGGGGGTATTTTAAGATACTCATTCTAAATATGAACCCTTAAAGACACCCCAACCTACTGCGCATGCGCAGAACTCAACTTTATCCTAGAACCTTGAAAATTAGTATAGGGGGGGGGGGGTATTTTAAGATACTCATTCTAAATATGAACCCTTAAAGACACCCCAACCTACTGCGCATGCGCAGAACTCAACTTTATCCTAGAACCTTGAAAATTAGTATAGGGGGGTATTTTAAGATACTCATTCTAAATATGAACCCTTAAAGACACCCCAAACTACTGCGCATGCGCAGAACTCAACTTTATCCTAGAACCTTGAAAATTAGTATAGGGGGGTATTTTAAGATACTCATTCTAAATATGAACCCTTAAAGACACCCCAACCTACTGCGCATGCGCAGAACTCAACTTTATCCTAGAACCTTGAAAATTAGTATAGGGGGGTATTTTAAGATACTCATTCTAAATATGAACCCTTAAAGACACCCCAACCTACTGCGCATGCGCAGAACTCAACTTTATCCTAGAACCTTGAAAATTAGTATAGGGGGGTATTTTAAGATACTCATTCTAAATATGAACCCTTAAAGACACCCCAACCTACTGCGCATGCGCAGAACTCAACTTTATCCTAGAACCTTGAAAATTAGTATAGGGGGGTATTTTAAGATACTCATTCTAAATATGAACCCTTAAAGACACCCCAACCTACTGCGCATGCGCAGAACTCAACTTTATCCTAGAACCTTGAAAATTAGTATAGGGGGGTATTTTAAGATACTCATTCTAAATATGAACCCTTAAAGACACCCCAACCTACTGCGCATGCGCAGAACTCAACTTTATCCTAGAACCTTGAAAATTAGTATAGGGGGGTATTTTAAGATACTCATTCTAAATATGAACCCTTAAAGACACCCCAACCTACTGCGCATGCGCAGAACGACCAACCTCGTTTTCGTTTTCAACCTCGTTTTCGTTTTCATTATGAGAGGGGGGATACTGGAGCATATGACAGCCTGGTGCGCCAGTATCCCCTCTCTCCTACCTACTCAGCTGGGGAACTTAAGAAAACAAATAAAGCTGCTCTACTTCATGCTTTAGAAAAGGATTTCCCCCCATATGAATCGTATCTTCATGCATGCTCATGCATGCACGATATTAGAGGGGATGGCACTTGTCCAAAAGGCAAAGTTTTAGGCTACACATTTCAGAAGTTCGCTTCTGAAAGATAACAGGCTTGTGAAGATAACAGGCTTGCAAAGATCCAATCCAGGCGAGAAATGAACTATGTCTCTGTGAAGCGAAAAATCCTGGAAACCTTCAGTGGGTATGAATACGGTGGAAATCAACGAGTGATCAAGCCTACCAAAGCACATATAATACGTTTGTTGACAATGACAAGAACCATGTGACCTATTTCCATCTACTTAATAGTTATAGAAGCCAAATGAAATATGTAAACAATATCTTGGTTTCTTCAATAGCAAAAAGAATAACAGTGATATAACAAAACGGTTAACAAACGGTTTCAAGATTCCTATAGATATTAAAATTTAACATCTCTGATAGCTAGACCCAACGGACTCTAAAGTCCAGACTCCAGCCCTTATACCCCTAGAAAACAGGAATTCATATATATTTCAAAGCCAGTTGGAGACGAGAGGTACATCTTTCTTAAAAGTTCATTGCTGATACTGATGAACTCAAGCAATGTCTTTGTAGACTTTTATCCAACCCTTTTTACTAATTGTGGGGGTAACTATTGTAATTATAAGCTCATACATATCCTTTGAGTCTTGTCAGATTAGGCATATCTGGCATCTTTTACTTTTCCTTACTTTTCCACAATCTGAAACGCTTTGAGTAGGTTTGTACGTATATATTCTTTATGAAAAGCAACTGCACTTTGGTCTCTGATCTAAGCTGCTTTCATATTTATAATAATATTATTATCATAAAATAGTATAATTATTATAAAATTGCTTAGCGTCGTTGTAGTACTGGATGGAGGAATGCTTAGAATATATAGTATAGGGAAATATTAACATCATCTTTTTCCTAACATGAAGCTTCTGGTGATATTATTTACAATATTCTAAATAGAACAGTCTTTGGATGGTACAGAACTTCAGTATAGCCAGAAAAATCGGAACCATAATGAAACGAACACATAGATTACTACTTAAGCTTTTCGTCTCACACTCAACAGAGTAATACGTCAGAAAGAGAATGAAACAGAAACCTAACTGATTTATATACCCAGATGTGGATCGAAATAGGCCAATCACAGGGGCGGATCCAGACCGACTTACGAGACTTACGGAAGTCGGTCAATTTTTTTGAAAATAAAAAAAGATTATGAAAATTGTTAAAGAGGGAAATAAAATACAAAATGTATAAACTTTCCCTGATTTTATTCCTTGGGCATAAGAATGAAAAATCAAGTAATAAACTGCTTGACGTTTGCTGATATTAATTTGAAAATTGTTTCCTGTAAGCTTCATAGCTTCAAGACTCGATCTCGATCAGTCATGTTAAAATGGCCTCTTTTTGGCATAGGAGAGTTCTTTAATTCGAGACTGTTCCAAATAAGGAAAGTAGAACAATCGCTGAAATTTGTTCGTTTGTTTTGAATTGAAATCCTCAATTCTTATTGGTAAGTCTTTCCGCGGGGGGTATTTTCGAGATTCTTGCACAATACGGCTAAATCCCATTGTTTTCTATTGTCTTTTAAACAATAAAATGCTCAAATCTGATTAGTAAGTCGGTCATTATTGCGTTGTAAGTCGGTCAGAAACGATCCGTAAGTCGGTCGCCATCGCAGAGTCCTCTAGCTTTATTACCTCGCAATCTTCTCAAACAACTGTTTTGGCGGGCATTTTCATAATTTCTTGGTAAAAAGAATCTTGTATGGAAGCTCGTGATCTAAGTGAAATGAAGTCGAAATACAGGATTGAAGATGAATCCCAAAAGGCAGAAAAATCAAACAATAAAGAATAGCTAGGTCTAATGCAAGTAAGCTTTTTCTCGTTTTATAATTCTCCTTATTTTAGGCCTAAATCTACCTAAACTTGAAGACTTTGGTGTGAGTGGCCTAAAAACGTTTACCCTCCTTTTATCTTAGAGACCAGCACCAAACCTACCAATACCTTTGTAAACAGTTTTGCTCATTCAATTTTATTTTATAGTTCTGCAATTGAAACTGAACTGAAGTAGAATAGACTCGCTTTCCTTGCTTAGCTAATACTTTGGAAGGCTAATTGCCATGCCTTGCCCCATAGGAGGAAAGGCTGGTCTAAAATCAAATAGGCCTAACCCGTAAGCAGTAAGACCTCAGACTCTACAGAAAGGAACCTTTCAGACCTTTTCTTGAAATTATTTACCTACTAAGAAACCTTTAATAAAACCCCAACAACATTTGGGGCTAGTACATGGGTAATTTTTGCTCATTTTTGCCTGTCCTGAGTGAAGGTAATAGGGTAATAGACCCCCTAGGGTCCTCACCACCCTGATGATTATTAGTAATCATCCCTATCAATAAAAATATAGCAGTGTTGTATTGATTTCAATTAATTTTAGTGTACCATGGGGTTATCCTGACAATTTTCCAATGTCTGGTTAAACATTCCACCCTTTGATGCCCAGGAGCTTTAAGTATCCTTAGGTGCCTAGATTATTCTATCCAAAGATTTGTGCCTAGATTTTTTGGTCTACAGTGTATAAAATATGCTATATTCTAAGCCAATTTCTTGCCTTAGAAACTGTCAAATGTCAGGAGCTTCTGGGGGATTCGCCCCCTAGACCCCCACCAGGGCTCCACCCTGGACCCATTTTGTTTGTAAGTCTGTCAACTTTCAGTCCTGGATCCGCCCCTGAAACAGAAAAGAGGTGAATGATTGGTATGGTGTGGGAAAACCAATCAACACCCACGAAACAGTGAGCTGACCAATAAGATTATTTCAAGAGTCCTAAGGCGAAAACGAGTCCTTCTGTCTACACTGTGTGCTAAAGCCTACAGTGAGAATTGCTTTCGAATAATTGGCAGAGCAAGATCTACCTTTCACTTAGCTATTTTGGAATCTGTCTACATAAAAACCAGGGATCCCCTATTGTGTAGACAGAAGGAGTTCGTTTTCGCCTTAGGACTCTTGAAATAATCTTATTGGTCAGCTCACTGTTTCGTGGGTGTTGATTGGTTTTCCCACACCATACCAATCATTCACCTCTTTTCTGATTGGCCTATTTCGATCCACATCTGGGTATATAAATCAGTTAGGTTTCTGTTTCGTTCTCTTTCTGACGTATTACTCTGTTGAGTGTCAGACGAAAAGCTTAAGTAGTAATTTATGTGTTCGTTTCATTATGGTTCCAATTTTTCTGGCTATACTGAATATTCTAAATACTCAGATGAATCGCAATAGACAATAGACAACAATAGACAACATCAAACTGTTCAATTCAATTTTTTTTTCTTGATTCTTTATTCTTTGCACAAAAATGGCTGTAAGTTGTTACGAGAGTGACAATAAACTTTGTGCAGAAATACGGAGCCAATCTTGTTTAACAAGGATGGGCCATGAAACATTTTCCTACATGGTAGATGGGCCATGAAATTTTTTTATTTCTTTCATGTTGGGCCACCAAATTTTTTGAGAAAATTTCCATTTTCTCTCGAGCACACTCTATTAGATACTTAATGACCGGTCCCATACCTAATGAATGGTATTGAAACATTAAAATCGGTACAGATTGATTCTCACAAGACCAAATTGAAATTTATTTATCAAAAATTAGAAGTAGATTTGGTTGGAATAACAACCAAACAGCTTTACAACTTAAATATGCAACCAATTTAATTTTCAATTCATTTCTCTTTAAATCTGTGTACCAAAACCCTAGGGTTTACACCAAACATTACTCATTGAAAAGAATTTACTTAAGTTCTTTCAAAGACGTTGTAGAAGCTCTGTTTAATCCTGAATGTTTAGCATCATTTTCAAAAAATTGGTATAATTACTAGGTATCTTTACAAATGGCCCACACCAATCCTATGGCAGGTCAAGTAGCTTCTAGCGTATATATTCTTATAAGAATAATTTCAGCCTCGTCTATTATCATCGTTAACTTTCCTTTTGTATTTTAGGGGCATAAGATTTCAAATCACATGGTACTGGTGTAATATTGCACGGAACAAACAAATCATTTAAATTCGTTGATACCGAAGAATGAGGCAGAAGAAAAGCTTTGATAGATTTTACATTTATCACTTGACAACTATTACTGGCTATTATTTTCATTATACATATATACAAACATACCTAACATGCATAAGGAATTTCGTAACATGAATTCACTTTTTTAAGTTCTTTCTGACGAATAGTAGGATTTATTACTTAGACCTAATAACAGTCAAAACTGCTAATGTTACAAAGTATCCGTCTTGCCATTGTTCCAAAACAACAACATATGACAAATCTTTGTTTATGCTTTATAACATTTTAGAATCGTGTTATTTGCTTTTAATATTAATATCAGATAAAAGTCAAAAACTGTGGTGGATTTTACATATATAACTGGACACCTATTACTGGCTTTTATTTTCATTTTACATGTATACAAACATACCTAACATTCATAAGGAATTTCGTAACATGAATTGACTTTTTCTGTCCTTACCAAACTTCTTGCTGATGAACAGTATGATTTATAACTAAGACCTAATAATAGTCATAACTGCTAATGTTACAAAGTATCTGTCTTGCCATTGTTTCAAAACAACAACATATGAAAAATCTTTCCCTATACTTCACAACATTTTAGACTCGTGTTGTTTGCTTTAAATATTAATGTCAGATAAAAGTCAAAAACTGTGGTAGATTTTACATATATCACTTGACACCTATTACTTGCTATTATTTTCATTATACATATATACAGACATACCTAACATGCATAAGGAATTTCGTAACATGAATTCACTTTTTTCTGCCCTTTCTTAACTTCTTTCTGAGGAACAGTAGGATTTATTACTTAGACCTAATAACAGTCAAAACAGCTAATGTTATACAGTATCCGTCTTGCCATTGTTCCAAAACAACAACATAGGAGAAAACTTTGTTTATGCTTTATAACATTTTAGACTCGTGTTATTTGCTTTGAATATTAATATCAGATAAAAGTGAAAAACTGTGGTGGATTTTACATATATAACTGGACACCTATTACTGGCTTTTATTTTCATTTTACATGTATACAAACATACCTAACATTCATAAGGAATTTCGTAACATGAATTGACTTTTTCTGTCCTTACCAAACTTCTTTCTGATGAACAGTAATATTTATTACTAACACCTAATAACAGTCATAACTGCTAATGTTACAAAGTATCCGTCTTGCCATTGTTTATCCGTCCTGCCAAATAGTAGCTGCCTATATTTAAAGATAGGATTTTCAGCTTTGAGAGTTGTTTTACTTCTTGAAATTTTTCAAAATCAAATTTAGTTGTTCTGCTGCTGAATATATTTCAAATATCGTAGCTATTTCTCTCCACCTATAGAAACTAATAAGCCTGGTTTTTCAACATTTGCATAAATGAGACATTTGTTTTAGTCCATGAGATTGCCCCCCTAAATATCAATTTTATTCTCACTTCAGAGGACAAATCATGTCCTACATCAAAAGAAAGCTTATTGTCTGTAGATTACGAAAAACCATGATAGCAATTGATTTTCGGTAGCTTTATTGTAAAAATCCGCCATTTTCAAGGGGTTCACCGATTTTTAGGAAAATATTTTACTGAAAGACTAGGATCACATTTAAGTCTTGAAAAAGCATTGTCCAGCTTCTAAATCCATCAAATACCGTGAATATTATATGATAAGTGAATATCTAATTTCAATAATATTTGGAGCGCTTGAGTGAAGGTCAAATGAAAGACTTATATGACCCTATCTCGAGAATGAATCTCAAGACATTTGTCAACATGAACAAGTCAGTGAAAATCGCAACAAAAAATAAGCTTGTAGTCGTCAAGGTTGATAGAAATCTATTTAGCTGCATAGCATTAATAATCCAAAGAAGAAAACTTTGTCTAGAAGATGTTTTTAGATTTCCACTAGGCCCATTTCCGTGGTTGCTTGCAGGATCAGCTGGGGAACTTAAGAAAACAAATAAAGCTGCTCTACTTCATGCTTTAGAAAAGGATTTCCCCCCATATGAATCGTATCTTCATGCATGCTCATGCATGCACGATATTAGAGGGGATGGCACTTGTCCAAAAGGCAAAGTTTTAGGCTACACATTTCAGAAGTTCGCTTCTGAAAGATAACAGGCTTGTGAAGATAACAGGCTGGCGAAGATCCAATCCAGGCGAGAAATGAACTATGTCTCTGTGAAGCGAAAAATCCTGGAAACCTTCAGTGGGTATGAATACGGTGGAAATCAACGAGTGATCAAGCCTACCAAAGCACATATAATACGTTTGTTGACAATGACAAGAATCATGTGACCTATTTCCATCTACTTAATAGTTATAGAAGCCAAATGAAATATGTAAACAATATCTTGGTTTCTTCAATAGCAAAAAGAATAACAGTGATATAACAAAACGGTTAACAAACGGTTTCAAGATTCCTATAGATATTAAAATTTAACATCTCTGATAGCTAGACCCAACGGACTCTAAAGTCCAGACTCCAGCCCTTATACCCCTAGAAAACAGGAATTCATATATATTTCAAAGCCAGTTGGAGACGAGAGGTACATCTTTCTTAAAAGTTCATTGCTGATACTGATGAACTCAAGCAATGTCTTTGTAGACTTTTATCCAACCCTTTTTACTAATTGTGGGGGTAACTATTGTAATTATAAGCTCATACATATCCTTTGAGTCTTGTCAGATTAGGCATATCTGGCATCTTTTACTTTTCCTTACTTTTCCACAATCTGAAACGCTTTGAGTAGGTTTGTACGTATATATTCTTTATGAAAAGCAACTGCACTTTGGTCTCTGATCTAAGCTGCTTTCATATTTATAATAATATTATTATCATAAAATAGTATAATTATTATAAAGTTGCTTAGTGTCGTTGTAGTACTGGATGGAGGAATGCTTAGCAACTTGAGAATTTTGGTTCAGATCCAATTGGCAATGAATATTGTGGAGCGACTATAGAAAAGTAGGGTATATTGAATATAAGTATCTCGGCACACTTTTGTATGCAAGATACCATCAACATTTATTGTGCAACAATTTGTGAGATAATATTCTGAGAAACAAAGTTAAAAAAGCTAAGCAATTTTGAGTACTTAAATTTGCCCTCTAGCTAAGCAATTTCTAGTACTGAGCTCAAGCTGAAAGTGCTTATGAAAAAAATGCGTGTACTATTAAAAGCTCCTTATGTTTTTCTACCCTCTACATATCCGTTTCTTATAAACGAGTCCTTTTAAGAAAAGCTTTGTTTTTTAGTATTTTGGTGGTGTAGATGAGGTCAATTTGAGCTCATATGACACTTTTTTAGATAATAAATTCACCATTTCAAAAGCTGACATGCCACAGTTGTTAAAGGCTGACATGTCACAGTTGTTAAAAGCTGACATGAAAACTGTTATATTTGAAACCTTCCCGTATCAACGCTTTGACGAGTAAACTTGAAAAGTCTCTTTAGACTTGCAGCATTTCTTCATTGCTAAAGGTGAGAACACCGTTTAATCTCAGATACAAAGATTGACTTTTTAGAAGAGCCAGATAAATTCTAATTTTAATTCCACATTTTAATCAATATTTATTTTTTGAATCAGTTGTTGAAATTGTTGCTTATTTTTAGTTTCTTAAACAGCTGACATATCA
Source organism: Pelagia noctiluca (assembly GCA_963924455.1). Lineage (NCBI taxonomy): Eukaryota > Metazoa > Cnidaria > Scyphozoa > Semaeostomeae > Pelagiidae > Pelagia > Pelagia noctiluca. The sequence continues at coordinate 5,310,769 of OZ004327.1, read as the reverse complement.
ATATGCACTGCAAATCTGATTGATCTAATGACTATTTCCCAGTGTTTAGGTTTTTTCTTAAACTTCATATATTCAGTAAAATATGGTCAGCTTTGGTTTACTCCTAACTTATTCATAAAACTCGTTGATTACTTTATTTGAAAAGAGACTTACAAAATGCAAACAGGGCTGATTTATCAGTTTGAAGCATCATAAAAAAAGAGTTGGAGCGAGGTACCACAACTGTGATAAAAATGTTATCTTTGTATTTTGAAACACACTTCAATCATAATGCTCAATGGAACTGTTATACCTCTATTTTTTGTAGAACATCGTTTTGTAGATCTTCTGCCAGTGGTCATGATGTGCAAAGAATATCTTTAACCCAGAGCTATCTAACTGGGAAAGAGATCTTAGCAACGTTTCCTCAAAGCAACATAACAGATTTTGAACCATAGATTCCACCATATTTGAACAGTTTATAGCGCAACAACTATCCTGCATGTTGAAGAATCCTTCCCACAACTCCACAATGAAAAAGCACACTAGAATCTTTTGCCTGTCGCTTTGCACGTGCAGCTATTGTAAACAAAAACATTTGAAGTCATCTATAGAAGCTGTACAAGATATTTCTGATGAGAATAACTCAGAGTAAACAGAAAAATTAAGTAACGTAAGACAGAAATTGCGGTTCAGCTCCCGAGAAAGTGATAAGCCTACCCAAGGGCTAAAGAGTCAGTAAAAAATATACCAAAAAAAGCACGTTTTCATGCACCATTTGGAAACATGTCATAAGGCACCAACAATGGAAGATTTCACAATAATAAATTAACACAAAACATTAGGTAGCTATTATATTTGAACTTTAGCGGAGTCTTTGACCATTAAAAGAGAAAAACCTGTGCTCAATCTGTGTTCAATTGCCAAGAGAAATTGACTCCTCTACAACTTTTTAATTGACATGCTTTTTTCGCATTTATTGTTCTTTAATTATCGTAGCTAGCAATCTATTATTTTGTTAATATTTTCAGCTTTTGATTTGTATTATTGTATATCAACTTCACCCTGAAGATGGTCGTTTGTTTGTACGGCCGAATATATAGTATAGGGAAATATTAACATCATCTTTTTCCTAACATGAAGCTTCTGGTGATATTATTTACAATATTCTAAATAGAACAGTCTTTGGATGGTACAGAACTTCAGTATAGCCAGAAAAATCGGAACCATAATGAAACGAACACATAGATTACTACTTAAGCTTTTCGTCTCACACTCAACAGAGTAATACGTCAGAAAGAGAATGAAACAGAAACCTAACTGATTTATATACCCAGATGTGGATCGAAATAGGCCAATCACAGGGGCGGATCCAGACCGACTTACGAGACTTACGGAAGTCGGTCAATTTTTTTGAAAATAAAAAAAGATTATGAAAATTGTTAAAGAGGAAAATAAAATACAAAATGTATAAACTTTCCCTGATTTTATTCCTTGGGCATAAGAATGAAAAATCAAGTAATAAACTGCTTGACGTTTGCTGATATTAATTTGAAAATTGTTTCCTGTAAGCTTCATAGCTTCAAGACTCGATCTCGATCAGTCATGTTAGAATGGCCTCTTTTTGGCATAGGAGAGTTCTTTAATTCGAGACTGTTCCAAATAAGGAAAGTAGAACAATCGCTGAAATTTGTTCGTTTGTTTTGAGTTGAAATCCTCAATTCTTATTGGTAAGTCTGTCCGCGGGGGGTATTTTCGAGATTCTTGCACAATACGGCTAAATCCCATTGTTTTCTATTGTCTTTTAAACAATAAAATGCTCAAATCTGATTAGTAAGTCGGTCATTATTGCGTTGTAAGTCGGTCAGAAACGATCCGTAAGTCGGTCGCCATCGCAGAGTCCTCTAGCTTTATTACCTCGCAATCTTCTCAAACAACTGTTTTGGCGGGCATTTTCATAATTTCTTGGTAAAAAGAATCTTGTATGGAAGCTCGTGATCTAAGTGAAATGAAGTCGAAATACAGGATTGAAGATGAATCCCAAAAGGCAGAAAAATCAAACAATAAAGAATAGCTAGGTCTAATGCAAGTAAGCTTTTTCTCGTTTTATAATTCTCCTTATTTTAGGCCTAAATCTACCTAAACTTGAAGACTTTGGTGTGAGTGGCCTAAAAACGTTTACCCTCCTTTTATCTTAGAGACCAGCACCAAACCTACCAATACCTTTGTAAACAGTTTTGCTCATTCAATTTTATTTTATAGTTCTGCAATTGAAACTGAACTGAAGTAGAATAGACTCGCTTTCCTTGCTTAGCTAATACTTTGGAAGGCTAATTGCCATGCCTTGCCCCATAGGAGGAAAGGCTGGTCTAAAATCAAATAGGCCTAACCCGTAAGCAGTAAGACCTCAGACTCTACAGAAAGGAACCTTTCAGACCTTTTCTTGAAATTATTTACCTACTAAGAAACCTTTAATAAAACCCCAACAACATTTGGGGCTAGTACATGGGTAATTTTTGCTCATTTTTGCCTGTCCTGAGTGAAGGTAATAGGGTAATAGACCCCCTAGGGTCCTCACCACCCTGATGATTATTAGTAATCATCCCTATCAATAAAAATATAGCAGTGTTGTATTGATTTCAATTAATTTTAGTGTACCATGGGGTTATCCTGACAATTTTCCAATGTCTGGTTAAACATTCCACCCTTTGATGCCCAGGAGCTTTAAGTATCCTTAGGTGCCTAGATTATTCTATCCAAAGATTTGTGCCTAGATTTTTTGGTCTACAGTGTATAAAATATGCTATATTCTAAGCCAATTTCTTGCCTTAGAAACTGTCAAATGTCAGGAGCTTCTGGGGGATTCGCCCCCTAGACCCCCACCAGGGCTCCACCCTGGACCCATTTTGTTTGTAAGTCTGTCAACTTTCAGTCCTGGATCCGCCCCTGAAACAGAAAAGAGGTGAATGATTGGTATGGTGTGGGAAAACCAATCAACACCCACGAAACAGTGAGCTGACCAATAAGATTATTTCAAGAGTCCTAAGGCGAAAACGAGTCCTTCTGTCTACACTGTGTGCTAAAGCCTACAGTGAGAATTGCTTTTGAATAATTGGCAGAGCAAGATCTACCTTTCACTTAGCTATTTTGGAATCTGTCTACATAAAAACCAGGGATCCCCTATTGTGTAGACAGAAGGAGTTCGTTTTCGCCTTAGGACTCTTGAAATAATCTTATTGGTCAGCTCACTGTTTCGTGGGTGTTGATTGGTTTTCCCACACCATACCAATCATTCACCTCTTTTCTGATTGGCCTATTTCGATCCACATCTGGGTATATAAATCAGTTAGGTTTCTGTTTCGTTCTCTTTCTGACGTATTACTCTGTTGAGTGTCAGACGAAAAGCTTAAGTAGTAATCTATGTGTTCGTTTCATTATGGTTCCAATTTTTCTGGCTATACTGAATATTCTAAATACTCAGATGAATCGCAATAGAAGTAGAAGTTGATGAAAATGGAAATTTCATCATTAACAAAGCTGTGTTTCTAGATCTCTTGACGAAAGCAGCTAGCATGTTTGATCTGAACTAGAAGCTAACACAACTAATCAAAATGTTTAAATAAAGTTAGGCAAAAAAGGTTAACCAATAACTGACCCAGAAGAGTTCAAAATAATTTGTGCTGAAGCTGGATCATTAAAACTATTCAGCATAATAGCTGATGCCATGAAATAAGAGCTGTCTCAGTCATTTCTCTGATGATACAATTTGGAAAAAATCATAAAAAACCGATAACAAGAGAAATTTTTTTACATATTGAAAGTTAGGGACCGGTCATTAAGTATCTGCTAGGGTGGGCCGGAGAAAATATGGATGGGCCATGAAATAAATTTCAGCACATTGGGTGGGCTAGCAAATAATTTTTGCAGTTGTTGGTGGGCCATGAAACAAATCTATTGAGGTATACTGCAAAATTCATCACAATGAAATTTTTCTCAATAATCACACAAGACGTATTTGGTCATAAAGCTTAAAAACAGTATATCGTCTTTTTAGTCTGGCATCTGAACTGGCATTGGAACTGAAACTTGTTAAACCTACATCACAAGAGTGACTGAGAACAATAGATGGGGTTGCTTTGGGGCAATTTTCAAACATTTCTACAATTGTATAGCCAGAAAAATCGGAAACATAATGAAACGAACACATGGATTACTTAAGCTTTTCGTCTGACACTCAACAGAGTAATACGTCAGAAAGAGAACGAAACAGAAACCTAACTGATTTATATACCCAGATGTGGATCGAAATAGGCCAATCAGAAAAGAGGTTAATGATTGGTATGGTGTAGGAAAACCAATCAACACCCGAGATACAGTGAGCTGACCAATAAGATTACTTCAAGAGTCCTAAGGCGAAAACGAACTCCTTCAGTTAGGTTTCTGTTTCGTTCTCTTTCTGACGTATTACTCTGTCGAGTGTCAGACGAAAAGCTTAAGTAATCCATGTGTTCGTTTCATTATGTTTCCAATTTTTCTGGCTATACTGAAGTTCTGTACCATCCAAAGACCATTTCTACAATTGCGCATTGCTTTTTTGGTTTTACGGCTTTTCTCTCCTTGTTTTTCTTTTCTGTCATTTCCTTTTGATTTGTAAGGGAAGACAACATTTCTTTTGCTGACTGTTAAGCATCATGCTCAAAAAGATCCTTTTCAATAAGCTGCGTCAATGCATCCAATTGATACCATGGTTTAAGGTTTGGTTCTTGGCAAAGAACATCTTTTCCTTTTATCTTTACTTAAACACTCTGCAAGAATTTATATTCTCTCTTTCCATTTGTCAGCATTTTTGTGGTTTCAAAAACTTTAGATAGTAATCTCCTCTCTTTTCTCAAAACAGCCTTGCGGGCATTTTCTTGGGAGCGCTGCCATTTTCTCTTACTTTCTTCTCTTAGATCTGCATTCTCTGAAACTTTCCTACTAAACATGTTCACTTTTGTTATTATTTTTGTCTGACATATCTGCAATTTCATTCTCAAGGTCTTAAGTTCATCTAATCTTTGATCATAAAAATTCAATTCATTGGCTTTCCAGGCTCTTACATCATTGACCTTGTTGGACAGAAGTGGAGGTTTTTCACTAACTCTTTGATTAATCTCAGCTTCTCTCAACAAAACTTTCTCAATAACTCCTTGTGCTGATAATGATGTTGCTTTGTCACCAGTCTTAAAGTGTGCAAGCTCTGACATGAATCTCTAGACATTAATGGCATTGCCATCCTTGCCCTCTTTATCGAAGAGGTTTTGGACACTTCCTTCAAACGATTTCCAACCTTCATTAATTGTCCATCTTGTGATGCGTTGCTACAAAACATAATTCTTGAACTGCAATGGTTCCAAAAGGTCAAATGCTGCCTCACATAATTCAGACAATACTCCGTTAAAAAACTGCATCTAAGCTGTCAAAGGATTGGGAATCCAAAGCTATCTTGCTAGGGCATGCCCTACAAACAGAGAAATATAGAACTAATATAAATATTTTGAGAATTTAAGACTAAATAAGATATATTTCCTGGTGATTAACAGATTTAAATTCAAAAGATATGATGAGACAACAACCTACTATCTTGTCATCTGGTCTACAATTAAATACACAAATACACAGCTTTTTACTACCACGCGAACACAGGATTCTTCATGACCAGAAATAATGATAAGCATGAAAAAGGACAGATATAGCTTTAAGGCTTAATCACATTACACTTACAGGTTTGTACTCCACTGAGTGAATCGTCACCCATTGTTGTCGACTGTCGACTGGCTTGCATTAACTGTTAATGGGATGCCGTGTTTCGATTTAGAGCTCAGGATTTATTGCAGCAGATGTGAATCTTTTCCTGTGACCTGGTTTCTCGAAGATTCCAACTTCCTTTATAACTTCAGCTAGCTCATCAGAAGATATGTCCAGTAGCTGCACCATATCATCATAGCCAAGATCAAAAAGCTTGTTTGCATACTGATTTAGATTATTTTTCCCAAGGAAATCTCTCACTTGATCCGCCATGTTTTACGCTGTCAGCAGTTTGCAGCAGCAGCAACAACATCAAACTGTTCAATTCAATTTTTTTTTCTTGATTCTTTATTCTTTGCACAAAAATGGCTGTAAGTTGTTACGAGAGTGACAATAAACTTTGTGCAGAAATACGGAGCCAATCTTGTTTAACAAGGATGGGCCATGAAACATTTTCCTACATGGTAGATGGGCCATGAAATTTTTTTATTTCTTTCATGTTGGGCCACCAAATTTTTTGAGAAAATTTCCATTTTCTCTCGAGCACACTCTATTAGATACTTAATGACCGGTCCCATACCTAATGAATGGTATTGAAACATTAAAATCGGTACAGATTGATTCTCACAAGACCAAATTGAAATTTATTTATCAAAAATTAGAAGTAGATTTGGTTGGAATAACAACCAAACAGCTTTACAACTTAAATATGCAACCAATTTAATTTTCAATTCATTTCTCTTTAAATCTGTGTACCGAAACCCTAGGGTTTACACCAAACATTACTCATTGAAAAGAATTTACTTAAGTTCTTTCAAAGACGTTGTAGAAGCTCTGTTTAATCCTGAATGTTTAGCATCATTTTCAAAAAATTGGTATAATTACTAGGTATCTTTACAAATGGCCCACACCAATCCTATGGCAGGTCAAGTAGCTTCTAGCGTATATATTCTTATAAGAATAATTTCAGCCTCGTCTATTATCATCGTTAACTTTCCTTTTGTATTTTAGGGGCATAAGATTTCAAATCACATGGTACTGGTGTAATATTGCACGGAACAAACAAATCATTTAAATTCGTTGATACCGAAGAATAAGGCAGAAGAAAAGCTTTGATAGATTTTACATTTATCACTTGACAACTATTACTGGCTATTATTTTCATTATACATATATACAAACATACCTAACATGCATAAGGAATTTCGTAACATGAATTCACTTTTTTAAGTTCTTTCTGAGGAATAGTAGGATTTATTACTTAGACCTAATAACAGTCAAAACTGCTAATGTTACAAAGTATCCGTCTTGCCATTGTTCCAAAACAACAACATATGACAAATCTTTGTTTATGCTTTATAACATTTTAGACTCGTGTTATTTGCTTTGAATATTGATATCAGATAAAAGTCAAAAACTGTGGAGGATTTTACATATATAACTGGACACCTATTACTGGCTTTTATTTACATTATACATATATACAAATATACCTAACATGCATAAGGAATATTGTAACATAAATTCACTTTTTTCTGCCCTTTCTTAACTTTTTTCTGATGAACAGTAGGATTTATTACTTAGACCTAATAACAGTCAAAACTGCTAATGTTACAAAGTATCCGTCTTGCCATTGTTCCAAAACAACAACATATGAAAAATCTTTGCTTATACTTCATAACATTTTAGACTCGTGTTGTTTGCTTTAAATATTAATGTCAGATAAAAGTCAAGAACTGTGGTAGATTTTACATATATCACTTGACACCTATTACTGGCTGTTATTTTCATTATACATATATACAAACATACCTAACATGCATAAGGAATTTCGTAACATGAATTCACTTTTTTTCTGCCCTTTCTTAACTTCTTTCTGAGGAACAGTAGGATTTATTACTTAGACCTAATAACAGTCAAAACTGCTAATGTTACAAAGTATCCGTCTTGCCATTGTTCCAAAACAACAACATATGAGAAATCTTTGTTTATGCTTTATAACATTTTAGACTCGTGTTATTTGCTTTGAATATTAATATCAGATAAAAGTCAAAAACTGTGGTGGATTTTACATATATAACTGGACACCTATTACTGGCTTTTATTTTCATTTTACATGTATACAAACATACCTAACATTCATAAGGAATTTCGTAACATGAATTGACTTTTTCTGTCCTTACCAAACTTCTTTCTGATGAACAGTAATATTTATTACTAAGACCTAATAACAGGCAAAACTGCTAATGTTCCAAAGTATCGGTCTTGCCATTGTTCCAGAACAGCAACATATGAAAAATCTTTGCTTATACTTCACAACATTTTGGACTCATGTTATTTGCTTTAAATATTAATGTCAGATAAAAGTCAAAAACTGTGGTAGATTTTACATATATCACTTGACAACTATTACTGGCTATTATTTTCATTATACATATATACAAACATACCTAGCATGCATAAGGAATTTTGTAACATGAATTCACTTTTTCTGCCCTTTCTTAACTTCTTTCTGAGGAACAGTAGGATTTATTACTTAGACCTAATAACAGTCAAAGCTGCTAACGTTACAAAGTATCCGTCTTGCCATTGTTCCTAATTAACAACGTATTGAAAATCTTTGCTTATGCTCTATAACATGTTTGACTCATGTTATTTGGTTTAGATATTAATGTCAGATAGTAGTCAAAAACTGCGGATAACAAATACTTATTTAGAGAAAAAGAGATAACGACACTGCAGTTGCAGTTTTCTTGGCCAAAGGAAGCTACATTTAAAGAAAATTGAAAAAGCAAAGACTATGTCGTCTTCGCAGAAAAAATTGGTCTTGCTGGGTAAAACCAGGTAGAACAGAGGCATGGTGGTACAATCATGTTGTAGACGCAGTGTCAAAGGAAAGCTGGAACAAGAATTTTGGATGTTGGGATTTTCAAACCCAACACGAGAAGAGAAAGTCAAAAAAGGGAGCAATGAGCAAGTCTAAAGGTGGGATAGCCTCATCAAAAGCAATCAGTAGTATGCCTGCCAACATAAGATTAAGAAAAAGAAAATTTCATTCTCAGACAGTGACTTCATTTCTGAAATTTCTGACTCCAATATAATTGCTGTTGAAGAGACTCATGAACATGAACAGACAAATATGAATATTTTAGGTTTACAAAAACTAATTTCACTGAAGCGGAAAAAGGTTAAGCAGAAATCTTCTGGATGTATAGCAATCTATATCAAACTCTTCCTCAAGAACATTGTCCATCATCTACAAAACAAGGATTTTACAGATGACATTGCTGATTGTGATAAAATAAAAGGAACACATCTTAACTCAGGAAGAGATATTTTCGCAGGCACAGTTTATTTAGTCCAGATGGATATGAAAACAAAAGTAGCAAAGATCACATTACAAATCTTGAAAAACAAGTGCATTTTCATAAAAATAAAGGAGAAGTTATAATACAAAGGAGACTTTAATGCTAGGACTGGGAACTTGCAAGAAACAGTAGAGTACAGTACGTATTTTGATAATAACAACATAACAGAAATAGAAACTAATTCTCAACTAGACATGTCATTGAGAATATCTAAAGACAACATCAGCACATCTAGAGGGAGAGAACTTATAGATATGTGTACCACAAATGACCTATACATAGTTAATTGGAGAAAGCTAGGTGATACCATAGGAAATTACACTTGTTTTCAATGGAATGGGTCTAGTGTGGAAGACTATCTGATCACTTCTGGGACAATTATAAATAGTATAAATTATCTACAAATACAGCCATTAAAATCTTGTCTTTCAGCTCATTGTGCACTGACATATTCGATTCAGTTGGGTAAAGCAATTAGAAATAAGACTACCAAAGGCAACTTACAGAAAAAATTCCACCAAGGTTTGTTTGGAATGAAAAAGCATGTACATCTTTATATCTGTTAGGCGCGCAGAGGTTAACAGCAGTTAATACTTCCGGGGGAAGGTGTTCTTCTATGTATTGTCCTGTCAGGTATCACGCTGTGCCATGTGCCATGATATAGCATGTTGTGCATTGCGGTTTCATATCGATCATAAACTCAGAAAACACAGGTTTGATTCGACAACGTTCAAATTTTTAAAGTTTTATATTAGCGGAATTGTTGCTTATTATATCATATCGATATTCTGGTTAGGAAGTTTCTGTTTTACAATCATTATTAATTTGGTCGATCTTGTTACGTGATGTTCCCGAGAATCGTGCTCTGTCTGACGCTTCAAGAATTTGCCTAAGAACCTGGCGTTCGTCCTGTCTCGACTAGAGAGAACTAGTTTACTTGTGTCTTTTATTCGATTTCTTCATGATCTTACTACGAGTGCTGATCATTCAAGTGGATTTGACAGACTTCACCAACTATTCCTGATTACACCGTATCTTCTCAGCGATTAACCTTATTGATTCGTCCGTCGCTCCAGTTTCTTCAAGTTGCCTAGCAGCAGGGGAGGAATTCAAAGCGGTTCTTACGTTTTCAAAGGATTTATTGTTTATTTTGTTGAATTGGAGCAGCTTCGACTTAATGAGGAGAATTTGGATTTTCACCATCGTGGTTTTCTGGGTGAGAGAATTCCGATTATATATTTTTGATTTTCATGGAGGGTTTTTAATTTCCGTGACCCTTGATTCTTAGGATCAGACTTAGCTGGCACTGTTTGATATAATTTGTCACGCTATTTGTTTGAAGCCAAAACCTCCACGTTGGAAGTCTTAATGCGTAGACTATTTGGTCAGTTGCAGCAATTGCCTGCCCGCCAATTATTCCTCTTCCATATGTTTTGGAAATTAAATTAGCTTCCCATCTAAGGCTTCGGTCAACTTCTCTCAGTTGGTATTTTTCTCACTGACTTTATGCATGAGTTTATGAGATATGATAGAGGTGCATGGGTTAGTGTGCTGATCTTCATCAGCGTAATACCTTATTGGTTTTACTGATAGGTTTTACTGGTAGATTTAGATATAGACTATTAGTCTGCACCCAGTTACTGTCCCCTCTTTATTAAAGTGACTCAACCACAGGGGGCCCAGTGTCCAGCAGTTGTCATCTCTGTATGTTTCATCAAGTGTTATCTCTGGGATTTAAGTATGAATCTTCTTATGGTGCGCAGTGGTTGCACAGTTGTAGTGCACTAGAGTAAGGATCTAGGGGTTGCAGGTTAGTGTAATACGTGGGGTAATTTTCATTCTCATAAATATCCCAATGGAATTATTTTATCTCAAACTCTCAGGTTTAGGCTACATATGCTAGCATACCTGAGACTATTAATTTAATTATGCATTTGGCAAGGGTTGCACCAATTACAAAAATTTGATGTTTGTCTAGCCAATAGGGTAGTTACTCATCAAATCTTAACAATGCCATCTATTCAGGTTAACATTCTAGATGAACAACATTTAGTTTGATACACTCAAATCACACACAAAGAATTGCAAAACAAGCAAATCGACAGGAAAATTTCCTGGTTTTCTTAGGATAGCCTTCCTTCATCCGCTGATTGGTTGTACACATTCAGTGTCAGATTTACATAACTTTTGTCTTTCAGCTTTGAGTCGTTACGATATTAGTTTGAGCTTTTAATATTTTTGAGTGTAAAGCTTATTTTATTTCCATTTTATATAGGTTTTGCTTCTATTCATGAAAGCATTTTGGTTTACCAGTGTTTTGCCAGAGGAGGCAAGTTTCTATTGATATTACATCCAAGGAGTTGATTCCCATTGGGCTTGCTACCCATTTTTTGGGGTGATTCATGGTCTTGTTAGATGCATTGCTTCTAGCTGTGACAACATGGCGATGGTTATTTGTTTAGGCAAGGTACTTGTAGGATTAACATTTGGCTTTATAGTCAATGGAACAAATAATTTCAGCCGTATTACATTCATTTACACATACCGCTGTGTATGTTCCAGGTGTCTGCGATGAACAAGCTGAGGCGCTGTCACAATCAGATTCATTGGCATTCTAGTTCAAGTTCTGTGCCTACTATTGACTCCATCCTAGTTCAAGTTCCCAGACATCTACTTTGTGATTTGCTGCTGAGGGTTTCAATGTTGTGGTTATAGATTATTAACCTGTTTGTTTAACTAGGAACCTCTTTTGGTTTTGTGTAAAACACCTATATACTGGACTTTTGTAGTCTTTTCCAATTACCTTGTCATAAAGAATAATTTGCAATTATACTGTTAGTTTAGGGCCATTTGGCTTGGGCCGTTAATTTAGATATATTTTCATCCTGAGATTGGCAACTATACCGCTGGGTTTGGACCATTTGCCTTTGCCGTTGGTTTTGATATATCATGATCCAAAAAACTGGCAGTTTTGCCGTTGACCTTGTGCGGTTGGCCTTTGGCCATGGCTTCGTTGTATTGTTATCCAAAAACTGGCAGTTTTGCCGCTGGCCTTTGGCCATGGTTTCGTTATGTTATTATCCAAAAACTGGCAGTTTTGCCACTGGCTTTGTGCCGTTGGCCTTTGGCCATGGTTTCGTTGTATTGTTATCCAAAAACTGGCAGTTTTGCCGCCGGCCGTTTGGCCATGGTTTCGTTATGTTATTATCCAAAAACTGGCAGTTTTGCCACTGGCTTTGTGCCGTTGGCCTTTGGCCATGGTTTCGTTGTATTGTTATCCAAAAACTGGCTGTTTTGCCGCTGGCCTTTGGCCATGGTTTCTCGTTGTATTGTTATCCAAAAACTGGCAGTTTTGCCGCTGGCCTTTGGCCATGGTTTCTCGTTGTATTGTTATCCAAAAACAGGCAGTTTTGCCGCTGGCCTTTGGCCATGGTTTCGTTGTATTGTTATCCAAAAACTGGCAGTTTTGCCGCTGGCCTTTGGCCATGGTTTCTCGTTGTATTGTTATCCAAAAACTGGCAGTTTTGCCGCTGGCCTTTGGCCATGGTTTCTCGTTGTATTGTTATCCAAAAACTGGCAGTTTTGCCGCTGGCCTTTGGCCATGGTTTCGTTGTATTGTTATCCAAAAACTGGCAGTTTTGCCGCTGGCCTTTGGCCATGGTTTCTCGTTGTATTGTTATCCAAAAAACTGGCAGTTTTGCCGCTGGCCTTTGGCCATGGTTTCGTTCTATTGTTATCCAAAAACTGGCAGTTTTGCCGCTGGCCTTTGGCCATGGTTTCTCGTTGTATTGTTATCCAAAAAACTGGCAGTTTTGCCGCTGGCCTTTGGCCATGGTTTCTCGTTGTATTGTTATCCAAAAACTGGCAGTTTTGCCGCTGGCCTTTGGCCATGGTTTCTCGTTGTATTGTTATCCAAAAACTGGCAGTTTTGCCGCTGGCCTTCGGCCATGGTTTCTCGTTGTATTGTTATCCAAAAACTGGCAGTTTTGCCGCTGGCCTTTGGCCATGGTTTCGTTGTATTGTTATCCAAAAACTGGCAGTTTTGCCGCTGGCCTTTGGCCATGGTTTCTCGTTGTCTTGTTATCCAAAAACTGGCAGTTTTGCCGCTGGCCTTTGGCCATGGTTTCGTTGTATTGTTATCAAAAAACTGGCAGTTTTGCCGCTGGCCTTTGGCCATGGTTTCGTTGTATTGTTATCCAAAAACTGGCAGTTTTGCCGCTGGCCTTTGGCCATGGTTTCTCGTTGTCTTGTTATCCAACAACTGGCAGTTTTGCCGCTGGCCTTTGGCCATGGTTTCGTTGTATTGTTATCAAAAAACTGGCAGTTTTGCCGTTGGCTTTTGGCCATGGTTTCGTTGTATTGTTATCCAAAAACTGGCAGTTTTGCCGCTTGCCGTTTGGCCATGGTTTCGTTATGTTATTATCCAAAAACTGGCAGTTTTGCCACTGGCTTTGTGCCGTTGGCCTTTGGCCATAGTTTCGTTGTATTGTTATCCAAAAATTGGCAGTTTTGCCGCTGGCCGTTTGGCCATGGTTTCGTTATGTTATTATCCAAAAACTGGCAGTTTTGCCACTGGCTTTGTGCCGTTGGCCTTTGGCCATGGTTTCGTTGTATTGTTATTCAAAATCATCCTACTTATTCCTTTCCTTGCTTTTCTTTTCTCTCTTTCTATTTTCGGAGGCTGGGTTCTAAGGTTAGCTCTTAGGGTTACCTTTATGGTTGGTGATTGGTGGGTACACTTGCGTGTCCTTTGGCCGGAAATATTTTCCCTGTTTCAATCACCGCCCATACAGGTCATATTGATCAGGCAGAATTTAGGGCTGATGCATTTGCCGCCCAATTCCTGATACCTTACCCCGGTAGAGTATTAAATATCTGTTAGGCGCGCAGAGGTTAACAGCAGTTAATACTTCCGGGGGAAGGTGTTCTTCTATGTATTGTCCTGTCAGGTATCACGCTGTGCCATGTGCCATGATATAGCATGTTGTGCATTGCGGTTTCATATCGATCATAAACTCAGAAAACACAGGTTTGATTCGACAACGTTCAAATTTTTAAAGTTCCCACCCTCCTCCCTTTCACTCTTTCTTTTCAGTATTCTCCTCTTCTTTTCTCGCGGTGGTTCTTCCTCCGTGGGACAAGGTGCATTGGTGCATTGCATATTGATCAGGCAGAATTTAGGGCTGATGCATTTGCCGCCCAATTCCTGATACCTTACCCCGGTAGAGTATTAATATTGATAAACTAAATGAAACAAAAGTAGAGAGTAGTATAGAGGCCGTTAATTTACAGATAATCAAGTCAGATTCGAGTTCCTCATGCAATGATGCAGTAGGAACCCTTACAAACCTGATTAACTCCTTGTGTATTACTTCAAGAATCAAAACCATGAAAAGTTGCAGAATCTCAGATACAAAGCATAAAAATTGGTTTGATAGAGAGTGTAAGGAAATGAAAAGACAACTGTCAAAATTAGGTAAATACATCTCCCTTGAACCTAAAGATTCTGATATTAGAGCAGAGCTAAAAAATATCAAAATGTTAATCAAAAACAAGAAACTTGCCTTTAAAGATAATCTAATGAAAGCTATGAGAGAATCAGAAAATGACCCAAAACAGCTTTGCAAGCTACTAGACCAACTAAAAAGTGAAGGTGTAGTTAAAGCGGACTTTGTTTCTTCAATAGAACCTGAGAGATGGATAGAAATGCTTCAGGAACTTCTTTATAACCCTGATAACCACGATGAGAGCAACATAAAACAGAATGAGCTGCAAAGGATTGGTTCTCATGGCTACTTTTGCTATAAGATGAAGTATAGTATCAATATTCAAGCTGTGTGCGATCACGAGGGACGTTTTCTTGATGTTGACTGTTCTTGGCCGGGAAGTGTCAACGATGCAAAGATTTTCAATAACAGCTCCATAAACAAGATTTCCCAAAACGAAAATCTACCAAATGTGAAAAGAAAGCTAAATGAAGATGATGAATTCCTCGTTGGCCCAGTGTTAATTGGAGACCCAGCATACCCCTTGTTGCCTGGAATTTTGAAAGAATCTTCTATTTGTACAAGCAATGGGGAAGTAATTTTTAATGTGAAATTGATATCTGCACGCAATCAAATTGAATGCGCCTTTGGGCGACTGAAGGAAAGGTGGCGAATTTTTAATCGACCAGTAGATTTAGGTCTTGGTTTTGTCCCAACAAAGGCGTATACATGTTTCGTGTTGCATAATTACTGTGAATCAGTAAAAGCATCAATCAACCAAGAGGCACTCAACAATGAAATTTGTGAAAGCAGAGACAAGCAAGACTGTTGTCACCACTCAAATCAAGATAGGTTATATACATATAACATTTTTCACAAGGCTGTTTTATCGAAATGTGTGTGCCATCTATACAGCCAACAACCATAGGAAAGCCAAACTTTTCTTCAAAATTGGACATGAGAATTTCCATACTTTCTTCAGTGTCAGGAAATTTAATGAGTTTTGGTCCAGGAACTTTCGATATGGCATTAAATACTTTGCGGATTGTGTGTGATAGCGTAGATAGAGATATTCCAAAAGAGTTGCAAGTCATACGCAATGAGCCTTGATCCTTTAAATAATACAGAGTCATAGTCAGCTTTTTCAAGGATTTTATGGTATCCCCACGAAATGAGTCAGCACTTGGCTCGATGTACACACGCAATAATTCTTCAAGATTCATAAAATCATCCTTGGACATTCTGAAATTCAAATCCTCTGGAAGCATTGTATCTTGTAGAAAATTTCTCCACCACTTGTTTGTACGCCCAAGTTTCATGCCGGCACGAAAACTCTCATGTGAAGGAGCTCTTAGTTAACAGGGAAAAAGTTAAAAGAATGTCTTCAGTTGATATTCCAATATTAATCAAACCATTTTTAAAAGGCTCTGTATGCCAAGTCAGGGGTCTTGGATCCTCTAATGATGAGTTATGGACATACTTTTTTGGAGAAGCAGAGAATATGTTCTTAAGAACGGTCTACTTTAGTCCTGAAACCTATGAAAAAAGAATTAATAAAGATTGTATAATCAGTTTAGAAAAGGAAATTGCTTATTTTAAGTCCAAAGGGAAGATCTTAGTCCAAGGTGACTTTAATGCTAGAACAGGGCATGAACAAGACTTAATAACAAGACTTAATTTGATTAGACCTAACGATGATAGGCCTAATCAAACACTCGAGGCTGGGACTGGGTGAGTCTACCCATCAGAACGACCTGTTTGGATTTCGCATTTTCAATCCTAACTCACTGAAACCATTGAAGGGAAGTCCTCTATTACTTATTATTCTGGACGAGACCATAAAGGAATTTGTTAACTTCATTGCTAAGAATATGAATCATAAAGATCACAAAGCTATATCCCTTTGACGCACTTTCCCAATTATTTATTTAATGATTTTCAAGATTCAGCCATACCTAGCCCTATTCATAATCAAACCGAGTTTGATGGCTCAAACCGACAATGATGGGTCAAATCAACCTTGTAATATTTGCCTAAAAAATGTACACCAGAAATCAAAATTGTGCTGTCAATGTGGCAAACTCATACACATGAAATGTACCTTGCCATGTGAATTTGAATCTTCTCCTGGTAACTGGATCTGCCTTTATTGTACCATTCATTACAACTCCAAAATTTTTCTATTCACCTTAGAGCCGGAGGAGTTGCTACAACAAATAAATTTCTTTGGCTTACCTTCTCTTACTGACTCTATGCCATCTTTTGAAATATCATCTAAACTTGCCAATTTGCCCAATCTGTCTGATTATGATATTGATGATAATATACAACAAGACAAAAGTTCTCAATACTGCTCAGCAGATGAAATTTACTCTTTTATAACCACCAATAAGGATCTATCATTCTTTCATATGAACATTCGCAGCCTTTCATTGCATCATGATGAATTACAGGCACTCATAACTAGCCTTAAAGCTAATATCCAAGTAATAGGTTTGTCTTAAATCAAAGCCTCTTTCAATGTCCCAATAAAACTATCATCGGTCTTCCATGCAACATTTAATGCAACATTTGCCCAAAAATATTTGAAAGTCCTCGATTGTTTTTGTTGGGGTGGCCAAACGCTTACAACATTTCACGCAACATTTCAAACAACATTTCACAAAACATTCACGTCATGTGTCGCCTGAATTCTTCCCTTCCACCAAAAAAGAAAGCAAAATCTGGTAATTTCAAGGTCACATCGCATGACTGCATTACAACTCTTGGTGTCAATATTCCTCTAATATGGTGGAATTTCCATAGGTTCACTTTTTATTTGACCATAGGTGCACATAAATTGATTTACAATACCCCTCCAGAATATTTTATTTAAGATCAAAACAACTTTTATCAAATTCAAAATTTCTAAGTGGTGTGGTAAATAACGTTAAGATTTCCACAATAAATCCCAATCTCGAACCACACACAAGGAAATGGCCTAGCCTTAACACACATGCGCTCAAAAATCAGAAACAAGGCAAGAATTCAGTGAATAAATAAGCAAATATAAATCAACAAAACAAACTTGAATAAATTTTTGGTATTCTCACCAGAGAAGTTCTGCGAAATTCCAAAGCTCTAAATTATAACACAGACTAGATTGCAATAGGAGCCTGGTAAGAGCAGTTTCGTAGGCCCTAGGGGGATAGGCACGTATAAAAGGAAATTTAGGGGCTGTTTCAGCCTTCTTTGTGAGCAACTGCACTGTGCACAGAACAAAAACGACAGATATAACTGCTTGCCGTTCGCTGACTGGATATGGCACAAGCTCCGAAACCAGAAGAGCCAGAGATAGCAGAGGTCCTGGCCGAGCTTGATTACCCAGCCGAGGTACAGACTCCTCAATTTGTAAACCAACCGGCCCTTGCTTCTGAAAACAACATTACCCATGCACCGAGCTCAATCCACCAAACACAACCAGTAAGTTACCTTTTAAAAAAAGTTGTTAGTTGTACTCTTTCACGCCCAAGTAACGTGGCCTTTACAATTTTTAACTGCTTATGGCCTTTCACAAAAATTGCAACACTCCCTTGGGTCCCGTGGGAAGCTTTTCGGAGGGCAGTACACACAATTTTTCAAGCCTATCATCAGCAATATACAAAAAATACTATTAACAGATATCAGGAGTTTGGCTAAGAAATGTACTCTTACTGCAAATATTTTGACCAAACCAACAAAATTACAGCGAAAGACCTGCGAAAAGCACGGCATCGCTTGCCCTTAGGCCCATAGCCAATTATTTTTTGTACAAAATCTTTTACCAGCGAAAGACCTGCGGACAGCATGGCATCGCTACCCTATAGGCCCAAAGGCAACTATTTCTTAACTTCATGTTCTAAAGCAGCGAAAGACCTGCGAAAAGCACGGCATCGCTAGCTTTAGGTTTAGGTAATTATTTCTTAACTGCATGTTCTTTAGCAGCGAAAGACTTGCGAAAAGCACGGCATCGCTAGCTTTAGGTTTAGGTAATTATTTCCTTACTTCATGTTCTATAGCAGCGAAAGACCTGCGAAAGGCACGGCATCGCTAGCTTTAGGTTTAGGTAATTATTTCCTAACTTCATGTTCTATAGCAGCGAAAGACCTGCGAAAAGCACGGAATCGCTAGCTTTAGGTTAAGGAAATTATTTCTCAACTTCATGTTTTATAGCAGCGAAAGACCTGCAAAAAGCACGGCATCGCTAGCTTTAGGTTTAGGTAATTATTTTTTAACTTCATGTTCTATAGCAGCGAAAGACCTGCGAAAAGCAGGGAATCGCTAGCTTTAGGTTTAGGTAATTATTTCTTTACCACATGTTTTAGCAGCGAAAGACCTGCGAAAAGCACGGCATCGCTTGCCCTTAGGCCTATAGGCGAAATTATTTCTTAACTGCATGTTGTTTAGCAGCGAAAGACCTGTGAAAATCATGGCATCGGTAGCCCTTTGGTTAAGCAATTATTTATTTACTGCATATTTATAGCAGCAAAAGACCTGCGAAAAGCATGGCATCGCTGCTTTTAGGCCAAAATAGGCAATAATTTGTACTGGGTTTTAGCAGCAAAAAAAAACCTTCGTAAAGCATTGCATCGTTTGATTTTAGGGTGGGTAGTAAATCATTTAATTTTATGATTTTAACAGCGAAAGACCTGCGAAAAGCATGGCATCGTCTGACTGTCAGATCTTTAAGCCAAGGAAAAATATTATGCTACACATCTTCTATGAGCAAAAATCTGAAAAAAGAGAAGATAAAAAAAAAACAAGCATGGTTTAACAATACAAAATTCATTTTCTGTGAGCATAATTCACAACCCTCCCATGGGTGATCATTTCAGCTTCATTATAAGTTCTTAATTGTTCCACAATTCAAGCGTGTTTGGGCATTAGACCTGCAAAATAGCAGACACATAGCTGCCTTTGCTTTTTGAGTTATTTTTATGTTTCCAGCAGCCAAAAAATCTGCAAAATAACAATACCTCACTAGCTTTACAGGGCCTTTATCGGATGACGACAACTTACTTTCATGGTTTCATATTAGAAAAACCCGCAAATGAACAAGGTTTTAGTGATTTTTAGACCTTTTAAGCAATCTTTATATTTTATAAGAAAATAAAAAACCGGTAGCAAAGGCAAGGCATATATTTCAGCAGTGGCGTATCTCGAGGGGTCAGGAAGGACAGGACACCCTTTTGAAGATCTATATAAAGAATTGGACAAAAAAAATTCAAGTTCATAACTGTTTGAAATTTATAACACCACTGTAGTAATTATTATTAATTTGCATACCAAAAAATGCATTTTCTGAAAAGGTAATCCAGAAATTTTGTCAAAAAATTTCCATTTCTTGCCCTTAAAAAATATTTATCAACGCCACAGTATATTTGGCCAAAAGTTTCCCAGTCAGGCATTACTCATTCGAGAACTCTCTCAAAAAATTACTATAAGACGGATTCGAAAATATGCAAATGGCTTGGTGCAGCCTCAACGGAGAACCTTCTGACCCAGCCAATCAGAAACCTTTGAGCTCGATAAGAGCTTTCGTGCAAAGGTCTTCAAAAACCTCAGCAATGGTCGTTTCTCTCAGACTCAATTTTAGAGCCTTGGTAATCACAATAGCCCAGAAACATATACAACGACACATATAAGCCCATTTTTTAACAAAGGAGGGGATTTGAGGGACCTCTTCTTCCTCTCAGCCACTTAGGGGCCTAACTAAAGACCTTTATACACGGCTTCACGCTGCTGTTCTAAGTGGTTGGGTTCGAGGATTCTCCTTCTCATCTGTTTTCCTTTTGTTTATAACTAATGTTAAATTATTCAAAACAAAACAAAAACAAAAACTTTCCTGATTAAAATGAACTTTCCTATTACCCTATTATACTTGAGTTATGGAGGTTTATATCTAGCTAGGTAATATATTTTGAAGCATTAAAATTGCGTTTACTTTTTGTATTACTTTGCCATCAAGATCTGTGGCCCCCAAAGCTCTCTCCATATCTTAGTGGTTTGGAAGGAAGACAACAGATCGGGTGAGAATACGTTGGTATATAAATCTCGCTTACTGTTTAGTTTCTGTTTGTATCACTTCGAAACGTCGAATGTCACAGATCACATTCCAGATTATCTCGAGTTCACTTTTTTTCTCTGATCGCAGTTGACATTCTGTTTCAGCTTCATTTTTCAGCTTAGATTCACCTTGACGACTCGGATTCAATTCAAGGCCCTGATTCGATTCACAAGTCTCAGATTTGCAAGTTTCCAGGGGTTATTCTGAATATTTTCCACACTCTCCCCCTATTTGACCCTGAAAAGGCATAAAATACATTTCAAAGATCTTCATTTTCTTCATAATGGTATGCCTCTCGAATGTTCGCAATGGCATCTGTTGCGGTCTTTCTCTTCTTGGGTCTCTTGCAAATCATAAGGCCCCTCAGCTCCCAATATCTGCAGGGTTTCTGCTGTTAGCACGTGTCTCCAATTATGCTCTTTTTCGTTGATCTTTCTGACTCTGTAAGTCTCCAATTGCTTGTATGTTCCTCCTCCTGAAATCCAGTGAAGCCATACTGTTGAATCTGTCCATACTTGAGTTAGGCTTATGTGCATTCCGTCAAGAACTGTGATTGAATTTAACAGCAAATTGCTGAGCAGGTGACAACTGACTAGCTCTAATCTCGGTATAATTAGATCTCTTTTACTGAGTCTCGACTTTGACACAAACACTCCTTGGTTGATTTCATTTCCTTGTCTGACTACAGCATGAATTACTGCAGAACATCCGTTCAAGCTTGCATCCGCAAAGCCGTGAAGCTCAATGCAAGTTATATCACTTCTCAACAGGGGTATTGATCTTGGTATCGTTACTTTTGCTGCGACCTCAGTCAGCCACCTCTCCCATCGTTTCAGCAGATCTTCTGGCAGCTTTACATTCCAGGGGGGCTTCCGGTCACAGATATCCCTGAATATCACTTTTGCTGTCAAAAGAATTGGTGAAACTACCCCTTGCTTAGAACTGTGCGTTTTGTGCCAAGTTTACCACTTGATAGGGTGTCTTCATTTTTATTCAATTCAAAACTCAGCAATTTTACTTCAGATTGCTTGGTCAGCAAGCTTTCCTTTGCAAAACTTGTTTCATTTTCACAAAAAGATTCATTCTCTTATTCTTTAACATTGAAATGCCACTTGGGGAGAGTAAACCCTCCAGGTTTATATATATATATATATATATATATATATAAACGTCACATGTCAAAGATCACATCCCAGATGTTCACGAGTTCACTTTTTTTTCTCTGATCGCAGTTCACACTCTGTTTCAGCTTCACTTTTCAGCTTAGATTCACCTTTACGACTCGGATTCAATTCAAGGCTCAGATTCGCTTGAAGTACAAGTTTCCAGTGGTTACTCTGAATATTTTCAACAGTGGAATATAGATTTTGAAATTGTCCAATTCTTTTACCCTACCCTGCGAGTGGAATTTTCATGTATTTTATGTACAACCCTTCACAACACACTAACTTTGTGTAAAAGGCTTTTTTTATCAACTTGCTTACAAAGGGGGCATTGGGTTTTTTTGGATGTCTGATTTGGTGAATGTTTGTTCGCATTCTCAGATTCTGATGTGTTTTGTCTGGATTTTGCATCTCATTCTTTCTGGAAGAATTAGATTTCCATGAGAATAATGGGTGTGTTTAGGAAATTTACTTAATATAGAATTTTGGGAGTAGGTGGGGTGAGTTTCACAGCGAAAACATAGCTATTTTCTAAATAGTTTTCAAGTAAAAAACTCGAAATAAAACGGGATTTTCAACCGTAGTTTCTTACCGAGAAAAACACACTAAACGGAGATTTTATTTTCATGTTAGTTTTACCTTCTGGTTTTTTGTGTATGAAATCATTAAAAAATTCTTAGTATTTGGTATGAAACGCGTAATAAAACAAAATATTCGTAGTTTCCAATGTATGAAATCAATAAGTAATTCTTAATTGTTTGTATGAAAAGCGTAAAAACACAAAAGATTCCTTGTTTCAAATAACAGAAAAATGAGTTTCTAATTATACTTTTCTAGACTTTTTTTTAAGAGTTCATATACAAGCAGTTGTAAGGTGTAGTTGATGTTAAACTCGCATTTATTTTTCTCCTTTAAACAACAACCCGCTTTTTGCTTTATAAGAGCCCATCTCAAGGTCTGGGACTCAAAGTTCATTGCATTTTCTATTGTTCTCAAAGTTGAAGGAAAAAAATATAACGAATGAATCCCTTCTATTTTACAAGAAATTCTAGGTTCCTTATAAACAGTTCCTTATAACAAAAAAATCTTGTAAAAGGACACTCTGTGAACCAGGGCTTGATGATAGGAAAGGTTTGACGATATTAGTAGGGTGTTCAACCGACCGCAAATTTTTGAGAAAATTTCCTAAAACTCTTACTTGGCGTAGGTAATCTTGAAATCTCTGCATGTTAGATACTATTAAATATTTTGAAAGTAACATCATTTTATAGCTCTTGAAATAAGCTTTAAAATCGTTATAAATATTAAGTGAATATTTTTCGTGAAATAAATCCTGAGCACAAAACAATTCGTTTCAACCAATTTGCTCGCAGCGAAAAGTCGCGGCCGCGATTGGGGACAACCCGAACGCCGACCTTCTCGTGCGTTTTTTTCTTTGTCGCAAAAACAATAGATTTTACAAAGAAATGAATTTCATTGGTGGATTGTGCGATTTTCAAGCTGTCTATTGATAGCATACACAACATTGTACCAGTAGTAAAACTCACCACTTCTTCAAAATCAAACTTTCAGTTGCTGATTTGTGTATTTTGCTCGACAAAATTATACTTCTGTACATTCACTTTGGCAAGTTTCTTTATCCAAGAGTTAGAATTAATTAGTATTTATCTATTATAAGTTATATGTTACACGACATATCGAATTTAAAACTACAAGGATCAACAACAAACGCAACGATTTTATCGCCATTTTTCATACACGAAAGACAAAGGATCCAAGATGGCGGATGCGGAGGATGACAAAGAAGACAAAAGAAACCCAATTTTAAACAGCGATATTTTCGAATTTTATACGAAGAATAGGCATCTCTCATTTGCAGAAATTGTCGAACTTTATAAGGAAAAGTTTCATGAGGCCACTGAAGAGCCAGGACCTTCTTTTTTGACAATTTATAAACGTTTAAAGGATGTTTACGAAAAGGTAACCAAGAAGTTGCGAGGGGCAAAGAAAACTGAGTTTCTCAGCAAAGAATTTTCAAAGCCTATAATAAAATCTGATTACATTTCCACTGTTAAGAAAGATACGCCAAGAAAGAGAGCATTGAGACGTGAATTACTAGAATCTAAAAGAGAGACAAAACAAGCCAGAAAAACATTATTTGAAATGGATCAACATGCAACAGAGAGTCAGAATGAATATGATGCTCTCTTGGAAAGGTATTAATTCTTTTTTTGCTCCTGTTTTTTTAAAACTGCACAATTATTTTTCTGCCGAGGGGGCATAGGGTAGGAGGCAGGATAAAAAAATCTGACACGAAACCTTACAAAATTTTAAAATCTTCCCAATTCTCCTATCCGAGTTCATTTGTTTTCACTACAGTTCAGCTCCAATGGCACATGGGCATCAGTTACTTTGGTGTTGTTAATGAGATTAGAAGATCAGTTGTATTTGGAAATTGATTTAAACTAATTATCTTGCAAGCTGTCATGTATAGAGGCATAAGGTTCTTTTCTGTCTTATTAATCCTCCTGTCATTAATTAGCTTATGTATATTTCTTTCAGGTATTACAATGCAATAGAAGCACTTGAAAGTGAAGGGACGCAGTTCAGAGAGGAAGTTATAACTCTCCAAGAAGAAAATACATCCAATCGTACCCAACTGGCAGATTTTCAAGCCAGATTTGAAGCAAAACTGGAAGAAGTTGATCGTTTAGAGAAAAAGTTAGCTGCGAATAATGCTCGTAATTTAAAAAAGAAGATTAAAAGGAGAGATGAAAAGATCGAAGATCTATTGGAAACAAATTCTAAAATCTCAATATTAGAAGGTACCATTGTCGAGAAGGAGTCAGAACTAGTGGCAGCTGCAAATGAAAAAGAATTGCAAGAGAGGAAAATAAAAGAGCTAAAAAAATCTTTGGAAAAGGCACAACGGAAGGTCTCATATTATAAGGGAAAAGTTGATCATAAAAATGAAAAACTCGAAGAGTGGAAAGCAACATTAGAAGAAGAAAAGAAATCCCTCAACAAAAAGTTAACATTTGTTGAAAAGAGAGAAAAAGAATTAGAAGAACTGCAGATTTTACTGGCGAGTGATACAATAACAACATTTGCAGAAGGACGTTTTTCAAATGAAATTAGTGAGCTAGTGATTGAGCTGTATGCTTGCAATGTGTCACTAAACAAGGTCAATGATGTAATCGAAGCTGTTGTAAAGAAGTTTAAAAAGAAGGAAATCAGCAGACTACCTTCAAAAGGACTACTTTCAAGATTTTTCGTTGAAGCAAGGTATCTTGCAGATAAGCAGATTGGAGAAGCCATGCTGAAGGGCAAAGATCTGTCTTCATGTATTGGAAACACTTTGCACAGTGATGGTGCATCCAAATTCCACAAACATTATGAGGGTTTTCAAGTAACAACCCCTGAAGGAAAAACAATGTCGCTTGGTATCCTTGAAATGTCGTCAGGAACTGCCGAGAGTCTTGTTCAAGCGATAACTGAAAAGTTGACCGCTATTGCCAGCTCAATGCAAAGTATCAATGCCAAGGATACTACTGAGAAATTAGTCTCTTCAATTAAGAATACTTTGAGCGATAAAACGAATGTTAACCCTGCCTTCAATACGCTTTTCGAGAACTTACGTAAAGAAGTGTTGCCAAAATATTGTGAAAAGTGGGATCTTATGAATGCTGAGGAGCAACAGAATGTTCTGGAGATGGGACATTTCTTCTGCAGAATGCATCTGCTTGTAAATTTTGCAGAAGAATCAAATAAAGTTTTAATGAAATTTGAAGAGGCTTGTTTGGAAGGCAAAAGTCAGCATGCTTTTCCCAAGCCTGGAGAGCCTGGGACATGCAGATTAATAAGAACTGCATGCAAAGCATTCCATCCCAGAGGTCATCAAGCTGCAGGTATGCCAAAATTATTTGATGCGTATCTAACTGATTCCGGAAACAAAAACCAACTAGTCACCATGGAAGGCAACAGGTTTAACATAATTTTTGTGAATGGAGGAGCTGTCTTTTACCATCAAGCTCATATGAAAGGCTTTGTTATGCAGCTCTCTGAAAGAAATAACTTGATGAAAGCTGTTTATGAAGATGCTGAAAATTCTGTGTTTGTTGTAGGAGCAAGGGCTTTAGGAATCATTGGCAAATTAATTACAGGTCCTCTTATGAGGTACATCTATGGAAGTGGTGGAAACATTTTAGAGCTCAACCCTATCTTGCAAAAACTGCACACTACCTTAAAAGATGTCGCTCAAAATGCATCTCCGTTACTTCAAGCAAAAGCAGTATTTGATGAAGAGCTTGTTTCAATCAAGAAGGATGAAATATACAAGTGCTTATTCATGCAACAAGATGAAGAGATGGAAATCCTCACCCAACAGGCACTTGAGCTGATTTGCGCTGGTATGCTTGTTATCCTGGAACGGCAAGCAGAGGAGCAACTTGATGGGGGCTCTCTATCAAACCCCTCTGATAATCTTCAGCTTCAAGCCAGCAATGTTCAACAACACAACATGGCTTCAGAAAGAGACTTTGCTCTATTTGACAACCTCTTAAGATTCCGTCCCAATGCAACCTTGCACTGTATTGAAGCAATAATCATGTGGGTGCACAATAAGCCCAGTAAATGGCTGCAGAGCTTGCCGGAGACCTCGAAAGATAAATATTTTGAAGAAGCAAGGGAAAACTATGCACTGATAAAGGGCAAGTTAAATGAGAGGAAACAAAAAATTTTCAAAGAAAGAAAAGAGAAACTGGAGCGCATGGCAGCTGAAAAGAAAGAAAAAGAAACCAAAGATTGTATAAGAAAGCAGGATATCATAGAGAAAGTTTCCGAAATTCCTGGCAATCTTTGGAAATCTATTGCAGCTGTCGATGAGAACATTGTCCACATTAAAAGCATTGACAGGATGGAGGCAGTTCAAGCTCAACTGCTCTACCTGCGTCATGTGCTTGACATAAAGGTGAAAGAAGCCATTTTATATCAGAAGACCAGCAAGGGAAAAACATTCTCTCTTGATCAGAAAGTTGCACATTTAAAGACTTTAATTGCAGAAAATGAATATGCAATTGCCGGAAATCGACAAGCTTCCACCTCCCAGGGTAGTAAGCTAATAGCTAGGGACGAGAGACAATCACGAACCGAGAATCAAAAATTGAAGGTGTTCGAAAAAGTCAAGCACGGCAGAATGCAACAAAAAATGAGAAAATCAAAGGAAGAATTTGAAATGTTGTGTTTGGACCCAAATAAACTGATTGGTAGACGCTTTCAGCACAAAATTCAAGAGTCTGCAGATGAATTCGCTGCCTGGTATGCTGGAATAGTAAAAGGAATAGACTCATATAATGCACAGAACCCAACCAAAACGATGTTTGATTTGTGCTACGACCAGGATGGCGATGATGAAATTTTCACATTTCCGTTGTTGGCTCAATTAAAAAGAGGAGATCTCATTTTGGATTAAAAAAACTACCTTTATCAATTAATATTTAGTTTTAGTGATTTATGAAAAGATGTTTGGCCTGTGGCTAAAGTTCCAAGATACAACAGAAACACGAAATTAATGCTTACTCTTGAGTATGAGATAATCCAGTATAGTTACTCCCCTGATTATCCAGGACTTGTTGGAACCTACATAATGTTACTTTTCAAAACATTACTTAACCTCTCCCAATTTTTAAATCCTTGATTATTTTTACTCAAGAGTACAAATGTATTGTTTTCATAGCAACTGCATGTTTCCATGACAACAAGTACCCCAAAATTGGTTTTGAAATAAATTATTGTTCCACTTTTAACTTGTATGTCAAATATGACCAATTTACAATTCAAATGGGTCTGATAACAATTGCAAGTTGTCTCATGTATTGTCGTCACAGCAACTGCATGTTTCCATGACAACAAGTACCCCAAAATTGTTTTTGAAATAAATTGTTCCCCTTTTTACTTGTATGTCAAGTACGACCAGCATAGAAGTGAAATGCATCTGGAAACGATTGCAAGCTGTCACCTGTACTGTTGTCATGGCAACTGCATGTTTCCATGACAACAAGTACCCCAAAATTGGTTTTGATATAAATAATTGGTCCTTTTTTACTTTTATGTCAATTGTCCCTAGAATACCATTAGAATGCAATTGATAACAGTTGCAAGCAGTCACATTCACTGTTGTCATAGCAACTTATCGGTTTCCATGACAACAAGTACCCCAAAATTGGTAATAAAAATAATTACTGTTTCACTGTTGACTTGTATGTAAAGTATCATCAGCATACCATTTATAGTTTTTGAGTTATGTCCATTTATGTTTGATAAGTTGTACCATTTTGAACAGATTTTGTGCCATTCAGAATCCGAATTTTTCTATACAAATAACAATGACTGAACTTTCAAATTTTTTGTGAAACTTCTAAAATTAAAATATTTGTAACTTTTGATTAGAGAGGGCTATGACAAAAAGGACAACTGTTTTGAACTTCCCAGGGTGCCGTCTTTAAGTTTAGCGTGTTAAAGTTGACACTGTAAGCAAATAAAAAAAATGAGTTGAACACCCTAATATTAGGGAAAGTATTCAAAAAAGAACATACAACAAAATGAAAACAGCAAATTTCATCTTAGAAGCAGAACACCAAATATATTTATTACTCAAGGATTAAAAACTTTACATCATTTAAAAAGGAAAGACGTTCGAAGATAGAAATAAAGAGGAAATTTCCTATTTTGGAATGGAAGATTTCTAGATAGAAGAATCTTACGATTCACAATTATGCAGCCTCGTTTGTCAAATCATATATCAATTGTGGGATTCATGATAAGAAATGCAAGGGGATACTTCCATCACTACTGCTTGAAGCAATGCACAAGATTTTGATGATTCATAGAATACTTTAAGAGATGTTATCTTAATTGAGGTGTAAAACCTTAATTATACCAGATTGTTGTACTGTAATAACAACATATGATGACAGTGAATGCACACGGTTGTGTGTTAGTCGATAAGGACTCTAACCTAAATTCAAGAGAGTCAACAAGTTCATCATTTGCTATCTTAAAATATCAATGACCAGAAACATTTGATGGAATAAGACACGTTTAGAAATGTATCAATCAAGTAATTACTCCAAATATATGATATTGGACCCAAGCTTCCAGATTCAACCTGTTATGTGTTAAGTGAATAAGTTTAAGAATTAAGTATAAGTAACAAAATAATTTAGTCTTTTTGAATAATGTCTCAATTGTTCAATAATCTTGCAGATTTTGATGGCTGTCTCTTCATTGGTGAGTCAGACACCATACGCCTTTTTGACAGTGACTGCCGACTATTCTCTGATTGATTTTGAAATAATGTCTATCCAACTTCGCTATTAGCTGCCCCACTTCAAAACTTCACCATTGTCGGGACTTTACCTTCAACCCATCCTCGCAATCCTCTTCATCAGACATCATCTCAACGGTGATGTTTTTTTTTCCACCATTTTTCTCCTCCAGAGACGCATATTTCATCCTCTTCTCGTAAAGCTGCAGAAACAAAATATCTATGATCAGTAAGTACTAATGATGACCAAGAACAGCAAAAACCAAGAATAAGAATATTGAAAACCTGGATTTTCATAACAGTAAAATATGTCTATGTACGTGTTTGTATCTTACACTGAGTTTATGTTTCACAATTTGATATACCGTGATACAAATATTAGGTATAAAAGAGACAAAACGGAATGACAAGCTATTCAAAGACAAATGATGTATCCATGGGTAAAATGAAGTACATAATGCTTAGTAATTTTTTACTATTTAGTTCTCTACATTATACCAACCCTCTGTCTTCTGGATCGCAATTTATTCTTTAGTTTGACATTCTTGTATTTTTCTAGCTTGTTATGCTGCATTAGGTAATCATTTCTCAATGATTTAAAGTATGTATGACAGCTAGCTGGAAATATTAGATAAGAATGGTCATTCTCAAGGAATCGACTGGTAAATATATTTACTATTAAATATATTTAAAGTACATATGAATTTAAAAGGCATATATGATCTCAAGCACAACCTCTAGCACAGCTTGAATTGGATATATGGCACAGAATATATAAAGTAAGGATTGAACAAAATGATAAATAGAAATAGTTTAAAACTGAAAATCACGTTCCCCGTGCAACAATTTCGGACTCATTTTCCTTTAGCCCATTATTCTTTTCGAGACCAATTTCTGCGCAGACTTTCCCACCAGTTTGCTGCGTTACCTTCGCAGTTTTCAAAAAGGCTTGCAAATTTTGTTTCTGAACAGAAGCAGAATGGAGCAGGTTCAGTACAATCGTCTTAGCTTCACTCTTTGACTGAGCACCAACGTAGAGCGACAACAAGAATAATGCGAGAGGCAGTCGAGGGGCTCATCGACTAAGGCTGCAGCCGACATCGTATTCTTTGTTCTGGGCCACGCTGTGCGGCCCTCATCAGCCTAGAATTTTGTAGCAAAGAAGATACTCGATGAACACAACAAACAGAGCAGCCGAATCCAAGGGAAGTCACGAGAATAAGTATGATTCGCATACGTTCTGGACAGTTTTATTTTCAATATTTAAATTTAAACTCTATTCAAAAATCTGTTAATAGAAATGAAAGCGAATGATCGACTATAAAATCAAGTTTGTGGTAGGAGATTTCCAAACTTAGGCCTTGATGGTCAATTTTAATTTTGCTAGAAGAACTTCCTTAGACTTAGAAGGGCCCATAAAACGTGTAGACGTGAAAGGCGCAAGCAGCTAGCGTCCCTCTTGAAGAAGCAATAATCGTTCGATCGTCTTCCGAGGATACTGATCTTCTTACATTGCTCATGGCTTCAAAGGGGCTCCTATGCTTATCGATAACGTTCCAGGGAATAGCAGGGATATTGTAGATGAAATGTCATCGTCAATGAGTGTCCAGAGGATAAACCTTCTCTTACAAAGAATTGTCTCAAGCAAGCTTCTTCAGGAGGAAAGCTATGTAAGCACTTTTGAAAGCCATGCTGAAACGTCTAGAATACCTTTGTTTATTTGCAGATCTGGGAAGTCGTACTGTATCTGAAAGCAATATGCAGGGTTTGGAGAAATTTGACTGCACATTTTATAGAAACTAAATCAACAAGCTGCAATATTCAATTTCCTAGCAAAAAAAATTGAGAAAAAGAAGATAATAGTAAAGTTGAGCCTATAGCCGCCTTTTCAATTGAATGTGAAACTTCATATCATGCACAAAAATTACGTCGCATTGATATTCATGAATACTGATCGCTTAATACTCGACCTAGAAGACCCATTCTGGAAAACAAGTAAGGAATATACAAGAGTTATGCTTCCATAAATACATCCATAAAGTTATAAATATATAATAGAAATAAGACAGGAGACTGGAAAGGTGACCGACATAGAGCTAATCTCCTTTCCTGTTGGACAGCTCGTTTCAGTTGGTTTCAGGTCGTTTTAACTTATATAAATTACGCCACCACTGAATAGATTTGCTAATATTGAAATGTGGTTTGTCCATGTGATTCTTATTCTGTGCCATAGATATCCTCTCATTCCTGCTGATATCAAGAAAAAGGAATTTAAAGAACCAAACATTTGCAGACTCATGAAAAGAGCTTGATGATTTAGGTTTGCCTGGCTGTTCAAGTCAGAAGGGACAGAAAAAACTAGCCATATCAATTGTTGATGTGAAGAGGGATTATGAAGCTGGACTGATAGAGAAGAAGCCAGGGAAGGTATATGCCAGGTGAAAAAAAGCAAGGTAGCCAAAGCAGAGACAAGGAATTTAAGGGGCCATATATAGCAGAATTTCATGCTAACTTGTGATAACCCCTCCTCCTACGCTTAAGGCACCAATGGAATTTGTAATTATCTACCTCAAGATTGATACAAATGCATACCTTTGAGCATGGAATAGTCCAGTTCTCCTTCTTTTTGAAATTATCCAGTCTTGAGAGTTTGCAAATCATAATTGACAAAATTGCTAGGTTCCATTCAATTTACTGGCCAGACTGTTGATGGCCCCCCTCCCATCCCTGTATAATGGGCAAATTCCGCTGTCTGTCACGAAATGAATTTATGGACAGCCCTGTATTTGAAAAAGTTTTTCACTATTCAACCAAATTTATGTTCAAATTTTGGTCATTTGTATATTCAATAATTCAGTATGTTGTTCAATGTGCATTGTATCTTCTGTATCAGTTCATGCAAGTTCACTATCAACATCATTTGATCATGAGGGAAGTTAGGATGCAGACTGTGTAGGTGATGCTGGAGATGATTATGGTGAAATGGAACTTTTCTTTACTAAATTGCTTGCATAGGTGCAGATGCATTTCCATCCAAAAAAGGATTTGTAGGAATCTGCAATGCATCCTTTTAGGAAATGTTGAAGCTGCAGAAAAGGCTTCAAGGATTTTTAAACAAGAAGTTTCAAGATTTCATGAAAAAACGGCGAACAAGGAGACTAATGCACACCCATGAATACTTTAGCCAGGACAAAAGATTACCTACCTCCTCATTCACTTCTAAGTCCATACATTCATTAGATCTGCAAAGATTGCTGATTTTCACCCCCCCCCCCCCCAATTTGCCCGCAATAATACAGTAGATCTACTGCTTGATTACAGGGCAGTAAATACCTGCATAAAATAACCCCTTGTTTTTACTGTAACAGGCTGAAATGGCCCTGGATGTCGTAACTGCATTATCCCAGAAGGCTTTTTTTCTATACTCTGTACAATAACAGTACAAGCTCTATGTACATAAAAATAGCTCTAGTTTTCTTGCCTAAGATAGGAAATTATAAAATTCTCAAAATTTGAAAACTTCAAAAATACCTCTCAAGACCTGCATTTGGAGCATTCTGAAGATTTTTTAAGAATTCTTTGATTTTATTATAGACAAGATATGCACTGTGCATCTATTGATCATCATTTATTCATCATCATCATATTCATCATCAGCAATTGATTTCTTGTTTTGATTTTGTTGTGGCAATTAAAACTTCTTCTGTAATGATAATGAGGATAATTTGATTATGTTGACTAGATATTGACAATGAGACTCAAAGAAGAGATGCATTCTTGGAACAGCTAAGAGACCTTGAAGCTCTACCTTTTCCAGAGACAGAGGAAACAGAATGGACTCAGAGAAAGCGAATCCTTGCAGAAAACTGGGCATCGTCAAGAAATGAACTTTTTAGTTGCTTGCTGATGAAAAACAGTGTCCCAGAGGCCAGCACCTGTTGCAGGAAATGTCAAGTCAATGTGTCTGTGTTGCGATTTGTTGAATGCAAAGAGTTGCTTTGTTCAGAGTGTGATAACACAGCTCACACTGAATATCCTTTTCATGATAGAGAAATATAGATAAATGGGTTTTACAAAGGAATTGGAAATAGGATGACCCATCCTAGATTATCAACTTTGTGTGACAGGTATACTATGTGTCCCAAAATGATTTCTTAGCATTTGAAAAATCAGTAAAATTTGGTTTTCCTACTTCCCTTTAACTTTTTTTCCTGTTAGTTGCACTAAAGGCCAGATTATTTTTAGTAATTAAATAAAAATCGTCAAAAAGAGTGCCTTATTTTTAGCCATGCAGCATAGACCTTGTGTACTTCAACATTAATTGTTTTTCTCCATAAGAACTTGTAGAGAAAATGTTATATTTCTCAAATTCTGATACTGTACATCATTTCTTAAAAATTCCTGTTCAAGAAAATTTACAATCTTTTTCTCATTGAAATATTGTGAAGATTTCTTGCAAATTCTTAAGAAGTCTTGGGAATATTAATGCTTGCAAGGCCTGTACAGTAGGCTTTAAAAGATATTGTGAATCTTATTGAAGAATTCTTAAAATTTTACTATTTCACATCAAGATTTTATCATACATGCACAAACAACAATTCAAAGAATTCAACAAGATGAAGAATTGATTTGCCTTAAACTTTTTTGCGCAGGTCATGCTAGCGTGCGGATGTGATTGTGTGCGCCAACGAAATGTGAAGAAAATAACAGTATTATCAACTTAGTTTTATATTCTAAATCTATTTTATAAGTTTTTTAAGTACTTTTATCTATTATTATGATTTGAGTAACTATCGTATAACTATTCTAGTTCAAAGAGGGTAAATATAAAAAAAATTGAAGCAAAAATCGACAAATAATGAAAGTTCTTAAAGGAGTTCAAACTCAACAATCGACGCTGAACGATGATTTTCAAAGATTTGAGAGAAAATTGGCCGGATTCGAAAAATTGATGATTAATTCCCAGTTCAAAAAAAGATAACTGACACACTGCTAAAACGAAACAGTAAACTTGAAGAGGAGAATGAAATTTTAAGAAAGAAAATTGGGAAACTGGAAGGAAGTCTAAACAGGGTTCCGAGTGAAGTCAACAATCTTTAACAGTATGGACGGAGACACTGCCTAGAAGTTACTGGAATCCCGAAAGAACCAAACGAAAACCGAGAAACGCTGCTGATTAAGCTCGGAGAAAAGATCGGGGTGAAATGTAACGAAGCTCAAATTCAGGCATGCCATCGTATCGGGCCCAAGGAAAACGCTGCCATAATCTGCAAGTTTGCAAACCGCAAACTTAGAGATATGTATATGTGGAACAAGCGAGAAGCGAAGAAGGTAACAGCAGAAGATCTCAGTCTAGAAGGTAACAGTAACTTGAAAGTTTTCATTAACGAATCATTGACAAGAAGAAACAGGCATCTATTTAAGCTGGCGCAGGACAAAAAGAATGAAATGGGTTGGAACTTCGCCTGGACCCGAAATGGTATTATTTTTTTAGAAGGATAAGGACTCGGAATCCGTCGTGATTAGGAACGAACTAGACATTGCCTCAAAGATCGCTGAAGACAGGTATTCCTTATAAGTTTTTATTATTTTTTGTCATTGTTAAACTGCATATTCTAGTACTAGACTACTTATGATTTTGATAAGCTATTATCTTATTATTCTAATCATTATTTTGCTACTATTACCATCCTTGTTTTTTATCATCAATATTATTATCAAATTATTATCTTTTCAATATAAAACCCAATATTAACCCAGATGAGTAATTATCTATATTTTTGCCTGAATTGCAATTTACAAGTACTGGAGAGTCAGAATTCAATATATTGTGACGTATGTTGCCAGTGGTATCACTTTAGGTGTAGCGAATTATCAATTCAAAGGTTTAAAGAACTAGGAAATGACACGTATTCAACATGGTTTTGTAAAAACTGTGTTTAAGATGCGTAGCCTTTTCAAAAACTGAAAGATAGTCCATTTCTAAGTGCGATTTCCGTGTACAAACAAGACGATTCAATTATTGACTTTAGCAAATCCTGTTGTGTCTGCAATAGACGTGTAATCAACATTGAAAAGCGGTTAGCTGTTATCATTTTCAAAGCTTTATTCACATCAGGAAATCCTCTGGTTTAACAGAAAAAGATTGTTTTAATCTGCATGCTGACGCGAAACAATGGCTTTGTTCAAGCTGTCATGACGATATTTTCCCTTTCAACTCTGTTGAGAACAATCTGGATATTCTTTCCAGTAATTTCAACTCAAATGAGCTTTGTCCTTGTGACATAACAAAAGACCTGACAGACTACGACTGTTTAGAAACAATAGGCCATTTGCAGCTGGGCGTCACGTGATCTAATTTTCATAACAACCGTGGTTTGGATGGCAAGCCTCGCATAGCAACGCGTAATCAGATAGTGTTTACAATGGCCGCGGGGACAGGTAGAATTCGGATCGCTTTCAATCAGTTTTTACAGTTCATTTATAGGTATTTGATTAATAATAAGTCTCGAAATAGTAGTTTAAGTATATATCTGGGCAAAAAGAAGTGTTTTCTTGAGTTTTGCGCGGAAATTCGTCCGTTATTTGGGGAGGAGTCGGAGGAGAACGTGGTGGCGATTTAGGCCGGTTCTGGCCGAGAAGAAGACAAAACACAGCAAAACAAGTCTTGTAACAAGATTATGGATTCTTCAAACGGTATGTTTCTTACCTTATTTTTAATTTTACCAAATTATTTGTTGTTGAACTACTATAGTAAGAACTAGTCTAGGTAATTTTTCAATATTTCCTGAGATTTTACAAAAACAAACATTGCTGCTGCTTCCCTCAGTCCCTCATCCCGTTGTTCTCTGGTAGCAAGCCTAGGTAGCCTAGCCTATAATTTTTATTTGTGCCCCTGTTTAAAACTTTTGTTGATTCCAAAACACAATAAATTTTAGAAGAATTATTGTGTATTGATTTTTCTTCATGCTATTCGAAAGACAAAGCCCCCCTAAACCTCCATTTCATTTGCCCCTGGCCCAACTCTTCTGTGTTCTTAATAATTTTCTTTGATCCTATATATACGTATATTGATATTTTCATTGTAAATTCATTTTTCAGATATAGAAAGCAAGTGAAAATAAAGTTCGTGAGCAAAGAAGAAATTCAGGATATCATTGTTGTGTCCCACTTTGCAATAGCGATTCAAGATACGATAAAAATGTGTCCTTCCACAGATTTCCAAGTGAGCAGAGCAGAAGAGCATGGTGGATTACAAAAATCAGGCGTGACGAGGGACCACACTTCAAGGTAAGGTCATTCTGATAGACATTTAGCAATGATGATCCCTAAAAACTGGATACTAAATCTCGAGGCTTTGATGTGTAAGGTGCAGAGATGGCAAGACCTGAAATTTGGGGGGGGGGGCTAAAACTTTCTGTTGCCAACAAGGTGCCAACAAAAAAATTAGAGAAGGAAGGCTGGGTTCGAAATCATCAAAAACTGTATAAAAATGAAGAAGCTTTCCAAGAAAAGTACCGACGAACGATATTTAAAAATTTCACTTGCAGATGGGGGAGGCCCAATCTACCTATGTATGTATTAAGAGTTTCCATATCCATACATACCTCGTAGCATTACGAACCATCTTCCGACGTTGTTCCGTCTTAACGAAGAATCCCCTGCTAACGTTTCTTTAAACTCCTCTCGAGCAAAATGTTTCGAGCACACTCTTGTGTTTCCTGTGATCTGAAAAAAATAGAAGAATGTTCGTATTTATATTAAACTTCTCAGATGTAGTTCATAACAAACCCACTACATATACCAAAGCAGCAAGGGCCACGCAGCAGTTTAAAGGTGGGGGGGAGCTAATTTTGGTACGAGTCAGGGGTCTAAAGAAGGTTTGCTGAGATAGATAGAAATAGTAGGATCTAATAAAGATATAAATTTAATTAAATTTCATTCTTTTTCAGCAATCAAACCTACAAAGATGAAAATGAAGTCTCTGACAACACGGAAACAGAAGAAAGTGAGAAGTGGAAGTGTTGAGAGCTCAGCTAGAAAAAGCAAATTCTTCTTTGCAAAAGTTGCAAAAGGAAACAGCTGAAGCAAAAGAAGCTTTGCTGCTTTGCCAAAATTCCTCAGAAGAAGAAATAAAAAGAATCACAGAAGCAAAAGATTCGGAAACTACTTTGTAGTTTGTTGAAACTTGGCTCAAGCCGAGTACTAGAAGTTTCTTAAATTTTCTATTGTTTTCTATACTTTAAGAGAACAATAGAACAAAAGAATCTATTGCTCTTTTCAAGAAATCCGAGTACTCAGTTTCTTATAGAGGGTTTCTTATAAAAAAATGCGTTATTACTAAGTTCCACTAAGTTGCTCTAAGTTCCACATAAAATGAAAAATGTGATCCTGAAAAATACCTGCTAAAAATCGTGAAAATAACCAGGTTCAGCAAAGAATTTGTACGCCTTTCATATGCTTGAACACCCTGTATTTGCCTTTGCATATTCTTCGACATCACTAAAAGTGACATTTGGGAAGTCAGTCAAGCTAATAGTTGATTCACCACCTGCAAAAGGAGAAAGTAAACATAGTGCTAAAAGGGTTACACAAAGATATTTTAAGGGTTATCCCCCATAATGTATAGACCCAGCACATGTCCTGGGAGAAAGTGACAAAGTGTCCCAGACCTTTGTGCTACTGCAAAGCCAATTATCAATTATGAATTTCGAATAACCTGTATAATGGTTCAAAATAATTTGTTAAAATTAGACATAAGTTTAGAAACATACCGTTTTGAGAATCCATGATCTTGTTGTATTGCTTTGTTTTGTCTTCTCAGCGGCCTAAACCGGCCTAATCGCCACTACGTTTCTCCTCCGACTCCTCCCCAAATAACGTACGAATTTCCGCGCAAAACTCCAGAAAACACTTTTTTTGCTCCGATATATACTTAAACTACTATTTCGAGACTTATTATTAACTAAATACTTATAAATAAACTTTAAAAACTGATAGAAAACGATTCGAATAAAACTCCGCAGCCATTGTAAACAATATCTGATTACGCGTTGCTATGCGTGGCTTGCCATCCGAACCACGGTTGCTATGAAAATCAGATCACGTGACGCCTAACTGCAAATGGCCTATTACAGAACTGAATCTAGATAAACTTGATCTTAATCAGTATCACCCTAACGCAGATAATAATGTTGACCAAAACTTAAACCTAAATACAATTATTGATACTTTCAGTGATGAAACTTATTTTTTACTAGCCAACCATGAAATTTTTTGTACCCCTAACTGAGATTTAATAAATTGATTGTTAGGGTCCTTGAATTTTGCAACAAGTACCAAAACTAGCCTGCTCTATGATTATCTATCATAGAGAGATTTTTAACCAGGATAAATTAGTTGTATTAACATAACTAAAGCAGTGCTCGAATATTCAACTGATACTTTTGCACCGCCTTTGCAGTCTTTTTAGGTTTATAATGTAAAATAGCGGAGAATTCATTAAACTATGTAGATTCGTGCCTAACATTTAAAGTGCACATCCAGTGAAATTTTTTTTTTTAATTTTTGGGACGGTTAGGACCCTAAGAAAGCACAGGTAAGTTTTTTTTGCAATTTAAAAAGTTAAAAAGTCATTTTGTGCAGTGTTTTTGAACGGGACCGGCGACGAACGACCGCGTTTAAAGAGGTCTTGGCCCGAGTCACGTTTTGACGTCGACTCAGGACTGCTAAAACAATCAAACAACAACCAGCACCAGCAGAGACAGTACAGCATTCTTCGCACGGCAAATTCCGCAATCTAGCCTGAAATCGACAAAATTATGTCCGACAACGAATCAAATAGTTCATCTAGCGATTCAACGAGTCTTTCGTCAAGCTTAGATAACTTAGTTGAGGAGTTTGAAGACCTGAACGCTTTGGAACAAGCGCAAGCAAAGAGTTCTGGCAGCGAACATGGCCTTCCAAATGAAGATGACCCGATCGCGGATGAGGCATACCAAGTAGCCTTTGACAAAGCCAAAGAAGAGAGGAATCGAAGGAAGCTCGTCTTGAAGGATCGCTTTCAAGGAAAAACTCGACTTGAAGATCGGTTAGTACTCCTTTATTCGTTATTTTCCGCCTTACTTTTTTTATATTAGCTGAGATCATGCAATCATGATGAGCAATTATGCACGAGACATCAATCAGCATGAATTGGGCCTAGGCCTGCCTCTGCTTGACAGGCCAAAGCCAATATGCATATCGTTTTGGGGTTCTAGGTGTAATTTAGGACGGGTGAAATTTAGATATCTGTGTTTTATCTTTAGATTTTTGTTAAGTTTCTATCTGGATCAAGTTTTCTTTACATGCGTTGTAGGCTTACCAGTGTCCCAAATCACACCACCTTTTCAGTACTTTGAGATATCTCATCTGTAGGTAAAAATGGGTGAAATGA
Source organism: Pelagia noctiluca (assembly GCA_963924455.1). Taxonomy (NCBI): domain Eukaryota; kingdom Metazoa; phylum Cnidaria; class Scyphozoa; order Semaeostomeae; family Pelagiidae; genus Pelagia; species Pelagia noctiluca. The sequence goes on along the minus strand of OZ004327.1, from coordinate 5,271,142 downwards.
AGAAATGTTGTATAAATTTTTCAGAGAATGGTTTTAGAATTTTTTCCCAAAATTACCCACAGTTGGCCTCACTGAATTCTGAGTAAAAGGCTTGTTTCTTATATATTATATGAAAACAATAGCCTTTCCATTTAATTCAAACAAGACATATCCATGTTTACATAAACCTGTATTCATTACATGTTTCTAGGTGTAATTGTGGCCACTGCTCGCTTGGCTTCATACAAAATGCTGAGGAATGCAACTGTTGCCAGGAAATAGAAAAATGTATGGTTGAGCTGCAATCAGAGCAAGTTTTGCTGGATACAGAAGGTGCCGTTTTCACTTGCATTACAGACCATCCTGGATTTGCTGAGGTTTGCCTTGGAAAATGGAGCCTTCGATGTGCTTCAAAGAAATATCGGACCAGGGACCACAAAACGTACAAACGAAAAGCCACAGAAAACGAGTAAGTTATATATACCATATTCTTCATTGTAAAGAAAGTACACTGTAAAAACCATTACTTTCATTAAACGAATAAATGACACTATATATACTTTGTCATGAGGTTAAACTTCAGATCCACGATCATCTTACACAGACCAAAGAATTATCTGAGTAAAATTTATGTCTGCTCCATATCTAGTGTACTTATGGCAATAACTGCACAAGTATCACATAGCAAATAGTGTTTCAGAATCAGCCAGGGTAAATACCACCTTTATTTATCAAAGCTGGTAAAAGGATGCACAAATAGTGCACAAATGGTAAAGAGAAGTTGTTCAAGTAAGACTCAACTATGTATTAATCATACAGGACCTCAATACTTTTGTAAGGATTTGATCAACAAATTGCATGCAAGGAAATTGCTTCTGATCTTTTTAAATTGTTCAAATTTCATTGTTCAAAGTTTTTTGTCCAAAGCTCTATCCAAACTTTTGGATGTTAGTGTAATGGTACTGTATTTTTTCAACAGGTTTCTAAGAAGTGTAGCATATCGGCAGTTTGTTGGACTTGTTTATGGGCGCCTTGGAAAGAAACGAGTTCCACTCCCAGCATGTACATATACTGCTATAAGAAGAAAGTTTACATCTCAACGACAAGACTGTCAGTATTCTGGATATGCCAATGAAGAAGGACATTGAAGAAGAACTCTTATATATGCCATAAAAGCTTCATCAAACCCCTGTGGGACTTCTTGATTTTGCAGACTCCAGAGAGGTCTTTTCACAAGGTTGTAAATGATAGCTTTTTGGGCCTTGCACCTCCTTTTTTTCAGGATCATCCAAATTAAAAAGTCAAATTTCAACACAGCCGCAACCCCAAGTCATATGAAAATCAACATCCAAACTTGTTTCACTTAATGCATTTTTGCAGGAGTAGGGAGTCCTTATGGAGAGCAGGTGCATATTGAGGAGTTTGGCTGAGAAAGGAAGAATTATTAGAGGGGCTTCAATAAAGGGGGAGGGGGCTTGATAGGGCTTTTAGATCAGATTCAACAAACAATGAGCTCAGTTGTCACTTTGCTTTCTCTTGTAAGGGCATTTGTGTCCTCTCAATGCGACCTTGCACTTAAGGCAAGTTGGTTTTTTGCGAGGTTTTTTCGTGGCTGACTCATTTCCAGGCTGCTCATCCGTTGCAGTTTTCCCTCTTTGTACTGCCATTGCTAGAAATGAGATTGCAAAAGGATTAATATTGAAAGTGAAAACTTGCAATTTATTTGATTTAAAAAACCAGCAAATTTATTTCATTTGAAAGGATGTGGCAACAACCATTTTATGAAGTATGTTCAAGTACGGTATTTGTTTACAAGAATCCTGGTTATAAGCAACACCATCAAACAATTCATCAGTCAGCCAGGCATTTCAAAAATGTGTTGTCACATGCTGTTAGGCTGGCATTTTAGATCTGCTAAATACCTTATTACTTTGCTGTTGAATACTTGCCATTCTTGTCATTGTAAACAAAAGAGCATGTAACCTTGGAGAAAGATACAATAATTAAGCTAGTTGTTGTGTACAGGGTGCCCCAAAAAAGTTCTGACGTTTGAGTGAACGCAGAGAAAAGTTTTGAATCTGGCAATTTGTATTCGTTCTAGTTACATGCTAGACAGTTCAGCTTACAGTTTGGCATATCATAAGAAGAAATTAGTAAAAAATCTGAAAATGGAGTTTTGAGCTGTAACATTCCATGTTCTTGTTGATGGCAAAACCTTGCTGAAATCTTTCTGGTTTTGCCTTCAACATGAACATGGAATGTTAGAGCTCAGCTATATTCAGACCACCAATTTCTTCCTTGTGCAAAACTGTAAGTTGAGATGTCTAGCATGTACAGTGACTAGCATGAATAGAAATTGCTAGATTCAGAACATTTTCCTCTGGGTTCATAAAGATTGTGGAACGTTTTTGTGACACCTGGAAGTGACAGTACTCTACAGTATGCTTACGTTCCATTGTTGGAGGAACATCAACAACATTCAGTAGCTTTCTAGCATTTCTTTTTGCAATCGCAGCTTCCTTTGGTTGTCTTGGTAGCATTCGGTTCATGAATTCTGGTGTTATTGAATGCAACTCAGCAACAGCGGCTTGAATTTCTTCTTTAGGTAGATGAAGCATTGCATTGAAAATGTCACTTACATATGCTAAAAATGACAGTACAAAGCATTCAAATTTATGTAAAAAAACAAACTGCTCCATCTATAAAGTACTATGATTCCTGTGAATACCAGCTGTTTCAATGTGTTATCCTTGATGTTCTAACCAAGGATAATAGGTAACATTTTATCAAGAAGTACATGCGGAGACTAGTATATTTGGATATAAATGATAGCTTTCTGCTGCTTTTACTCCATATTACGTGAAGTCAACATATAATATTATGAGCTCAGTACCCAGAGTTGATACAGTTTTTATCCCAAACCATAGCAAAATTAACATTACTGTATACAGTATATGCAGACTTGTTTTAGCTAAATGAATGGAACCTCTCTGGAAGAGTCTGGCATTTTATATGTGGGGGGGGGGGGTAAAAGAGAGGGGGATTATTCGGTATTTTGGCTAGAAGGGAGGGGCTCATCAGAAAGGAGGGCTTAATAGGGAGGGGGCTAAAAAGCTTTTATGGTAGGTGGCTCAGTAGCACACTGCACAACACAGGTGTTCTTCGGAATAAAAATGGGAATTTGTAAGCTTAGAACCTTACAGAAGTTTTGAGCAACACGAACATTCTTTACAACTGCTTCCCCATTTAAAAACTTTGGCCATGTAACCTTCACTTGTTCAGTTCCATCCTCATTGACTTTCACACCTCTTTGAATGTTTGCATTGAAATGGACAGATGCAAGACAATGCCTAGAATTACCAAAAATGAATGAAGCTCAGTAATCTTGGTAGATTTTGTAGTTCCTAAAGTATGATGGTCAGTACATACAGTAAAAGAGCAATATACATAAGTGCCATCCAAGCCCATATCATTAGCTTTTCTACAAAGGACATTGTGTTTATAAGCTGTGGTGCACCCAGGGGGTCTCCGTATTAGTAGGTGATGGGGGGGGAGACACTTTTTGAGTCTGGGAAACGTTGTCTAGTATACCTTTTGGTACACTATTTGGTGCATAATCAATATATTTTAGGGGTTGCGGATGAGAAAATTTGACAAGGTGAGTTCTAAGCTGAGTTTTTCATCAAAATATTGCAGTGCAGTTGTAAAGAAACTATAAAACCTCTAGGTTTTATTTACTGTGAAGCAATTAGTATATATTTTGTTGGGTCTGAAAATGTCCCAAGTTTAGTATATTTAAACTTAAACTTAGAAACTTCTGGCCCTGGGGTGGTGCATTTGTTATTTGTACTGTAGTTATACTATGGGTCTGAATGATGTATAGCAAACTTCATAAAGAGCAACCAACGCAAACCTTATAATCATGCCAGTATGTGAAAAAGCAATCATCTTAGGGGCAAAATGATTCAGCACAGAATGAAACCCTTCAAGACTGCTGGTTTGATCAAAAGGAGATGCTTTCTCGATACCATTCATTAGCCTTTTGTTGGTTAGTACCTTTGTTAACTTCTCATACACGATTGAGTCTAAAATTCAAAATATTACATTAGAACATAATGTGTTTTGAAAACATGAGGTTTGTTCAGTTGCATGCTGAAGAAAAATCAACATATGACCAAATGCATATTTTAAGACTGACCTACGCTAGATTAATCAGATGATACTGATTTTTACTGAAAATCATGATACTGTATACTTCTATGAAGTTAGTTGCAGATTAACTGCCATATGGAAAGAATTAAGTGTCAAAAGTTGTGTCAGGCAAAGAACTGAAACCTGAAAACATCATCAACATACAACGTATACTGTTTATATGTGCCACAGAATAAATATTGCAAACTGCTAGACCATATGCCAAATTTTTAAAAATATCAGACATCTACTAAAATTTGTCACTAGGAAACCTGATCAATACCAATAACATATGTCTTTTACTGCACGTCATGTAACTGGAATTTCTATCAACTGGGAACATTATCATAGTTGTAGTGAAATTACAGAACAATTTGAAATGACAAAATACCCTCTTCAAGCCATGCTCTTCGTTTAGTGTCTGGTTTGTGTGCACATTTGTCAAAGACAGGGTCAGGTAATCCCTCATGTTCATCAAGAATATGGCTGAGAAAGGCCTTGAACTTAGCAGTAATGACTCTTCCATCACCATTTGTTGTGGTTGTGGCGCTCCAGTGTAACTGATTTGTGCATGGTTTTATCCATTCATTGATTATCTCACAATCTTTCTCTTTGGCAAGTGCAAATAACAACTTACGAATTCCTGAAAGGAAAGATACAGTATCATCATTTGCTGACAAATGCTGCAACAGAAAAAATACATACTAAAGATCTCCTACCAATATCCACAGAACAAAAAACAAATCATTGACATATTTATAAAATGCAGCATACTGTACAGTAATTCATGACTTAAGTTGAACATTGCTGATATTACTCACTTTTCTTCAAATGCCACAAGTCATAGTAATGACAAATTGATGGGTAATCCTCCCTAATGTGTTTCGCAATTGCAAGGTGTTGGTCGGACACAAATGCTTTCATATCAATTCCACACCGGAGAAACTGGTCCATTGCTCTTTTAAATCCAAGCAATTCCACAGCCTGACTACTGCCAGCTTCATTTTTCTGAAAAAGACATAATTCTGTTGCAGTGGCAAAAACAGTTAGAATTTGAAAATAGAATGCGCATACACATACACATAGGCGTAAACACATATATTGCATGATCACTTACTTGAACTAATTCAAAATGAAAAATTGATGGCATGGTACAACAAAACAAGGTGTAAGCCCCATATTTAGCACTGTGGCCCATGCTATCATGGCGCCCATCACTAGCCATTACAATCTCTGCATGGTTAGCTTTGATTTGGTCAATCAGTGTGTTCTGATACTTCTTCCAGTACAGGTAGATTGTTGGGAATAATCTTTCCTGAAAAAAATTAAGGGGTGTATCAGTTGTTTTTTAAAGGTAGATGAGAAGTGTGCTATGGCAACATCATGATATTCTGGCTGCAAATGTTTTGGGCGGCAAAAGTTTGCAAGAGAATCCAAAGGCTCTCTTTTTGACTGTGTTTTATGATATTTTTAGGGGTGGACCAGTCCACTGATCTACCACCTTCTTCTGTCCATGAGGAACCAGTGATTGATCAGCATTCTTGCTTCAAACAGTCTGCACGGGTTTCCAGGCAGTCACTGAGATGTGTAACAGTAAACAATTGGTGTTTGAAACTATGATTCAATCCTATGATACCTTTCCATCTCCAAAGTCTATGCCGCATAATTACATACAGTACTTTCTCTAATTAACACCCTCTTTAACTATAGCAACCTAAACATACTCCTGAAATTTATATGAGAATGTACCTTCTGGTGACTGAAGTATGTTGCTCTTGATATACAGGCTAAGCCAATATGATTGCACACAGTTTTAAATTTGGTGAAAGATCCTCCAGCACACAGAATTCCCATTGAAAGGAGAATGTTTCCAGCTGGAATCTTTGTACCTGGCAGGTCTGGCTGGCTTCTCCATCTAAATACTTCACCACATTGCAAATTAGTACAAGCAGCAGTGACAAATAGCATCGTTCCTTTCTGTTTGGCCACAACCATAGGATTGTCTCCTTTGCACACAAAGCAAATGCTGAAAAGTGTCAAGATCTTTGACAGAAAGACAATATGCTTGGGCTCTTCTCTCACATTTCCATCACAATTTAATCCATCACTGCAAAGCAAAGTCATTCAATTTAGCAAAATGCCATGTGATAATTTTGCATGATATATTCCAAAAGTTAGTCCAAAAGTATCTATGGAGGGGTTCAATGAATAACTTGTAAGAGTGGCCAAGGACACTGCACTGCTGATGTGGTGGCTGATAACAGCATACAGTACCTATATTTACTGTTAATGAGGGGACTCTTTGTAAGTTCATATTGAGAAGGAGGTCCATTGCTTCAGAAGAATAAGATGCTGAGAGAAAGTGATTGATGATATGCTGAAGTCTTACAGTATGCACTTGATGAATCCCTACCCCCCCCCCCCCCCCAACGAGGGATCTCCCATACTTGACCTGAATGGAGGTACTGCTCAATAGGGTGTCCTTTTGTGGTAAAATTATTGGGCAGGGTGTCTTTTCCTGAAAAAATTATGGGACAGGGTATGATATAACATAGAAGGGGAAATTTGTGAGTTCTCTTGGAACAATTGATCATGTACATATTTTTGGCAAACATGTTTATGCAACAGGGTATACTTTTGGAGCATTTTTTATGTGACAGAGTAAGGGTGTGGAGAGGTTTTCCACAAACCCCTGTCACTTCCTTGGTCAAGTACTCCCTTGGGTCCAGTACCCCCTTGGGTCCCTACCTTTCATCTGATTCAGGTTCCGATTGCATGTCAATGTCTGATGGATAGTCATAATCCTCTTTGTCCATTTCATATTCAGCGTCATCACTATCAGTATCTTCAGAATGAGAATGATCACTGTCTTCATAAAAATCGTTTTCATTTTCTTCCTTGTATGATACAGTTGCATCACTTTGAGTTTTGGATGCCTTTTTTCTTTTATTGTGTCTTATTAACCCTAAACAAAGAAGGAACAAATTGTTGGATACAAATTCCTGCTCAGCATTTCCATAGAAGTACAATACCTCTCAAGAAGAACTATCTGTAAACACATACTGTATCTACAAAATGATAGCAAGAGGCATAGGATATATCAGTGGAAGCCTTTTCTGTTCAAAACAAAGCACTTTTACTGATGAAAGAATTACACAAAAGGATCCATCATATGGTGTAAAAGAAATAATGTAAAGAAAATGCGGCAACAGAAGAGGTCTTGACCATTTTCATTAGGAAATAAAAACATAATTTATGAAATTTGATAATGTTGCCAAGTTATCAAAAATTTTTCTTTAATCATGATTAAACTCAGCAAACCTTACACAGTATCTCTACTGTGTAGCACTTAATCAATGCTTACGTTTTCTGTACATCCAAGCAAGATTCCTCTGCTTTCTCAAACATGTTCTCAGACCAATTACTTGATTCTTCAGGTGATGAATGGTCTTTTTATGATTTCTGCAATCTCTACAAGCCTCTGTTTGTGTGGTTGAATCTGATACTTGCATAGAACAACATTCACTCTGCTCTTCATGAACAGTCTTCAAACAGTCTTCAATGTTTTCCTCATCACAACCTTCAATTTCTTGATCAAAGTCATCCTCACCCATTTCTCCGTCTACACACGATGGTGGATGTTTGTCTGACATTGCCTCTTTCAATAACTATATTATTCAATAAAAAAGAACTTATTGCTCCTGTGTGAAAGTCTGGGGGGGGGGGCGTAGTCTGTAGATAAATACATTTGAACCCTAACCCTTCTTTGGTGAATGTGAATACGTACTAGTAATATACACCCTGTTATATTAATGTAGAAAATTAATCCTTGTACTCTGGTTTGAAGAAAAATCTAAAGATATATAGGGTCTACCAGGGTAAAATAGGTAAGCTTGGGGCAAAGTGGGCAGAAGAAACTGTTTGTAAAAATCTTGATTCACATATTTTCTCCAACTACAACTGTATCTACCCTCCACTTTAAATAAATAGATTACAATCTGCCATTTTTCTGCCAATAACTCTCTGCCTTTTTACTCACCCTACTAACCTTTCTCCTGCACACCTTACCTGTCTAAGGGAACACCTAACAAATTCCGAAAAAGTATTTTCCCAGTTTTGGAATCACAGATATCCTGAACAAAGATGTGTGCTCTCTGAACTTTCAGTACTCAGTACTGTATCCACCTGGAATCTTCCCTTTCTGAGGAAAACTAACAACTATTAGCAATTCTTTGTAATTCACATCATATTCTTAATGTATATTAAAGTTGTAATATATTGTATTTGATGTACGTCATATATTAGCAATTCTTTTGGTCTTTCTGTTATAAACTTGGGTTAGGCCTAGGCCTACCTACGCAAAGAAACAACACACTATCGAATTCGAAATTTGTATTCCTATAGTTAAATTATCTGTAAAACGGGTGACAACAATAATAGGGCTTTTACTGACCTTTCGATGGGCTCTGCTTCGTCCCATGTTTGTGCTTCTGGAGCTCGTACTGCTTTCACTGTGTTCCTTGGTTGGTTTGGTTGTGTTTGGCGGTGGATCAGCATGGATTGTGGGAACTGGAACCTCTCCGATCTCATCTCTAATTAATCTAGGCACAAATGCCGTCCCTAGCTCTTCCAAAAAATTATATCTCCTCACATAGTCTTCTGGCTTGAAATGTTTTGAGCATAGTGTTGAGGTGGCGGAAGGCTCCCATCTTGCCAGTTTCTGCTTGACGAATTTTACCCATTGCCTTCTTCTCTTCTTGGCTGTTGGATTATCGTCGTTGCGATATGGTATTGCGTGTAGCACAATTCCCTTTTTTAGATCTGGCTTGTTACCACAATTTGCTGCAACGCATCTGTTTGGCATTCTCGACAACAAATAAAAAATCCTCCACCGTGCAGGCCTTGCCACTTCATCACAACCTTGCTGATTTGGTTGATTTGAGCGGGCTCCTGACTTGACATCACTTCCGTTCTCGCGCCAGGCCCCTGTAATCATTTGCGGAACGCGTTCGTTCGCCAAAAACCCGCAAAATTTAGTAACTTTGAATTGCTACAATTTGAAAACGGCACAAGATATTGGAAAAATTCTTACGGTTTTTGATTATGCTGATCGAGCTCTATCAATTTATGAATGAATGAATTTATACTGGATGTGCACTTTAATTTTATACTTGCTTTGTACATGTTGCTTTGACTTTTTTGTGTAAGACTGGTGGAAATATACTGTTAGCATTAATTTATCTCCATATTTTTCATGAATTTTAGCTAAATTGACTATGTAGATTTAGAATTTGCAATTGATGAACAATTGATGTGTAAGGAAACAGACTTTAAGGCATACCATGATCCCAGTCTTATCATTGAAAAATTTCAAACGGTATTTCTGTAAATGATAGTAGTTCCTCTTCTATGAAGTCGTAATCTGAATGGAAGATTTAGTTGACATTTATGGAAAAAATCAAGAGAACTCCATCCAAAATTTAGCTTAATTTTGACATCATTGATTGATCAAGTTGTAACAAAAATGTTTAAGTCTTATTCAAATCTCCAAGGTCGATTAAGTAGAAATTAAAGTATATCACAAAAAATGCCAATAAATTAAATACTAACTATATCCTTAAAGAAGGGCTTGTGGATTTTCAAAATCTTGCTACATTTTATTAGGGAAGTAATATTAGAACAGGCTTACATCAGGACTACATAGAATAAGATAAAATAAAAGATTTTCCAAAGACAATACAGTTAAAAATGCTGGAAAAACTCTGAAAGATTTGTCTCACACACCATCCAATAGAGCGCCCCACGTAGCAGATCTACTACAGTGTAACACTAACTGCTTCTGAAACGGAGTCATTGCTCGGGCTAGAGCTTTGAAAAAAGCTAGAGCAATGGTTTTCATTTGCACTTCCATCGAATTCAGTAACATTAGGCATTTTTTCTTCGAAATAAAGTCATGAAGCCGTCAGATAAACAAGTAATCATGCGAAAGTTCACTCAAACATCAACAAACACTGAAACAAGTGACCACAACTTCCAGAATGCATTGCACGCGCAAACAGTAATGACCTAATTAGGAGAAAGGCCTCAGGTAAAAATGGTCAGCCAGGGGAAACAAATTAATCAAATTTTATTTCCCTGGTGCATCAAATTGAAGGTGACCTTGCCAAAGGGTATAATGAGGTGGAAGTAAGTGAGGCGATTATCAAATCTATAAGCCCTGGGTTGCCACTTGATTTGCCTCTCTCAAAATTGCGCAAAAAACTTCGCTCACATTATAAGGAGAAAACTAAAACCGAGCTATATAAGGCCCTATCCACACTTAGTCAAACACCTAGCGCGGATACACAGGCTTTCCTTTTTAGAGCTTTGGGGCTACGTTAACAAGTAATCTTCACGTGCAAAGAGGCATGGGTCTTGGCTTCGACTTGTGAGATAAGAATTTCACTAAAATTGGTCTTGGCTTTCCCCCCTGTGTTCTCCCAAAACAATAAACGATATCTATATCTTTTCTGTCAATGTCTATGTTCAAGAACTTCTTTAAGTTCTTGACGCAAACATCCTTGGCACACACCCCGTTTTTTTCCTTGATGTTAAAGATTCTGAGGGAACTTTTCCTGCTGTATTGTTCTTGACGAGCAGCAGCAAATTGAAGGTCCTTTATCGTGCAAAAGTTATTGTTCACTTCCTCTTTTGTGCTTGTGATTTCTTTTTCCAATTCGATTTTTTTCATTCACAACGTGAACACTTTCCTTTACAGCATGTAACACTTTTTTCCATGTATCAAGGTGTTGGTTAACTTCGTTCACTGTTTTCTGAACCCCCACTACACCCTCTTGTAATTCTTTTAAAATGCCATAAATCCTTTCTTGAGACGAAACCTTGCCATTATCTTTCTTAACTACTGGTGAAGATGTCAGACAAGGGTTGAGCTCTACTACAGCTAATTGCAGTAAAAATACAGTTGAAAAAGCTTCGTTGCACCCAAAAGATAGACTTCTGCAATATCCAGGGTTTGATATTTTACGAAAAAATTTCAAAAAAATTCTTTTTTTCCAGGCCATGATCAAGCAAACATTCAAAAACGCATTTCTTTTATGAATAGAAACAGTTAGACTCACATCATTGCTACAAACAAAGTCAGGAGCAACGAAGAAACACAATAAAAAGTCAAAAACCAGGAGCACAGAGAACACACGTCTTACCAGCTCGAAGACTTCAGATCTAATGTCGTCTATAGAAGCTGTACAAGAAATTTCTGATGAGAATGACTAAGAGAAAACAGTAATATTAAGTAACGCAAGACAGAAATTGCTGATCAGCTCCCCCGAGAAAGTGATAAGCCATGCCCAAAGGCTACAGAATTAGTTAAAAATATGCCAAAAAAGCACTTTTTCATGCACCATTTGGAAACATGTCATAAGGCATCAACAATGGAAGATTTTACAATAATAAATAAACAAAAAACATTAAGTAGTTATTATATTCCAACTATAGCAGAGTCTTTGACGATTAAAAGGGGAAAACCTGTGCTCAATTGCCAAGAGAAATCGACTCCTCTGCAACTTTTTAATTGATTTTATTTTTTCGCATTTATCGTTCTTTTAATTATCCTAGCTAGCATTCTATTATTTTGTTAATATTTTTAGCTTTTGATTTGTATTATTGTATATTAACTTCATCCTGAAGATGGTCGTTTATTTATACGACCGAATATATAGTATTGGAAAATATTAACATCGTCTTTTTCCTAACATGAAGCTTCTGGTGATATTATTTACAATATTCCAAATACTAAAATGAATTGCATTAAGAAGTATAAGTTGATGAAAATGAAAATTTTATCATTAACAAATAGGCCGTCACCTACACGGATCTATCTTTCACTTCCGTTGCACATGTCGTGAGACCAAAAAAATTTACCATACACTTGCTTCTGTAGATATACTGAATAGTTTAGCATAAAGCCCCCGTTCATTCAGTTGCACAATAAGGAGAAATCGGCCATCCGAAATCAGTAAATTCGGCCATTTCTGCGAAGCTGCCATTTTTTATTTCATTTTGGCGCGCACTGCACAAACCATTGTTCTTAAGTTATCTCCTAGGCAACCATCAACTAAACATTCAGAAAAATGGCGGACGATGTAGATGTCGATCGCGGCCTTCAGCAAAAAGTATTCAGATCTTGTTTTATACATTTTAAAGACGTGTCTCAATCATTAACAAGGATAACAGAGAAGCGTTTATTAAAGCTTTTATCTTGTCGTAAAAGATGGATTAAATTTGAAGAAGAAGAAAAAGCAGAGATCTGCCGAGAAAGTTACGAACTGTTTGGAGATGACGAAGTTGAAAGTCTTCTGTCTCGCGGGCCTTGTGAGCTTCAATGGTTCTACCACGAAAAATGCTACAAGCGAATTTGTGATGAAAACAAGCTGCAAAAGGTTCAGACAAGGTACCTTACAAAACAGGAGTAGATCAAGAAGAAAGGTGATGAAGAAGAAGAAAACCCGGGTCCACCTAGAAAACAAACACGACAATCGGTTCAAGGCAGTCAGAGCGGACCTAAAGCTAGATCACCGTATGTGCTACCACCAGAATGCATAGTATGTGGAAAAAGTTGTGGCCGGCTGCTAAAGGCCCAACTGGCCGGCTTCCTATGGGATGTTTTCGCCCTGATGTCAGCTCTATTCAAATGCATAATTATCCTCCAGACCAAATCCCAGAGCTTTTACCAACGCACAAAATGCTTGGGAATATCCAGGGCAATGTACGCTCTGGGAGTTAGGACTGCAGGATAATTATGCATTTGAATAAAGCTGATGTCAGGCAAAAACACCCCATACCTCCACCTTGTTGTGTTTCTTAAATAGACCAATTAAAATCTTGCCCGTAATTGAATAAATTACAAAGGCGAAATTTTTGGTTGGCTACAAAAAGGATGTGGCTAGAATGCAGTTTCTCAGGTGCTCAACCAGGGTCCATGTCAGGTACGCTGGACATGTCCAGTGTCAGGCGTGGAAATGAATAAAACAATGGATCACGTGCTGTTTATATTGTTCTTTGGCATACTTGGCGTAAATGTCTGGCATGGACTTTACATGGAATACACCCTGGGTGCTCAACCAATATTCGATTTGAAACTCTGATGTCAGCTCTATTCAAATGCATACCAGTTCCAAAGTTCCAAATCCTGGACTGTGCCTTGTCCTGGATGCATCAAAACTTACCAAAGCTTTTTCGTCTGTTGCTAAAAGCTCTGGAATTCGCTCTGGAGGATAGCTATGCATTTGAATAGAGCTGACGTCAGGATGAATTGATCCAATTTAGGAATCTTTAAACTTCCCTATTTTATTGAATAGAAATTTCCAAATGAAAGACTCTAAGCATTGATTTTCTTGAAAATCTAGGGTTTGTTGTAACAGAATGTATGGGGACAATATGGAATGAAGAGTGCAACCTCTTGAGAAAATATCAAGGAAAGCCGGTGAGAATGAAAATGCATCACATTAAAAACAATTGCCCCCCTCTACTGGCCTGTTCTAGAAATCACATCAAAATAGAAAAACATTGATAACTTTGAATTTAGGATGCCTCTAGCTGCAATTATTGAAAGATTTGAGCAGGAAAATTTTGATGCACATTTATTTTATTCTGCTATACCCATAGAAGAAAATATGCCATCATGACAATTACAATAGCCAAATATGTCTTGTATTTGTTTTAATTTAAGCTAATTTTGTTTTTAGGATTCTGGAAAGAGGAAAATAAAACTACTTATTCTCTGCGAAACTCTTGATTGAGGTCTGTTAGGGGAAGCAGCAAAAAAGAAAAATGATGAAAGGATTTTGCTGAAAATTTCAGATAGAGATTGCGTAGCTATTGAAATCAGGTATCATAAAAAATGCTATAAAAATTACACTAATTTTCTGCATCGCCAAGAATCATCTGACAAGAAAGAAGCAGCTCTTCTTTATGATTCTGGACATCAAACATTTTGCAAGCAAATAATTGATAAACTTATAAAGAAGAGAAAGATAAAGTTCATGTCTGATCTTTATAAAAAGTTTCTGAAAATTGTCAAGGAAGTTGAAGGAAAAGATGCGAGTAGTTTCAGACCTTCCGGCTAAAAGAAAGACTAATCAAGTCTTACCCCCGCTTGTTTATCTGACCCCAAAGCAAAGAAATGTGAGTGAAATGGTGTTTATTGAAAATTTGTGCCCTAAAGATATCATTGATAGCAATACTTCAATTACGAATGACAGCAGCAGTGACAATACTGATGATGATGGAGATGTTGTTGATGACAAGCATAACAGAAATATTGATCAAGGTGGTAATTACGCAGGTACCCCAGCAGTTGATAAATTTCGGTTGTTTTACCATGCTGCAATGCAAATCAGGAATAAGCTAGAAAATATTAAAGGGCTCAAAGTTCCTTGGCCAGCCTTGGCATCAGACCTCGGGAATGAAAATGCTTAAGGAATGGTAGAGCCAATTTTATTTAATTTCTTTGCTTGGGTATTTGGCTTTTCTGATGAAGCAACATTTGAAAGTTATGTTGACGTGAAAGACAAACAAAAGTCAAGAATCATGTCACTAGTTCAAGACTTGATTTTTATTCATTCAAATAGAAATAAATTCACTCCCAAAAGTTTATCTCTTGCCATGGCTATGAGGCAGCTTACTGGCTCATCAAAAGTTATAACTCTTTTGAATCAATTTGGACATTGTGTATCACATAATTTTGTTCTGCGCCACGAAACCGCTCTAGCAGAGATTAATATATCAAATGAAGGAGCAATTCCTGCTACAATAGCAAGGCTTCAGAATGTGATGATGGACTGGGATAATGATGACTTTTGCGAGGACACAAAATCAGGGAAAGAAACCACTCACTTAACAGGAGGTATTATAATTCAAAGAAATCATGCAGACCATCTTCACGATCATCTTCACTACCACAGATCCCTGATGAGATATCGTCATATTTAATGGGTAGAAGAGTCTCCATTCAGCTATCAGACGCTCTTGAAAGGCTAGATTTATACAGTCCCATTTATAAAGAGCAACAAAATGTAGGTAGAAAGCTAGATTTCTCCTTTGTGGCATGCAGGTCATTTAGGGATGATGATGCAAAGTTGCCTAACTGGACCGGGTTCAATACTTTACTATGTGCAAACAAAATACCAGCATTATCTAAGATTGTTTACCTGCCAATCATAAATGGGCCTGCAACTGAATATGCAACCATTAATACAATACTAGAGAGAAGCACACAGATTGCAAACAATCTAGGTGTTGAATTTGTATGCCTAGTCTTTGACGAAGCCATTTATTCAAAGATTCAACAAATCAGATGGAAAAAAACAGCTTTCTTAAATCGCTTTGTTATACGTATGGGTGAATTTCATATGGCCATGTCGTTCTGTGGTGCAATTGGAAAGCTGTTCGGAGATGGACGTTTAAAGGTAATTTCTTATTGCATTTGCTTTTATTGCTTTATGAAGGGGTGCTTTTTAAATACACAGAGTACTTTTGCCTAACCCTAACCTAAGTTTTATTGCCCCCATTGTCTGTAAATTGACAACTTTGGGTAATCAACAAAGAGGGAACACTTAGGTTATTGAAACAGGTTGTAAAACTAGTATCGGAACATCCAATTGTATTTGCATTTCAGTGTTTCAAAAGTTATCAAACGAGATAAAACTGAAATATTGGAAATACAACACTAAGAAGGCGTTGACTGATCAACACTGCTTAAGGAGGTCATGTTCATTATTATTTTTTTTTTATTTCAAATACTCTAAATAGATGTGATGGTCATTAACTGATGAATCTTCATGTTGTCTTAATGTATGTCATATTTATAACATCTTTGAGCGACTTTGTAATAATGCGCAATCCATCACAAAGTGCGTTTTTCGTTATGTTTTTCTGTCTTGTAGCTTTCACATGTATCATGTTTGTTTGTTGGCGTTTTGTTTGGTGGATCTTTGTACATTGTTTTGAACGTCTTTGAGCATTAGGCCCAGTTCAAACGGCGTATTTCTGCCGCATCGAATTAAATTAAGGAGATCATAAAGTTCTAAGTATCAATTTAATTCGACTGAAAAACGGCGTCTGAAACCAAACACGAATTATTCATTTTGATTCGGCAATAATACGGTAGCTCTGCCGCATTATTTGCCACAAAAGCAAGTTGGTTTCAGACGGTGAATCTCACACGCATCGAATTGAAATGAACTTCGCGATTGAAAGTGATTCGGAAGCGATTAAAGATTGATTACGAACGATTAGCTTTATTGCGCATGCGTAGATATTTAGTGCGCCTGTTCACTTTATCAAAGATGGCTGCTGTAAACAAACGAAAAAGGTGTAATGAAGTTCTCGAGGCCATGAAGGCAAACGACAGCGCTTCGGAAGATGATGTCTTGAATGAAAACGAAGAAAATTATGTTGAAAGGGGCGACGATACTGATAACAGTAGCAGAGAAGATGAAAGTGAACTATTTGAGCAGAAAGCAAAGAAGGTTTTGAAGAAGAAAGGGAAGGAAGTCGAACTGGCCAGGAAATAGCGTTTAGGATACTGAATATCACCCAATACTATTTACTTTTCTTTTGACCTTTTCTTCAGCATGCTTTAGTATTTTAGCTTTTCCTCCTTAACCCCCAGATCAATCCAATCAAATTTCAAAACATTTGTTTGTTCAAGGTGATTATCTTTTGAGAAACGTTTTTCAAGCTTAAAATTTTCTTGACGTGCTTGGAAAAAAAACGCTGTCCAGTTAGATTTTTTGAAATCGAAAGTTTTGTTGTGGTAGGGGTAGCTAATTTCTTCCTTGCGAAGGTCGGCTAAAACAATATTGAACACCAAATTCTCAACCCGAAAAATGTACACAGAAGCTACCAACCGTATATCGCTTCATAATACTTCTGCTAGAACGAAAAATAACGCTACTCCGCGAATTACGACCGACAGCATAGCTGATATTGCAGTCCTTTGCTTTTGGCGAGTGTAATCACACCCGCACACGTCCCCACACGCGCAAATTGATTTGCAAGTGCTTTTTATCACACACGCAAACATGTGTCCTTGCCAGTTTTCTCCAACATCAAATCATCAAAAGGACACTGAATTTGTTGAACTATGTACAGGAAAGTGACTAAAACATGCATTACGGAACAATCCAAGCATCACAAACTCGAGCAGATACATCCAAATGTGATGATAAGCAAACTAAATTTTAAAACTGTGATCGCATTCACAAAGTGATTTGCATGTGTGATTTACTACACACATGCAATTTTGCTCAAGAAAAGGACTTATATTGGATATTGGAGTTCGAAGTTTATATGATTTATTATAGTGAATAAAATTATTAGATTGTTTCAATACAGATTTTGTTAAATTATCTTCTTCCAGGCACTATAGGAGTGTTTAATGATCTCTTGTTTTTTTTCACTTCGTTTGGCCGATGCTTATCCAGATAGAGAATTCAGTGATTTAGTGTTGTCCTCGCAGCTTCGCGATATCGTGGGTGACTTTTCCAAGTATACAGAGACGAAATCTGCTTTGAATAGCACAATGGCATACTGGATGATTTGCATCGAAATGGTTCAACTTCTTATGTTGTTCATTCGTGCTACACGTGAAAACAATTGGGAGTTACACCTGTCAGCTGTCTGATCGATGTTGCCTTGGTTTTTTGCAACTGATCGAGTAAACTATGCTAGATATGGCTCTTTGGATATCACCCATCCGGGTATGTTAGTTGCTTTTTCTCATTTTAGGGATAGTTCTGCTGAGGGGAAGTCCAAAGGTTTATCAATTTTCTTGTTTAGAACCAAATTTTTTCAAGCATGCGATGGAATTCTGAAAATATTGATGTATTGAAACAAAATTTCGATGTTTGACTGGGCTTTGACTTTTAAGACGGCAACAAAATTGATTTTGAAAGGAAATGATAGAAGCTATTATAACTGTTAGATATGACTACATATTAATCAACATGAAATGTTCTGAGATGTAATGCAGACCCTGAAATGATTTTTGGCTAATTTTTGTACTGACAAGTACGTGTTGAAAATTAGTGATAAAAGTATTTTTATTATTTCTAGGTGCGTGCGATTTGTGGAGTCTTAGAAAATTTGACGTGCCAGCAACAAACTCGATATGGATTTTCTGCAACTCCTTGTGACCAAGCGATGGAGCAGACTTTTAATCGTGATTCCAAAACAAAAGGCGGCATTGTCGGGTTCACACTTAACCGTTCAGCTGTTCAATGATGGATCTTAGCCCCATTAGAGCGAGGAGCGATGACTAGACAATGCTATGCATTAGCTGGATTTTCTGAGGAGAAAAGGTACTAATCAATTTTTTAACTTAAAATCTTTCTTTCGTTCTTTCTTTCTTTCTTTCTTTCTTTCTTTCTTACTTTTAAGTTAAATGATAAATGGAGATTGTTGCATCTGTAAAAGGATTTTTATTGGCTCTCTCTTTTTATATTTTGCTTCTGCACATACAATTTTTCCTGATTTGTAGCTCTATAATATATATCGGAAGGGAAAATGATGATCAAAGTAATGCAGTCAGCTACCAATTATTGAGCGCATCGTCTCTCTTGAAATTCTTGCAGAATTCATAAATAGTTTCACAACTTTTAATGGTGTTAATCTGTTAAGAAAATACAACATTAACCTGTCAAGTACATTCATGCATGTGAACTTCATTTTTTATTTTGCGTTATTTTCGTACCATGTTAGTTACACAAATTGTACAAGACCAGACTCTTGGAACCACGCCCATACCCATGCCCATACTCCCCAATAAAATTTTCTCATTAGACCTGATTAGACTTGAACGTTAATCGGGGAACAACTGTTGAAAAGGGAGGACCACTTTACCCCCTGGTGCCGCCACTGATATGCTCCCAAAATAATAGAAACCTGAATAAGCCCACATGCATCAATTTGTGATGTTAAGTTTTTTAAGCTAGGCGCACACGAGAGCATTTAGCTAAGCAAAGTGTCATTTGTGTCACTTTGCTTAAGCAAAATGCTTTTGTGTGCAGCGAATTTTCTGTAAGAATTTTGTCATTCGTGACCAAAAGCAAAATATTCAACATGTTTAATATTTTTTGTCATTCGTGGCGCTTTGCTTTGCGTGTGCGGCGAGCGAAAGCATTTTGCTTACGACTGAGATGAAATACGGATGCGCACGCATGCGCATATGAAAGTTGGCGCCAAAACCATGAGTTGGTGCCTGCCAAAAACCATCAAACAGGAGAAGGGAGCACAGTACTGTCACAACAAAGTTCGTTCGTATTTTTATTCGAAGCATAATGACCATAAACAGCATTTATTTAAGTGAGGCAATTCTAGAAGAAAAGTTGGTTGAGCTGTGGCCAGATTATCCTTGCCTTTATGATGTGAGATCTCCAGAATTCAAAGATCGGAACAAACGAGAAAAAGCTATGGCGGATATTGCTGAAAAGGTGGAACAAAATGGTGAGTATAGGCCTACTACAAACATTCATAAGACTTTGGCGTTCATTCTCAAATGAGGAAAATGTGGTATATGAAGACCAAGCAAGGCAATTTGTACCTCCGGATTTATCAGACTTGAGTGACCCTGAAGTAAAAAAATACTCGAAGTACAAAATAATAGTGAAGCCTCGGTTATTAGGCCATTTTTTCATTCTGCCATTACAAAGTAATTTTCTGACATGCGAACCTCTGTGTGAAACCTTGAGGTAATCCCATTTCCAGATAATTAGAAAATCTTAGAACAAGCAGAAAAACTACAATGATTTTGACATTTTCAAATCAAATCAAAATCGAATCAAATTTTTTCATTCAACAACAAAATTATGTAAGGATTAAATGGTTTTACATTGATTAAGATTTACATAACATAAAAATTTACAATTTCATTGACTGTTGTCAAGGACACTGAGACGAACCCTGAGGTTCTAAAGCCTCAGCTTTCAGTTCTTTATATTTGGGAAAATTTCCTGCAGCAGGGAGTGAATTAAAAATTTCCTGCAACCGCTCGGTCGCTTGGTTGGGTGGGTTTTCCTGGCCTGTATGGTCATGAATCAAGTTTTACTCAAAACGTGAGTGAGTGCACTTTCCACCAAGTAATCAAAAACCAGCGGATCACAAATTTTACATGTGACTGCTGACATGTGTGTAGTCAGCAAATTTTGACATTTACAGGGTCTATTATAACAGGTGCTGCTTGATGAATTTTCAGTACTTGAAGGTTTTTGTGGCCTTTTGAGCTATGTCATCAAGAAAGTATAATACATCATCAAAGAAATAGCAGTTACTGAAGGCCATTACCAAAGAAACGGAAGATATATTGACAGATAATATCAAATATGTACAGATGCAACCTTGACCGAACTTCCTAATCAGCCACGATTTGGGTGCTCTATGAAGTCTTGTTCCTGAACCAATAGTTTTATTTAGATGAAATACTTACGAATATCCATTTTCGCCTAGGTTGTCACAAGCCATTTAGTAAATTTTCAACCCCTGTCTTAAGTCCCTCCTTTCTTTATTTTATGTACTTTTTGTTATCTGGCATAATGATAATTTCAATACATAATTGGATTGATAACCGTCAACAAAAACAGAAGAGAACCGCAGCAACACCGGCAAAGAGACCGAAGAAAAAGGCAAAGTTGTATAAACGGAGACTGTGTGGGTTTGATATCTTCAAAAGAGAACTATTATCAGCTGAAGGTAATACTTTATTTTCTCACAATTTCATCAAATGTTTTAACAAAAATCTCTTATGAATCAGAAAAGGACCAAAATAATAATTTAATTATGTTGTAGGTTATGAAAAAAATAATTTTTGACTCTGCCTGATTTAGGTAATAAGGTTCTTTTCTTGAATATTTACATGATGGTTTTTAATGCTGTCTGTTTTTGAATTATTTGTTAGATCTTTCTACTTTTTGACACTGATTTTGGAAAAAAAGCGTGGTCTAGGGTTTTTGAATTAGATTCAAAGAGGCAAAGAGAGACAAAGATACAAAGAGAGACAAAGAGAGACAATTAGAGACAAAGAGAGATTTTTTAGAGTGAGAATCAGTCCCTTTTTTCTGCACATGTTTACTTATAAGCATTGCTCTCTATACCATTGGTATATTTTTTCATTGACAGAGGAGAATCCACCAGCAAACGTCTTATCAAAGGCAAATAGACTTTGGCGTTCATTCTCAAATGAGGAAAAGGTGGTATATGAAGTCCAAGCAAGGCAATTTGTACCTCCGGATTTATCAGACTTTAGTGACCCTCAAGTAAAAAAATACTCATGGAGCATCAAAGTTCAGATGAAAGAGCTTGTAAGTTACCATTTTTCAAAAATGAAATTAGACACTCTGTAATATTTGGGTGGATTCAAATTAATGGGAATAAAACAATTGAATAAAAGGCTGTATGTTTGGGTATCAAATTTTTTGTCTTTTATTTTTGGGGGTTAAAAGTTGAAGTCTCTTTTTTTGAGAAGGTTCAAAAAATCCTAATGGCCACCTTAGTTCCAATAACTGCATTGGGATACCAATATTGTGTTAACCCCAATATTTTTTATACCCACAAAATTTACTTGAGGAACATTTGAAACACAAGAAAATGATGCCTGTATGATGAATTTTCATTTAAAAATTGTATTCATTTTTAATCTAAAAAAACTATTTTTTCCTGAAAATTATTTTAATTTCAAGCAAAACGGAAATAAAACTACTGTATTTTTCTCATGGTTGAACACCCGTGTGTAACAAGAGCAGCCCATTTAAAGTTTTCTTCCGGGACCGTATGTGAAAAGCTAGGAAAGCTGAAATTTCCTAGGATTTCCCAGCTTAACCAACTTTTTGATCAAATTGATCAAAGCTTGAATTTTTCCCTAGAAGCTGGGATGCTGGGAAATCTGAAGAAGGCTGGAAAGGGAAGTCAAACAATAAAATTTGCTACATAAAATAATTTTCCCTTCTTCCTTATTCAAATTTGGTTGTTGATCAGAAAGAATAGCATAAGAATTATTTAGTTCTTGTTATAAATCATGATACCAATAAAAGTAGAATCATAAATAGGAATTTTCGCATATCTTTCTTGATCGCGTTATGTCTGAGCCCTCACTTTGTTTTATTAATTTCACTTTTCTGTAATAACTCTTAAAATGTTTTAAAATTCATCCCGGACCAAACAAAGCACCCATTCATAGACCAAATAAGATCCTGGTAATTAGGCTTGCAATCACCTAAGAATAAGGGTTTCCTCATCTTGATAATAGTATAACATCTTTACTTAATCAACTGCTTTAATACATTAAATACATTAAATACATTAAATACATTACATACCTAATAAGTTAAAACTTAACTGCAACTACTAACTATAATGTCTTGCAGGAAAAGTTGGGCGTGTTGTACACCGGCCCGGTTTTGCCTGCACTACAGTAATCTACGCTTTTACGGTCGTTGATTGAACCCGAAATAGCCAAATTTCCAAGCCAATGCACACATCAGGTAGAAAGCCTACCGACCAAATACATACAAAACAAACCATAAACTCAAAAACCCAAAGAAAGGGACAGGG
Organism: Pelagia noctiluca; assembly: GCA_963924455.1. Classification (NCBI taxonomy): domain Eukaryota; kingdom Metazoa; phylum Cnidaria; class Scyphozoa; order Semaeostomeae; family Pelagiidae; genus Pelagia; species Pelagia noctiluca. Next base: position 5,248,369 of record OZ004327.1, on the reverse strand, counting down.
CGGGGGGGGAGAGATCAGAACGTCTGTTGTGTGTAGCGAGGTTTCAAGAAACTCCCCATCCCTAATTTTCACTTTATAAAGGCATCCTTTGAGATAGGTATTCCTATGTGACCAAATCCCTATGTGACCAACCATGCAAAGCTCTAAACAAAAGATTACATTGTGAAATCATACGAATCTTTAGCATTGTACCAGCCATAACCTTTGTGACTTACGAAGCGTGGCCTGATACACAAGATACCATTTCGACCATTGTTCAACTAAAAAGGTATTTGAATGCCATATTTGCTGTATTGTAAATTGGAACCTATTTGCATCTTAAGATTCCATTGTAACCAACCAACGTCCGGTATATTTTAACTCCACTTAAATTATGCATTTAACTGGTATTAATGTTTAAGTACCAGTTAAATGCATAAGTTAAGTGACGTAAAGCCTCTGGTTGTTGAACAAAAATAGTCAATCGAACTTAGGGGGTATGTAAATTATGGGTAACGAACCGCAGTAATCGCCCTTCTTGAGTTGAAGGGGAAGATAATAAGCCTTAATAAGGTGAATGGGGTGTCGTGATTACCGCGTAGACCTCTTCGAATTGCAACACTGTCAGAGGATCAGCTTCCCTGTGTACTCCAGTTGGAAATCTTGCAAGGCCCCAACAGAGGATTGATGGGCGTAGTACCCTTCAGTAGTGAATCTGTCGCGAATTACTTTGCGTGGGAAAATCAGCAGGCTATGCACAAAAAAGCAACTCTAGGGTATGCCGTGTTGAAATTCTGCCAAGATAAACCATAAAAAGGTTTTTGTGTGAGCACCTTTATTCCTCTGAGTGTACTGTTTAATCAATGCTGGTCATACTCGTACTGCCATCGATTCTTTGCAAATACGTTTGATAGAGTTGGAAACAGAGAGCAGGAGAGGCGATTTGCAATCTGGTGAGCCAAGCTTAAGACAACGAAACTAGGGATGAAGTCAAGTAGAAATGTTGCTTCAATTAGGATGCCATAGGACGAAGAATGTATACTAATCAAAGAAGATAATCCGCATATCAGTAAACTGCTAGCTGAGATACTTGCTTATGGTAAGGTCGGTTTAACCACACCCTTTGAATAAGGACATTATGAAGACTGTACCAATGTGCTTGAAGAATTCCAGTTAGGTCATTCAGGGCATTGGACTACAATCAAGTAGCTAATGTAAGTGACAAAAAGCCGCTTCTGATGCTTTGAAACTTAGTTTCACTAATGGTAATCTCAATCTCATCCTACGGACAGTTTATCGAGCGTTGCTAAGCAACGTAGCAAGTTGCTTGGGTTCCAAGCTTGAGCGTGTAAGATTTATGTTGTTTCATTTGGGTGAATCTACAGTAGAGATTTTCTTGTCCTATCATCAGATCAGGAAGAAGACACTCCCTAGACGTTCTATTGATGATCTGTATTAAGCAGGCCTTAGAGAGCTATTATTTTTTCATGTCGATTCTGTAGCCATTGTGATACCAAACTTAATCAGTGATTATAATCATTCAGTAAAGCAAGGAGGCCATTGAAGCTACGCCGATAGCTTTGTTACACAAAGGAAGAAACTACAGCGAGTGCAGCAAGTTCTATAATGTTACCATGCATGGACTTCTTAAAATACGTGTATTTGCCCTAGTTTAGATCTAACATGAACGCTTAATGTCATGGAAACGTGTAACTTTAAAGCAAGTACTGTAAGGTCTCATTGCAAGGTAGGTCTTCACTCGGTTTCACGAAGGGCCAGGAGAGACACTAAATGCAGCAAGTTCTACGGGGTGCCCCCTTGGTGGGGTGCTTGGGGTGCGTAACTTGGCGCTGTATTTAGACCACCAACGCTAATGTTCAGCTTCATAGGAATTGTGTGGTTTCTAAGAAAGTGATGCGAACTTTCATTGCAGGTTAAAGGTTTCACGCAGTCTTACAGAGAGTCAAGAAACACTTACTGCAGTGAGTTCTGAGGTGTGCCCATAAATTAAGCGCTGGTGGTGAGCTTTGTGCTGTTTTTAAATCAAACGCAAAAGCTTATCTCCATGGGAAAAAATTTAGTTTTTAAGAAGAAGAACGTAGTGTGGGCTCTTGTTGCAGGGGTAGGTCTTCATTCGGCTTGACGGGGGCGTCCAGAATCACTACTGCAGCAATTTTTGCGGTGTGCCCCTGGGCGGAATTCTTTGGGGGCATGCCTCAGCGCTGTTTTAAATCAAATGCGAACGTTTATGGCAATGAAAATTCATGAAGCAGAAATGAAAGGTCACAAAACAATGGAATTCCACATCACGCTTCTCTGTTATTAACCAATAGCTAATGTTACATATGCCCTTTAACATAAGGGGATGAGAAACAATTAGGGAAGTGAGTTTGCAGTGTGGACGTGGGCAGAGATCATTTGGTGCGTGCCTTGGCACTGTGTTCAATCAAACGCGAACGGTTATTTCCATGGTAAACGTGTAGTATCTAAGAAAGTAATGCGGGCTGCATTGCAGGGCGAGTTACAATTTAATTTCACAGAAAGTAATGGGAGGCACTTGGTGCAGCTGGATCGACGATGTTCTCATGGGCGGGGCTCCAGTAATGCGTAATTCTATGGATCAAATGCAAACATTTATTTATAATCATGTAGTGTTAGGAAAGTAATACACACTTTCATTGTGGGTTGAGGTATTTTCACTCGGTTTCGCGAGATTTAGCAAAAGAAGCTTGGAGCATAAGGCTCCGCACTATTCCCTTGGATCCTGCGGTACGTTCGTTTGCACAGTACACAGTGCTAGATCAACTGCGAGCGTTTACTGCCACGGAAACATGTAGTTTTTGCTCAATCCTGTTTCTCGGGTGCAATATTACCCCAAGGGTTGAAGAACATCAATGTGGCACCCCGTGTTAAGGGGAAAAGGCTTGGATTTAATCAATCATTTACCTGGTTTTTGCTGTGTGTTCTGTTCTTTTCACAGATGCTGTTTCAGGGTATCAAGTGGTAAACTTGGGTGAAATCCCAGACCTGACTAATTGAGACGGATAATCGGTTGTTTCGGTCAGCAAGATCGGCTACAGTCTACAAGCTGGCATATGGTGGGTAACGTCCCAAGCACCGTGGTGGCAAAGCATAAACTCAAGATAGAGCACATGCAGTGGTTGTAAAGCATAGTCTCGTAGTAGAGCACATGCAGTGGTGGCAAAATGTCGTGGTGGAGCACATGCTTAGGTGGCAAAGCATAGACTCAAGATGGAGCAAATGCTTAGGTTGGTTAGGCTATCCAAAACTGGATACTGGTGGCTAACTGCCTGATCAGGATCAGTTAAAGTGGTATACGCAAATTATTGTTACCTTTTTGAGGTTGACGCCTCTAAGCTTTCGTTTATGATTTTGGGCCATGGTTTTTTATGTTTAGCATGTGTACTCATGCGCTAGCTCATTGTTTCCTGATCTGCTTATGGCGTATCATTTTATCCTGTTAATTATAGTTTTTTGGGGCTGGGAGAGATCGTAATTAAGTACTTTTGTAGAAGCTCTATTTATTTCCTAATTTCCTTCTACTTATACGGTTGGTGATTGTGGGGGTCAACACTTTGTGTTTCTGTGGCGGAAATTTGGCTATTTCGGGTTCAATCACCGACCGTAAAAGCGTAGATTACTGTAGTGCAGGCAAAACTGGGCCGGTGTACAACACACCCAACTTTTCCTGCAAGACATTATAGTTAGTAGTTGCAGTTAAGTTTTAACTTATTTGGTATGTAATGTATTTAATGTATTCAAGCAGTTGATTAAGTAAAGATGTTGTACTATTATCAAGATGAGGAAAACCCTTATTCTTAGGTATTCGCATGCCTAATTACCAGGATCTTATTTGGTCTATGAATAGGTGCTTGGTTTGGTCCGGGATGAATTTAATTCAAATTTTAGTGTGATAAATTAGGAGCGTGCAACCAAGAAGTTGTGGTTCTTGTGGCTGATGTTGCCAAAGCAAAGACCACAGTTTACGGAACTCCAAAACCAGTTGAATACATTGATTCACAGCCTCGTGTGGAAATAAACTTTTTGACCTTTTGTGAAGGTAAGCGACGGAATTACTTCTTTTGATTTTAACAATTAATTGCTTCTGAAACATGGATTAACAGAGCAGGGTCATCGTGTCTTACAGGAGTTTCGGAATCAGTCTGCATAATAATATTATAATTCAAAATTGTTAGATTTTGTAATTTCGCCTTGGGATTGAACATTTCTGAATAGCTTTTTTTATCGTCTGGGTACTTGTTTGAGTATAAAGGCTTTTTTCTACTGTTTTGCTCCAGAGAGTGTAAATCAGTGTGGCTTTATGTATCAGAGATTTGAAATATTGGAAAGGAAAGTTCACATAAAAAATTTATGCTGAAGATCTTGTAGGCCATCACCTTGGACCTACCATGAAGTATTGCCACCATATCCGGGTTTTGGTGCTGCAAATACCAGTATTGCTTGCCTCAACAGGGTTCAAAACCGAATTCAGAACCTTATAGGAGACGAACTCTCTAAGACCCTTGAAAGTGATCTTTGGGGAGAGAGTTCCATTGAACATATTTTAGATTTCACAAGCAAATCATCATACAAGCTAGAGTTATCATTATACATAAATCTAATTGCTTGTTCTTGCAACTTTTCAACTTTCTGAACTGATTTTGCAGTTGAGAAATACCAAAATAATGGAGAGTAACTAAAGTTGGAGTATGCAAAGCTTTGGATCAACACTTCTCTTTCTTTGAAACCAAAATACGATCAAAGCTTTTTCAGCATGTTCAGCAATCATCACATCGTTCATTTTTTCTGACCAATTTTTTTGCATCCATAGTTCTTAATGACCAATATTAAACTGGATTATAGCTTATTTTTAAAATATTTTCTCTCAAGGACTTTCACCAAAAAATCAAGAAGATCAACTGGGCAAGCTGAGAGAGGAGGTACAATGAATCTTCAACCAGAAGATCTGTATGTTGAGAATAATTTGTTCTTCTGTATGCTAAAGATGCTATGTGTTATTGCCAGAACCCCTACTGTAAGGCTTTGCATTGATGAAACAAATTTTTTCCACCTTATAGCCTATTAAAGTATTTCTTTTAACTATTGATGATAATTCTTCACTTTTAGGCTTCATCATCATCATCATCTTTTGAGCGCAGTCGAGACAACGGATAGCACAAAACTTTTCCAGACGTCACGGTCTTCCATCGCTGCTTTTAGGTCATCATATCCTATACCGGTGTCACGGCTTATTACATCTGGAAAAGTTAGTTTGCGGCCCTTCCTGCCTTTAGTGCAAGGCTTCCAAAGAATCAACGATGATATGATTTCATTGGTTGCTCGCTGGCAGTGGCCTGCAAACTGTGTTCTCCGTTGTCTGGCTAAGGTTGATGCTTGAACAGGATTGCCATATATTTGTGCTAATGTTGGGTGCTTTTTCCAAGACAAATTCTTGACTCTCATAAAATCTAGTGTAACACCCATCTAGTCTCTTTTCCAACTTAACTGAAAATTTCCACGTTTCATAGCCATATAACAACATGGGTTCAACAGTAGCACAAAAAATTTTAGTTATTAGGCTGGGAGCAAGCTTTGATGTCCATATTTTACTTTAACTATTACATGCTGACCAGACCTTTCCTAGGATTGAAATCCTTTTCCGAAGAAGATGCAAAGGAGCCTAGATATTTGTAATCCTCTACCTTTTTAAGAACATATCCATTCGTAGGTTTTATTAACATATCATCAATAGAATTGATTGGTTTAATATAACTCATATATTCAGTTTTCCGTTCATTCAGAGAAAGGCATACGCAGTTAGCAGCCGATTCTAAAGAGTTCAAAAGTGTTTGAGCATCTTGGTTCGAGTAACTTATTAAAGCGATGTCATCTTCAAAATCAGTGTCTGTGAGATAGACAGCTGGGTTCCGTGAGCTTTTCTGCGGATGCAGTTGAAAGCCTTTGGAGTTATTTTTATCAAATGACATGCGTAATACATAATCGAGGACCATGATGAAGAGAAAGGGGGCAAGGGTGTCAGCTTGAAGGATCCCTGTCACAATATCAATTGACTCTGTCTCTCCATCAGGTGTCCTGATGGTTGACTTAGTATTGGTGTAGAGAACTCGTATTGCCTCTATTAGCGAGTTGGAAATGAAATAGAGACCAAGAATACCATATGGAATACCAACTTTTAGGCTTAAAGTACCTTGCATTACTTGTTTCTTTTCTTTAAAAGTACTTGGAAATTATGCGTCGATTATTATTAATTGTTTGTTCAAGTTTTGTTGAATCAGTTACAGTATATCCAGGATATCGTTGTATCAACATATCACGAACACTGCATGAACTGGGAAAATCAGAAACCAGGACCAAAGGTAATGTAAGAAGTACAGGAAAACCAGCAAAGAGCTATTTTCATCACCCCTTCTTAGCATGTGCATCAATACCGTAAATATTTGTTTTTATTGTTTTTAAAGATGTTTTAAGAAATCGGCTCCATTTCTATCTTGTCAACTTTTATATAACTTCCCATAGTTTAAGTTTATCTGTCTCAGGAGTATTGAAACAAACTATTTTCAGTGGCTAAAAGTTTTTTCACACGGTTTCTTGAATGAAGGGTCTTATTGTACTGTATAAACAAGCTGTGCTGCCAGTCACGTTCAATGTAATTGTTTTATGACCCTGCCATACAGATTGTCACTCTAGTTAAAAAGCTGGTACAACCACGAAAGATTAATTCCCAAATCACATTTTTTCTTTTTTGATTTAATACCTTCCCATTTAAAGTTACCGTACTCTTGGGAAGTTTTAGCATTATTCTACTTTTTGCATTCATGGAACAATTTTGCATGACACGAAATATGTTGGAATAAAGATATAATTTGTTTTCGTTAATGTGTATGTTTTTGTTATGAAAAAAGGAGATAAATTCAAAAATAAACAAAGCTTAGAGCAGTTAGTTTTATTCTATTTTGTTAACAAGTTTACTTAGTAGTTTCTGAACACCATTTTATTTTAGATATGACAATAAATATAAAGCAAGTATTTCAAAGACGGAGCCCAATCAGTAAATGATATCTTTAACATGTTTGAAGAAAATTTTTTTTCAAATTTATCAAAATTAATGGATTTTCATCAGACCTGTGACCAAAAAGAAGATGCCAGTCAGATGATTGAAGACTAGATTGCTGTCTCCTTGATTTAGGGGGCATTTATTACTAATACCTAATAACAGTCAAAAGTGCTAAAGTATCGGTCTTGCCATAGTTACAGAAAAACAACGTATTCAAAATCTTTGCTTATGCTTCATAAAATTTTAGACTCATGTTATTTGCTTTAAATATTATTGTCAGATAGAAGTAAAAAACTGCGGTGGATTCTACATTTTTCACATGACACCTATTACTGGCTATTATTTTCATTATACATATATATAAGATGCTTCTCTGAAAGTAAAATCTAAACTTGAACAACAGTCAATTGAAATTAATGCTCTTGAAGATCAGCTCCTATGTACCAAAGAAAAGCTAAATGAGGCTACTGAAGGAAGGAAACAATCATTGAAAGGAAAGAAATAGTATTCCACGTCTGCCCGACTTTTAGTATGTGATGCCTTTGTTGACCAAGTTCCCACAGCAAATATTCCAGTGCTGATAGAAAGATTCAGTTTCAGACTCGGTTGCCAAGTAAAAGAAGTACCTTCAGGACAACTGTTGAGCAAATAGCTAGAGAGCTGGGAGTTTATGCTCAGCTGCAGACATCAAGTGAAATCCTCAAAAGTAGAAATTGCACATTAGCATTTGATGCTACTACACAAGAAGGGGTGCATGTGAATGCTGCACTTATCACAACAGAAAAATCAGCCTTTGTTGTTGCCATTGATCAGCTCCCTGGTCGTACTGCAGAGAACTATGCAAATCACATATCAGATGCTGTTGATGAATTAGCATCTGTATATACAGCGCATCATCCTCAACCAACATTCAGGAGACCAGAAAACAGCTCATTGACAACATTTCCAACACTATGACCGACCAGGTTGCCACCAACATTGCAGCTATTAGCCTTTTCAATGGGCATTAGGGAAATCTTTGAATGAGCTCAACTGCCACTTGCATCCCCTTGATTCTGTTTCTACTTGCTGTAGGGCAGCTTTAAAAAAATAGAATCAACATCATCAGCGGTATTGTTCGGAAATGATTGCATTGCAGGAAACATTGTCTTGCAAGTTAATAAGTTGAGATTCAAGGATGGAAAAAGGTGACCCACAAGGGTTTGTCAACTTCCTTGACATGTACAAATTACCTTGTGGTACATTGCCTTGGTACAGAGGAAACAGGCTGCACATTGTGTTCCATTTGTGTGGAATTTACGTTCCACAAGATATTTTCAGAATTTTTTAAAGATGGCACTTCATGTGGTGGACTTTCAATCTGAAATTGCAAATAACGTGACAGTCCTTTGTTTTTCTCTGAAGAATGCTAAGTGGTCCTTAGATGAAGAAATTCTATGTGTCAGCAGAAGACCAAGATGTTACTTATGTTGTAGGCATCAATGTTGTCAAAAATGTCATTGTTGCCTTGGAAGACCAGCTTGAAGACCCAGAGGCCCTCCTAAGCAGGAAAACCTGTTTTTTTGGAGATGGTAATAGCATGTATCCAGGCAGTTATAAGAGCTCCTAAAAAGGCAATACAAGAAATTTTTGGACAATGACATCAAGTCCACATTGAAAGAAGAGAGCAAGCCAACCAGACTCCACAATATTGATTGTGAGGAGCTAATGGGGATGTTCATTGCCTCATAAAACAGAGCTCCAAATGCCACCCTTTGTTACATTGCAAGGAGAGAGGGGGAAAAGAGAGAAAAACGTGAAGAAAAAGATCGCAGAAAAATAGAGAGGAAATTAAAAGGTATTGCAGTAGAGGACATCAGAACAGAGTTTAAAAAATTATCTGGAGATCAGTTGATAGATTTGGAGTTGCTGCTCAGTGGAAAGACTGTTGGTAGAGATTTTTACCATGTGTGGGTTGATGGCCAAACTCTGAAAACATTTCGTGGAAGAGTAGAGAAATTAAGGAAGAATATGGTATGCAGGATCCATACTGGGATCCAGAGGAAGAAACCTATGATGATGCCCTAGACTACAATGTGTCCGTGTATGAACTCGAAGCAGACTTAATAAATGGAGATCTTGCTCTGTTTTAGTTTGTATGCATCTATGTAGATTCTTGTTTTTATTGATTTTGGAGCACGTGTTAGGCGGGTATTTGTTAGAATTAGCAAATCAGAAAAGCTTGCCTTGAATTAAAAGTACATAAACCACCTGGGGGAAACTAGATCCATGCTCAACACCCTCCCCCGCTGTTTGTGAGGCCCCCTAGGGGTTATGATTAGGAAGAAGAGAACTTGCTATTTTGATTTACTGGAATATGATAACATCTTGCAATTTTTAAGCCAACAAGGGATCAAAGGACTACTTTTTTGAGAAACTTGGGAATAGTGGAGTCCATTGTTTTTTTAAGTTTGAAACAAGCGAATTTTTAACCCCTGCCCCCCTCCCATATTCCCCCTAAGGTCTTGAAACCTGATTGTAGACTATCATATGAGGACAATTACAATTCTACTGCCATACAAAGACATTAATGTTGTTAACAGTCAGCAGTAAAATGCTGTTATTCAGGTGATTGCTTCAGATTTTGTCACACGTTTTGACCTAATTTGTAATACTTTTAAGTGGCAAAATTGATCGCGTTTTAAAGACTTCAATTTTGTCTAAACTTTGATATGTTCATCGGACAGGGCTCAGTTTAGATTCATTTTGAAGCTCACATTTTTCTAAGGTTTTTGGTATAGTTTAAGCCCCATAAATTCAATTTGAATTTTTTAGGCACATACCTAGCTAATGTTTCAAAGTATCCGTCTTGCCATTGTTCCAGAACAAAAACTTATTAAAAATCTTTGCTTAAGCTTCATAACATTTTAGACTCATGCTATTTGCTTTCAATATTAATGTCAGATAAAAGTAAAAAACTCTGGTGGATTTTACATATATCACTGGACACCTATGACTGACTATTATTTTCATTATTCATATATACAAACATAACTAACATGCATAAGGAATTTCATAACATAAATTCGCTCTTTTCTGCCCTTTCTAAACTTCTTTTTGATGAACAGTAGGATTTATTACTAAGACGTAATAACAGTCAAAACTGCTAATGTTACAAAGTATCGGTCTTGCCATTTTTCCAGAACAGCAACATATGAAAAATCTTTGCTTATACTTCATAACATGTTATTTGCTTTAAATATTAATGTCAGATAGAAGTCAAAAACTGCGGTAGATTCTACATACATCACATGATTTTACATATGTCACTTGACACCTATTACTGGCTATTATTTTCATTATACTTATATACAAAGATACCTAATATACATAAGGAATTTCCTAACATGAATTCACTTTTTTCTGCCCTTTCTAAACTTGTTTCGGAAGACCAGTAGCCTTTTTTCCATGTGAAAAATTGAACATAAAGCAAGATAGAAGATTCTGCAAGAACAATGAAGACCAGAAACTCTTACTTTCAGATTCACATTTCTATAAAACGAGCGTTGTGAGTTATTTAAGCTGCAAATATTCCAGATAAAAGACTTTAAACTAAATCTTTATTCTATTTTGTACTGAAACATTGCCTTCTTGTCTGTCGTCTAGATGTGTAACATCTCAAAGTTGAAGTTGAAAATTGAATTGTTGAGTTTTGCTTACCTCTTCATATACAACTTAAATCTCGCTGATGTAATACACTTAGCTGTTTAAAATTAATAAAGTTAAATGTACATTTAAAGACATGTATCTCTGAGAAAAGCTTCATTTCTGCACAAAAAAAAATAAAAGTACATGGTTTTTAGGCCATTCGAAGCATCGTCTATGTTTTTTGAACCCCAGCAAACCAGACATCATTGGAAACGACTTTTCCTGCTCTTTCCAATGAGCCTGCCATCTTAGATCAAACTCCTTTTGGTCGTGAGAGAGCCCCAGCTTTTTCATTGGTCAAAAACAACCTGAAAAGTTATAATTATATGCATCCGACTTGCATTGGGTAAATTTGGTCACATGATGTGAATTCCATTGTTCAAACATGGTGTCGCCCTCAAAACAACAAAACAAACAAACGTGAGTGTAAAAGTTGTAAAATATCTCGCTGCAAATTTTCTCTTGGACCGTGGCTATAAACTCGCTGTATATTCGTTATCGGGGAGCATTGCAAATTGCAATGCTTGTCTAAATTAGGAGAGTGGGCCGTTGTGGGGTACAATAGTTCAGTCACATGCTTAGGCTAACAAATGAGAACAATTCCTCCAGACCTTGACCCTTGTTGTGTATCTCATGTACATTTACTGCATTTCATGTGTGCAGTCTTTCTGCAGACAATGGTATTTCATGTCATGCCAATATTCCCTAATCATCTGAGGGTAATCCATACCTTTTTTTGTTTGGGCACTCCTATTATTCTCATTCTGGAGGTCTGTTCTTGCTGTTAGTTGCTGATCCGCTATCGCTATTTGCTATAAGAACATGGCCTCCAAGGATCCATCTGCTGTCTTTGATGCAGAAATCCAAAAAAAAAAAAAAAATCCGAAAAAGTCAGGGAACAATCTGACGTGTCCTCGCTTTCATCGAAACGTGCCGCTCGCTGTCCTGGATGCCGTGCCTTACACACAAATCATGTTTGGGGCCGTCCTGGTCCTAATTGCCAAGGGCAAGAAGCAGCAGAAGAAGATGGCAATGCTGCCTCCGAAGTCTGGCCTGCTCAAACCAGTGCCAGCATCATTGCCATTGATGCAGACGAGTCCATTCCTGCCACGGTGATGAGCACCGCTGCAAAAGATGCTTCCCGTGACCGCTCTTTTCCGTTTGCAGTCGTAGAGAATGGCGTGTCTCGACACCAGAGCGATCGCCAAGCCCTGGAGGCGAAATTATCTGCCTTAGCCTGGGAGGAACAGCAGCTTGATGAGCTTGCCAAGCTACACCAACTTCGCTCGTCTGTTGCTGAGAGAGAGGCCTCCATCGCCCAGAAGAGGCAACAATTAGCCGCTGGAGCTGTTGCTACGGCAACGATGTCCCAACCTTTGCCAGAACGAGAATTGGGCCTATTTGGCCTGCCAGACCTTCGACGTCAGGCTTCGCAGCCGCTTGCCAGTGCAATACCAGCTCCGCTGGACAATTTGCTGGGTTTCCCACCAACGCTGGTAGCTGACGCCACTGTGCCTCCGCCTCTGGGGTTTTCCTGGCAGCAGCAGCTTCAACAGCATCTTTCGTTGCCAAAGGATGCCTCTGGCACTGCCACGACTACTGCTGCTCCTCCTTCTTCTGCCCTCCAGCAACCGCCCCTCAGCTTGCATGAACGTTTTCATGCCAACCGCAGTCATCATTCTGAGATGTTTCTTGCCCCAGCAGCTGTGCCTCAGGGTGAGAAAATTTTATGCATTGTTGACTTTTTGTCAAGTATTGTCCCTCAGACTACTGAGGAGGTAATTTCTGATATGGGTCACGCCAGCCTTGTTCTTTCTCACGGGCAGCAGCGCCCTAGGCTCTCCAATGTTTCCTGGCAGCAGTGGGTCATAGCCCACACCCGCATTTTCCATGCCCTTCTGTTTTCCAGCAAGCTCCCTACTTTACAGGATATCCGGGACTATCTCGCCTATACGGTCAAGGTTATGGAGCTAGCTGGTAAATATGAGTGGGTTAGTGTCCTTAAGTTCGATGATGAGTACCGTCAGCTTCAGGCCACTTATAGTCTTCCTTGGAGCTATGACTCACCGCATTTACATGAGCTCATTCTTGTTCCCCGGGCTAAACCTAGGGCATCTGCTGCTCCTCAACCTTCCTCTGGGAATCCTGCCACCCCTGCCTTTGCCACGTATTCTGGGGATGGTTGCATTATTTGCAGGAGTTTTAACCAGCGAAATTGCTGCCATCCTCCTTCCTGCTCCTTTGCCAATGTTTGTAACAGCAAGTTTCAGGGCAAGGCTTGCGGTGGTCCTCATTCCGCTCTATACCACTTTTCGGGGAGTGGTGTGTCCAAATGACTACCTTCTGGAATAGACCCCTTCCCAATGTTTACTTTCTGTTTTGCGGCCTAGCGTGCGCGCGCATGCAGATGGGCAGAAAACGTGCGTGTTTTTGTTTTTTTGTGTTGGTTGATAGGCAAAGTTCGCAGTTCTCAGAGCAGGAAAGAAATTAAGATAAAGTTTTTAAGATTATTTGATATTTTAATTATGCCTCAAAGTTGTTGTGCCGTTGGTTGTGCCAATAGAAAGATTGGTGATAAGAAAGATTTACCATTTTATAACATTCCGAAAGGGAAAACGCCGATAGAAAAAAGAAGACGCGAGGCCTGGATAAAGGCCATTCGCAGAGAAGATTGGAAAACGTGGTCAGAAGACAGTATTTCAAAGGCTAAAATTTGTGCTGAACATTTTGTAACAGGTATGTATATTGCTTTTATCACTGATTAAATTCATTGAAACTGTTTATTTGTACTCCTTGCTTTGCTTTTAATGTCTTTCGATTTTTAAATGTTTTGTCTATGTTAGCCCAAGGTCGAGTCTGCAGACAGAGTATGATATGACAAGCGTGCCCAAGAACAGTGAGGTGCTCCTGGTCAAAATGATATGTTGTAGACTGGTTTAAGGCCAAACTATAATTTATGATTCCTCTTTTCAATAGTCAAATTCATAACTTTCATTCTCAGGCAGAAGATCTGATGATTCAGACAAAGTTAACTGGATACCAACAATATTCAGCCATACAACAGCCAGAGAACACAAGAAAATGCAAGCCCACGAAAAGAAAAGAGAAAGATACGAAGATATCAAAAGAAAAAGGGAAAGGGCACTTGCAAATTGGAGTGTCTGTGAAAAAACAGCGTCTTCTAATGATGAATGTATTTATACAGACACAGGAGAGGATTCATTTATTCCTGGCGAAGTAGGAATTCAATGCAATCTTGGCAACAGGGAAACAGAAATTGTCTCCCTGCAGAATAAGGTGGATAAGCTGGATAAGGAGCTTAGAGAGCGTAATGCCGAAATTTATAAGCTGCGAGATGAGAACGAAAAGCTTAAAGCCAAAGCATTCGCCTTTAACACTGTCCGAAAATCTGATGCACTTATGAGTTTCTTCACAGGCATTACCAGTGTTCAGGTATTTCTATGGATAGTTGGTCTTTTGAAAGATAAAATTAAGAAATGTTCCACAAAGTTATCCATAGAAGACCACGTAATTATTGTCTTAATGAAATTAAGACTTGGTCTTCTTAATAAGGACATAGCCCTAAGATATGGCATCCAGTCAACAATGGTGTCCAAAATATATAGAAAATGGCTTCCTGGTATGTCATCAACGTTGCAAAGCCTTCTGATCTGGCCTAGTAGGGCAGAAGTAAGATTAAATATGCCACAGGCTTTCAAAAGGCGATACAGAGATTGTGCCTGTATCATTGATTGCAGTGAAGTGTTTATAGAGAGACCAAAGAACTTGACTGCAAGGGCACAGACATGGTCTAACTATAAACACAACAATACTCTCAAGTATCTCATTGGTATCAGCCCAGCTGGAGCAGTCACATTTCTGTCAGCAGGCTGGGGCGGCAGAGTTTCTGATAAGCAGGTAACACTAGAATCAGGATTTTTAAACAAAATTTTGCCTGGTGATTGTATTCTTGCTGATCGTGGTTTTTTCATAGAAGAAGAATTGAATAAAGTTGGAGCCTATCTAAAAATACCAAAATTTACAAAGGGGAAGTCGCAGTTACCAGCAAAAGATGTAGACGAATCAAGGAAGCTGTCTAACGTTAGAATACACATAGAAAGAGTAATAGGGCAATTAAAGAAATTTAGACTATTACAAAACACTGTACCTATTTCTCAAGTTGATTTGCTTGACAATGCAATGATAGTTATTTGTGCTTTAGTTAATTTAAGAAAAAGTGTTGTCAGTTGAACATACGATATTTTCTCTAACAAATGTCATGTATATATAAAAAGTTGTTGTAAAAAGTGTAAGTATATGTAAAAAGTTTTATATAAAAAATGTCAAACAGAGTTAATATCTCTGCATTCCCTACAATACCATTTCCCCTTTGGAGCTCGACTAATATTTACACATGGATAGTGATACCATTCAGTTCTGCATGATTGGTTGTCACATGCTATCATTGGACCAAATTCAGGTCGTCTGCAGCTGCAGTACAACTTTCTGTCATTTGGATTGTCACTGTCCATCTGTCTAGAAACAATTTCTGGCAATATCACTTCCAAAAACTTATCTTTTAAGACTTTCAGAAGATTTGCAATGAACTCTTCATCCTTTGGCACTATAGCCAATTTACTCTCTTTGCTGGAAGAAGAGAACATATAGAAATATGCAAAGTCCACTCGGCAAAGCTCTATTTGCAGCTGTACTTGGTAATAGTACTTATGATTTTTTTTCATCAAAAGTGTTTTTTCCTGTAGTGGAAAATCTCTGTCATTTTCCCAGGAGAAAAAGCCATCTTTATAGTTATAAGGGCATTTGATTTCCAATACCCCTTTGCCATGGCATGAACAGCAGACTATACCATCAGGAGATGCCCCTAAGTACGGTTTATCGGCATCTACAACCAGTCCACTGTCAGAAACTTTAAATTCTGTGTGATGTTCTGACTGTTCCAAAATGAATTGTTTACGAGCTATTGGTTCCATATCTTTTCCATGCTGTGTATACTTCGACGAAAAGTTGGAATTGTACTGCATTATATTGGCAATCAGGGATTTGCTATTTCGCATGTGAAATACTTGAGAACAGACAGAAGCTGTAATCCTGCCTGCTCTGTGCAACATCCAGGCTGGTGATAAAGCCTGACTCTTTGTGATCTCAAATAAATGTTCATAAGCCATTTTAGGGTAGCTTTCTAAATAACCATTGTATAAAATTTTTGCATGCCTGAACAACACATCTTTGCTCATATTAATAGCAGTTGGATCGAAAAGACTGGTAAGAGGCTCTGGAATAACATTGCCATCATTTTCTGTGTCGCTATCTGTATCACTGCCATAGTGTACGACTCTTTCCATGACAACAAAACTCTGGTAAACTGTTTCTTCATTTCTGAGTTGTGAAACATCAAGGCTATTAAAAACTGCACTGTCAGGGTTGAAGCTGTATAGGTCTTTTAATGATTCTTTTGAGATACCATGTTGACATGTAGTTGGGTCATTAAAAGAGTAATGGTCAGCAAACTCTGTAGGTTTCTTTTCTTTTGGCAAACCATGCTTTTTAGGTCTCGCAAAATCAATCAAGGCTGCTGGTGATGGCTGTACATTTTTTTTGGATGATTTCCAAGAACAAAGCTCACTTGTACAAGCTGTTGGGCTATTTAGTTTAAAATGCACAGCTGCTTCAAGTTTGAAAAGTACAGCAGCAACATGACTGCATGCAGACCCCAAACCTGCCATACAGGTGCAGTTCCCAGTAAGTACCCATCCATGGTGTTTGTGTAGACATACCCACACTGTATACATTTTTGCCTTCACTCCTTGTCTTTGACTTGGCAGGACCTAAGGTTAAAAATAATCCATCTTTAGTAAAATAAGTGAAGCTTCTTCTATAAAAACAGTGTATACATAAGGTGCAATCTAGAATTGTAAACTTAACCAAAGAAATGAATAATTACCTCAGATTTGATAAAACAAAACTCTGTCTTCTCAGATATTCTATTATAAAAACAGCCTTGAACGTGACCACACACAAAATAATCATAGGCTTCCAGTGATTTGTAGGCTTTCATGGATTCTTTGGTAAAAACACTTGGTGAATCTATCAGGTATTCAGTAGCATCTCTCCAAGTAATCTTTGGAAGATTTTTAATATCATCAGACCAGTCTGATAATGCCAAAGGATCGGGAAGTTTCTCGCCACTACTCAGCGTAAGTTTCGACAAATAATGCTGTTTATCTTTCGTTTCAAGCGCAATGCAATAATCCGACAGTGATTCGTGAGCCATTTTTGATTCATAGAATAATTTAATATCAAACAAATGTGAATTTCTTTAATATATAGGTTATGGTCGATACTGCTAACAGGTGTTCGACAGCATGTTACAGTGTGTTTACAGCGTGTTTACAAAGTCTTTTGCCCATCTGCGTGCGCGCGCATGTTGTTTTGAAAATGATTCATACGTCACACGGCAAGGGGCCTATTAACTCCCCGCTTAACAAGGATTTATGGACTAAAGAACTTGCCGTTGATCAGGATAAAACCTTCTTGCTTGATGGCATTTTCAATGGATTTCAACTTCTCCCTGCTGATTCTGCTTTGGTTCCGGCTGAAATGGAGAACTATCGTTCTGCTACTAACCCGGAGGCCTGATCCAAGGTAGAACAGACCCTTCGGGAGGAACTGCAGGAAGGAAACTATGTCATTTCTCCAACTAAACCCACTATTATTAGTGCCCTTGGTGCAGTTACAAAGGCTAAGAGTGATGAATTGCCCTTAATTCATGATTGTAGCATGCCTGTTGGTCAGGGTGTTAATTCTTATGTCCCAACCCTGGAGAAGCTTCATTTTTAATCCATTGATGATGCTATCAAGCTCGTTGATTCTAATTTCTTTTTGGCTAAGATTGATCTTTGCCATGCCTACCGGTCTGTGCCTGTCCACCCTGCTAACTGTCCCGCCCTTGGCCTTGAGTGGACTTTTCTTAGGGATAAGGACCCTACCTATCTTATGGACACTCGTCTTTGCTTTGGGGGAAGGCGATCTCCTGGCATCTTTCATCGCTTAACACAAAGCGTTAGGCGCATGATGCACCGAGGGGTTTCGATGGGTTAGTTGTCTATTTGGATGACTTTCTTATCGTTGCTCCCTCTAAAGAAGAGTGCACTTTGGTCTTTGACACTCTTCTGGGGCTGCTGACGGACTTGGGTTTTCAAATAAGCCCTTCAAAAGTTGGTTTCCCCTTGCCAGCAGCTCACCTTTTTTGGTGTTGTTATCAACACCTGTGCCATGGAGCTGTCTTTGTCCCAAGACAAGCTTGACAAAACCAAACAGTTGGTGGATCTTTTTGCCTCTCGTCACCGTGCTTCCAAACATCAACTGCAACAGCTAGTGGGGGAGCTGAATTGGGCATGCCGTGTTGTGCATGGTGGTAGAACCTTCTTACGACGTATTCTTGATCGTATGAATTCGCTTGTTACACCTAATTCTAAATATCTGCTGACGCCGGAGTTCCGAAAGGATATATTCTGGTGGAAAAATTTCCTAAGTATTTTTAATGGTAAGCGTCTTCTTCATCATAAGATTCCAGTCGTTGACATCCAAACAGATGCCTGCAACCTTGCTGTTGGTGCTTTTTTCAGGGGGACTGGGTCTACTCCTTTCTTCCTGCAGATGCCCCTTCTTTGACATCCATGCATATTAATTTCAAGGAGGCATACGCTATTTATTTGGCTGCTCGGTGCTGGGGTTCCCTGTGGGCTAATCAGCATGTGGTTATCAAATCAGATAACCAGGCTGCTGTCGCCATGATCAACAAAGGCACTACTGCCAATCCCCAGGTCATGGAATGGTTGCGGGATCTTTTTTGGTTGTCAGCAATTTATAATTTTCGTATCACTGCTTCGTATATCCCAGGTGTAGATAATGTGTTTGCTGATAGTTTGTCGTGTTTACATACTGCTGATTTTTTGTTAAAATTCAGTTCAGTTCAGTTCAGTTCATTTCATTTTAAAATTCCACATCATACAATTCAAATTACAAATACAAATACAGCTAAATACAAATACAGCTAAATACAAATACAAATACAGCTAAATACAAATACAAGTGTGTAAAGTAGAAAAACAAAAAGGTCAAAATCTATTGTATGAGGGGAATTTCTTAAAGGAGGAACTCTCTCAGTAGCTAAACTAATCGAGGAGAGAGCACCCCCTGTTGATAAAAACCTATTTCAATTTATTTGTATCAATTGGAAATTTGATGCTGAATTGTGCAAATCAGATTTTAGCTCACTTGATAATTTGTAGATAATAGATGTAATTTAAGTTTTGAACGAAAATTCATGCTTGAGGGAGATATCTTAATTAAATAGGGGATGTCATTCCATGCCTTTGCACCTGCATATCTGATAGATCTTAACCCATACAAAACTGTATTTGCACGAGTTATGAAAATATCACCTTTAGAAGCCTGCCGTGTATTATATTGATGAACAGATGATAAAATTTCAAAAAAATTGTGAAAACAGACAGGAGAAATCTTGTTTACAGATTCGTAAACAAAGATGAGTAGCTTTAAGTAAAACAAATCATACAATTTAAGAATTTTTAAATCAGAAAAGATTGGTGTAGATGGAGAAGTAAAAGACTTGAATGCAATAGCTCTAAGAACTTTCTTTTGTAGAAGATATATTGGTTTGGTGTGCACTTCATAAGTAAGACCCCAGACAACAATACCATATTGAAGAAATGAAGAAAATAAAGAATTATATAGAGATACCAGAATACTAGCTGGTAGAAGATGTCTTATTTTAAAGAATACACCACATGTTCTTGAAAGCTTCTTGGATAGTTCACACAGATGGTACTTCCAGCTAAGATGTTCATCTAAGAGCAGGCCAAGAAACTTGACATATTTAGCTTGTCTAATGTGTTGATTTCCAATTTTTATAGTTAAACTTTCACTCAAGGAATTTTGTACAGAATGAAAAACAACAAAGTTTGTTTTTCCAATATTAAGAGCAAGTTTATTAGCATCCAACCACTTTTTGACATGTCTAAGTTCCTTATTGACAATTTTTTGAAGATCAACTAAGGTATCTGAATCAAAGTAAATGTTCGTATCATCAGCAAAAAGATAGAAGGAAAGTTTAGAAGAAGAGTTAGGAAGATCATTTATATAAATTAGAAATAGAAGTGGGCCAAGAACAGACCCTTGCGGTACACCGCATTTAACATTCAGATGACTAGATTTGCAACCATTTACAGATACGTACTGACTTCTGTTACTAAGGTAGGAACTAAACCATGCCAAAGCTGTACCACGAATACCATAATGTTCAAGCTTGTCTAGTAGAATTTTATGATTGACTGTATCAAAGGCTTTTTGTAGATCAAGGAAAATTCCACATCCGAATTTTTTGTTATCCAAGCTGTTTTTGATAGATTCAGTTAAACTAATTAGTGCATGATTTACAGAATGCTTAGCACGAAAACCAAATTGGAGATCATACAAAATTTTGTGCTCTTCCAAAAAATTATATAAACGCTTATACATCAATTTCTCTGTGATTTTACTGAATACAGACAGCAGAGATATTGGTCTATAATTTGAAGCAGTCAAAGGACAGCCTTTTTTGAACAAAGGAATAACTTTTGCTTGTTGCATTTTAGCAGGAAAGATACCAGACTGAAAAGACTCATTAATGATATCAGATAAGGGGGAAGAAATACAAACAGAAAGAATTTTCAATAATTTAATAGGTATACTATTTGGACCAGTTGACTTGCCAATTTTTAAGAGATTTATTATATCTGAAATTTCATATGGGGCTGTAGGAGAAATGAAAAATGTACTATCATTTATATTTTCAAGGTAACTAAGGGGAGATTTTGGAGATCTGGGTATACTTTTTGTAACATCATCAGCCACATTGACAAAAAACTTATTAAAGGTATTAGCCATAGTTGTAGAATCCGTTGTTGGATTGCCACTTGAATCCTTCAGTTTACTAATAAGATTTGTACTGGATTTTTTAATGCTTATGATAGACTTTATTCCAGACCATAAAAGTTTCATATTATTACTATTGACATTGAAATAGTTCTGGTAATAAGATTTCTTGCTTTCTTTAAGCTCAGAAGCAATGCGGTTCCTAAATTTTTTATATGCAAGGTTTACTACAGGATCGGGCTTCTTCCTAAGTTTTTTTAGTAATTTGTCTCTTAATTGAATCATTTTTCTAATCTTGCTATTTATCCATGGTTTGTTTTGCAATTTGATGTCTTTTTTTGTAAGCTTCTTCAATGGAGCATGCTTTTCAACAATGCCTTCAAGGATGGCAAGAAACCTATTAAATTTTGAATTGATATCACTCTGATTATCATTCAAATAATCAAAATTAAGATTATTAAAATCTTCGAGAAATCTTTCTTGATCAAATTTCGAATAATCATGATGATAATATGACATGGTTTTGTTTGAAGACACCACCTTTTTAACTGTTAAAAACTGAGGAAAATGATCTGCAATTTGTGTCAGAATGTTACCACTTTTGGTATCCAAATCACATATATTGGAAAATATGTTATCAATAATAGTAGAGGAATGATCAGATACACGTGTTGGATGGGTAATATAAGGTAAGTAATGGTGAGAGAGAAGAAGACTGACAAAATCATTTGTAGCACTATGAGAGTCATAATTTAGTAGGTTAATATTGAAGTCACCTAAGATGAAGACATGTTTATTTTCGACAGATGGGCTGGACAGAGTCCTTTGCAGGTATTCAGTAAAGTGTGATATTTCAGTATTTGGATGACGATAGGCACAGCAAACTAAAATGTTTTTATCCCTGGAATTTTCAATTTCAACCCAGATTGTCTCATACTCATCACAATTACTATCTAATTCTGATCTTGGAATAGCACCCAAACATGTTTTAATGTAAAGGCCAACACCACCATTCTGAGTTTGAGATTTTGCTGAAAGAAAAGTATATCCATCAATGTTAACATTTGTGCTCAGTGGTCTATCAAAAGAATCCCAAGTTTCAGAAACAGCAACAACATCAAAACCAATTTTAAGGTTAACTAGCAAGGAATGTAGTTCGTCAAAATGACATGAAAGACTTCTTATATTCATATGCAAGAAAGAAAGGTCATTGTGAGAAGCATCAGAAGAAGATAATTCTTGAATAGTATGATAACTTGAGTCAATATTAGAAGGCAAATGCTCATCAATATCATAATCTTGCAGGTTAGGTAAGTTAGTAAGGTGAGATGTAATTTCAAATGAGGGTAATGTATCAATAAGGGACGGTATATCATGTTCGAAAAGGTTTAATAATGGTTCATTTTCAATAGAGCCAAAAGGAAAAATAGATTCATAATACGCTATAGTGCAATTAAGACAAAACCATGGAACATCATCAGGTTCATTGGAAAGTGCTTCATATTCCGTAACCGAAATGTCATTGCATTTTATATGATACCAAAAATTGCATTCATTGCAAAGAATACCATTTTTGGTTACATTTTTGTGACAGGTGCCACATGGGTGATTAATAGTTCTTACCATTTGGGCCTAGAAATTAGAATAAACTGAAAAAAAAAGTAATAAAGAACTCAAAAGCTTACCTAAATCAAAACTGACTGGCTTAAACAACAACGTCAAATTTTCTTCAACGCAACGATTGTTTTTTGTAGCTATTTTATTTCTGTAATTTAAAAAGTGTCAAAAGATACCTCAGAATCATGTGAAACATCTTGCTTTTGAGTAGGTGGTCTGTTCTTAATAATTAATTTGTCCATGACAAAGTAAGCAATTTTACCCTGTTTGCGAGCTTCAATTAACTGAGGAATTTTATCGGCACGTCTTTCAAGAGTTCTTGAAGAGAAATCGTTGAGAAAATTGTATGTGTTGCTCTGTGCCATTTATCCCCTTTTTGTTGTTCTCTGTAGCTCTCTGTCGGGCCATATGTCCTACAACAGTTCTGTGTTTCTCCTTTCTAGGTTCTGCTCCAGCACTGTTGTCCAGGGAGCTTACTGAGGAAGTTCTCCAATATCGCAACCAGGTTTTTGCCCCTGGTACCAAACGCACCTATAGCACCCACCGGTCTTCCTACCTATTGTTTTGCAGCTACATGCATTTAACCCCTGTTCCTGCCTCTCCCTATACCATTGGCCTGTATGCTGCCTTTTTGGCAAGGACTCTCAAGTTTTCAGGCATTTCTCAATACCTTGATATCATTGGTCTTCTCCTCAAAGAGTTTGGCCTTCCTAACCCTCTCTCTGGGAATTGGTATATTTCCTCCTTGCTTACAGGCATCAAGCGTTTATTGGGTAATGAACGTTAGAAGAAGCTTCCTATCACCCCAGCTTTGCTTCTCAGGATATATAGGGTCCTCAATCCAGCTTATAGTGTTGATGCTTCCTTCTGGGCTCTTTGTCTAGTTGCCTTTTATGGCATGTTTCGGAAATCCCATTTACTGGTAAAGGGCCTTAATCGCTTTGATGCAGCACGCCAGTTTCTTAAGTCTGATTTTCGTTTTCTCCCATGGGGTATCATAGTTCTTGTCCGCTGGAGTAAGACTATTCAATTTAGGGAGAGATGTGTGTCAATCCCTCTACCTTGCCTCCCTGGGTCCCCTCTTTGCCCGGTTTCTGCCATTTTGCATGCTTTTTCCTTTATGTGTGCAGCTCCCCCTACTCTCAAGCATTTTGCTGGGTCCATCCACAAACTGTCCGTTTTCAAGCATTTACATATCCCTTTTTTATGTCCAAGCTTAAGGGTGTTCTTGGCCGTATTGGGGTGGATAGCAGCAAATACGGTTCTCATTCATTTCGTAGAGGTGGTGCCTCTTTCGCTTTTGAGTCTGGGGTCCCAATTGAACTAATTAAGGTTATGGGTGACTGGAAGTCAGATGCTGTTCTCCTTTACCTCACTGTTCCCCTTCATCTTCGTATTCACGCTACTACAATGATTGCACGTAACCTACAAAACCACCTTCACTAATTTCCCTTTGGGATATGGAGGATTTTAATAACATTATGTTAAATTCTGTACTCGTATATTTAGTATCTGCAATGTATCTTTGAAAGTGTAATGTGTTTGTTTTGATGTGATGAGTAATTTGCCCCATACCGGTGTTTTTCTTTCTGCTTTCCTAATTTAGGGGGAGCATTGCAAATTGCAATGCTTGTCTAAATTAGGAGAGTGGGCCGGTGTGGGGTACAATAGTTCAGTCACATGCTTAGGCTAACAGTTGAGAACAATACCTCCAGACCTTGACCCTTGTTGTGTATCTCATGTACCTTTGCTGCATTTCATGTGTGCAGTCTTTCTGCAGACAATGGTATTTCGTGTCATGCCAATATTCACTAATCATCTGAGGGTAATCCATACCTTTTTATGTGTGGGCACTCCTATTATTCTCATTCTGGAGGTCTGTTCTTGCTGTTAGTTGCTGATCCGCTATCGCTATTTGCTACCTCCCGCCTTCCCAACTCATGTATTGCTATTACATATTTCGCTGATTCGCTTATTTGCAAGGGAGGATTTTAATAACATTATGTTAAATTCTACACTCGTATATTTAGTATCTGTAATGTATCTTTGTAAGTGTAATGTGTTTGTTTTGATGTGATGAGTTATTTGCCCCATACCGGTGTTTTTCTTTCTGCTTTCCTAATTTAGATCTGTTTTTTATTCTGTAAAAATCGATCCAAGCTTCATTCATCAAATTCTCGTGGCGTTACAGTCTCTACTTCAGTGTTTCTTGTAAAATCGTTGACGTCCAGCAGTACCTTGTTTGGTAAGCCTAAAGTCGAACTCAGAATTTCTTGCAAAATAAAATTTCTACACCGTCTTGCAAATTGTTTATATTTCGCTGAATCATATCGTACAAACTTGGACTATACTTCATTACATCATTACGTTACATTTTCTCAATCATGGGGAGAGTAAAGAAGAAGAGAAGAACTTTTCATGGCAACGGGTTTACGGGAAAAATAGAAACAGCACGACCATCAGAAGGCCTATCAGAAGAGCAGACAGAATCAGAATCAGCACAATGGTGTTGAAAATTTTTGCCAGAAAAACTACGAGGGTACTGCTGGCTCTATGGAAGGAGAAGGGGTGAGAAGGATATTTCAACATTCTAAACAGTAGTATGAACTCTCATACACTGGCTACCTGGGAGATGGTGATTCCTAGAGTTTTAAGAACTTGAGTGAGGCAGAGCCACCAATCTATTCTGGTAAAAGTATTGAAAAACTAGAATGTGTCCGTCACATTCAAAAAAGAATGGGGCGAAAGCTAAATAATCCTGTCCTGGAATGCAAGAAAAAAAGTTACACCAGCCATGATGGAAAAAAATGCAAAGGGATTGGAGGAAAAAAAAACGGACGAAAAAAAAATATACAGGATCCAAGGCAATATGGGGCAGCTATAAGGAATCACGTTGGTGATGAGATGGTATGAGGAAAGCAATTTGGGCAATTTTCCATCATCGTTCAGGGTACCATTCCCTGTGCGATGATTGGTGTCCATCGAGATGCGGCAATTTAGAGAAGGCAAATGCAAGAGTTTTGCCAGAGTACATTCTTAACGAAATGAAGCCTGTCTTTGAAACCTTGACTTCAACTGACTTGCTTTCAAGGTGTACCCACGGAGGAACACAAAATGTGAATGAATCATTTCATCACCTAATCTGGTCTCTGTGCCCAAAAGAGGTGTTTGTTGGCTGGAGACGCCTTAACACTGCTGTTTGTTCTGCAGTTCTGCAATATAATGATGGAAAAATGAGTAAACTTGCACTATTTGAGAGCATGGGCATACAGCATGGACGATTCCACCAGCAGTATATAAAAATAGCTGATGAGAAACGAATAAAGGGTGCACATGTGACGGAGGCACAGAAAAAAAAGCGCAGAAGAAATCAGGAGCAACAAAGTTTGGCTAGGCAATCCGGTGATTATGGTCCTGGAATATGTGAAAACAATGAATAACTCAAATAGAGTGTTTTGGATGCATATACAGTGGTTTTACCCCAGAAATTTACAACATACATATATTTTTGTGCTATATACCAGATTTCATCCTTTCGAAAAGTTTAAACGCGTTTTTCTCAAAAGTCTGATTTAAGCATGATTGTTATAATAAAAAGGGATATATTTTGGGTTGTAGGATAGGTAGAGCCTTGAAATTTGCAGTGCTTCTTGCTCAGACTATGTGCTTCATTTGGAACTACAAAGAGCCCCCTACCTCTATTACAATCTTTCATAGAGACCAAAATATCTACTCTACCTAACAACAAAAAATTCTTTAAAAAAAGTTGTTGCCTCAGCCTGGTTTTTGTAGTTCCAATGTAACATATAGTGTTATACTATCTTGAGCCAAAATATGATGCTTATAGCCCTCCTGGGTTCTGAGATATATCCCATTTTGTACGCGCCATTGTTTGACACTCCGCCATCTTTAAATCACGTGACCAAAATGCTACATTTAGAATTTTTTTGCATTTTTGCTTTATTTTACCCCTAAAGAAAATTTTGTGAAATTCTAGAGAGGTATACAAAAAATTCTCTTTCTGGGGTAAGCCTGGCCTTAAACTTGAAATTTAAGTGACAAAACGAAAAGGTAGGTGAAATCTGTTTAGATTATCTGAAAGTATATGCTTCAAAATATTTAAACTTTCAAATTCGAATTTTCAAAATCAAAATCAAAATCACGGGTAAGCCTGCCCTTAATATAATTAATTGATTTTATGTAAGGTTAGCATGTTGGTCACTGATTGGCCAATGGAGTCATCAGAAAACAGCACCTTAAATTAGTAAGGAAAATCAAACTGGAGAAGTTAACGTTTTAAGGAAATTAATTTTTAGTAAACTAAACATACCATTGAAACCCAAAATCGAAAAGAGGGTGCCATGGGAATCTGTATAAGTAATGCAAAAACGAGAGGAAGTCAGGAAACAAAAAGATACAAATCCCACACTTGGTAATATGGAATCTTTCAACAAGAGCAAGAGTAAACTTGAGTTAAAAAAAGCTTATGAAGATGAATTGAAAAATTATATTCTTGAAAAAACAGAGGTAATCAAGCAAAGCTCGAAAAATAAAAAGTCTTCAATTGCCTGGCAGGCAGTGAATGAAATTACTGGTCGCAAAAGTGTGCAACAAGGAAAACTAAAAGCTGCATCTCAAAAAGACCGTTTACAACAATGGCAAGATCATTTCCAAAATCTTCTGGGTAGGCCACCTACAGTCACTGATGAGGAAATGCAAACCATGTTTGATCTGCAGAGTCACATTAAGCTGGGAAATTTTGAAGAAGAAGAGTTGCATGAAGTCCTTATTAAAATGAAAATTGCCAAAGCACCAGGACTGGATGGGATCCCACCAGAAGTATGGAAAACTAAGGCTTTCAACAAGATTCTCCTGAATCTTTGTAATGAGGTGTACAACCGAAAACAACTTGAGACATGGTGTACTGGTTGCATCCTTCCATTTCCAAAAAAAAGGTAACCTAAGTAACACTGAAAACTACCGGGGTATAACACTTACATCAATCGCAGCAAAAATTTACAATTCAATGCTTCTAAATAGAATTCAACCTACTATGGAAAAAATCTTGCGCAAAAACCAGAATGGGTTTCCAAAAGGTAGATCGACAACATCACAGATCCTAACCATCAGAAGGATCATAGAAGGAGTCGAAAACAAAAACTTGACTGCAGCTCTGTTATTTGTTTTTTGCTCGAAAGCTTTTGATTCTATCTATAGAACAAAAATGAGGAAGATTCTCAAAGCATATGGAATTCCTGATGAAACTGTTAAAGAATCTATAAAAACACAAAAGCCTGTGTATGCTACCTAGATGGTGATACAAACACATTTGAAATATTTGCTGGTGTATTACAAGGTGACACATTAGCTCACTACCTGTTTGTAATATACTTAGATTATCTACTTCCAACATCAATAGATCGCCATGAAGAGCTAGGATTAACATTATCAGAAAGGAGAAGTCAAAGATACCCACGTATAAACATCACAGATGCTGACTATGCCAATGATCTTGCTTTACTCTCTAACAATGTAAATGGAGTCAGTGAACAACTAAACAGTCTCAAAAAATCAGTTGAAAACAAGCGCATTTTTAACCCCTGCCCCCTGCCATATTCCCCCAAAGGTCTTGAAACCTGATTGTAGACTATCATATGAGGACAATTACAATTCTACTGTCATATAAAGACATTAATGTTTATGTATTTATCAGTCAGCAGTATAATGCTGTTATTCAGGTGATTGCTTCAGATTTTGTCACACGTTTTGACCTAGTTTGTAATACTTTTAAGTGGCAAAATTGATCGCATTTTTAAAGACTTTAATTTTGTCTAAACTTTGATATGTTCATCAGACAGGGCTCAGTTTAGACTCATTTTGAAGCTCACATTTTTCTCAGTTTTTGGTATAGTTTTAAGCCCCATAAATTCAATTTGAATTCTTTAGGCACATACCTAGCTAATGATTCAAAGTATCCGTCTTGCCATTGTTCCAGAACAAAAACTTATTAAAAATCTTTGCTTAAGCTTCATAACATTTTAGACTCATGCTATTTGCTTTAAATAATAATGTAAGATAAAAGTCATAAACTGTCGTGGATTTTACATATATCACCTGCAACCTATTACTGGATATTATTTTCAGTATACTTGTATACAAAGATACCCAACATGCATTAGGAATTTCGTAACATAACTTCACTTCTTTCTGGAGACCAGTAGCATTTATTAGTAAGACCTAATAACAGTCATAACTGCTAATGTTACAAAGTATCGGTCTTGCCAATGTTCCAGAACAACAACGTATTTAAAATCTTTGCTTATGCTTCATAAAATTTTAGACTCATGTTATTTACTTTAAATATTAATGTCAGATAAAAGTCAAAAACTGCGGTGGATTCTACATATCAATTGACATCTATTACTTGCTGTTATTTTCATTATACATTTATACAAACATACCTAACATCATGAGAAATTTCGTAACACGGATTCACTTTTTTCTGCCCTTTCTAAACTTCTTTCTGATAAATAGTAGGATTTATTACTCAGACCTAATAACAGTCAAAACTGCTAATGTTACAAAGTATCAGTCTTGCCATTGTTTCAGAACAACAACGTATTCAAAATCTTTGCTTAAGCTTCATTACATTTAGACTCATGCTTTATGCTTTGAATATTTATGTCAGTTAGAAGTCAAAAACTGCTATCGATTCTACATATATCACTTGACACCTATTCCTGGCTATCATTTCCATTATATATTTTGAGAAACATTCCTAACATCATAAGGAATTTCGTAACATGAAATCACTTTTTTCTACCCTTTCTGAACTTCATTCTGTGACCAGTAGAACTTATTACTAAGACCTAATAACAGTCAAAACTGCTTATGTTTCAAAGTATCGTTCTTGCCATTGTTCCGGAACAACAACATATTCAAAATCTTTGCTTATGTTTCATAACATTTTAGTCTCATGTTATTTGCTTTAAATATTAATGTCGGATAGAAGTCAGAAACTGCTGTGGATTTTATATATATCACCTGCAACTTATTACTGGATATTATTTTCAGTATACTTGTATACAAACATACCCAACATGCATAAGGAATTTCGTAACATAACTTCACTTTTTTCTGCCCTTTCTAAACTTCTTTCTGATGACCAGTAGGATTTATTACTAAGACCTAATAACAGTCAAAACGGCGAATGTTACAAAGTATCGGTCTTGTCATTATTCCAGAACAACAATCGATTGAAAATCTTTGCTTATGCTTCATAACATTTTAGAGTCATGTTATTTGCTGTAGATATTAATGTCAGATAGAAGTCAAAAACTGCGGTGGATTCTACATATATCACATGGCACCTATTATTGGCTATTATTTTCATCATACATATATATAAACATAACTAACATGCATAAGGAATTTCGTAACATGAAATCAATTTTTTCTGCCCTTTCTAAACTTCTTTCTGGTGAGCAGTAGGATTTATTACTAAGACCTAATAACAGTGAAAAACTGCTAATGTAACAAAGTATCAGTCCTGCCCTTGTTTCAGAACAACAACGTATTCTAAATCCTTGCTTATGCTTCTTAACATTTTAGAGTGATGTTATTTGCTTAAAATATTAATGTCAGATAAAAGTCAAAAACTGTTGTGGATTTTAAATGTCACTTGACACCAATTACTGGCTATTATTTTCATTATACTCATATACAAAGATACCTAATATACATATGGAATTTCGTATCATGAATTCACTTTTTTCTGCCCTTTCTAAACTTGTTTCTGAAGACCAGTAGCCTTTTTTCCATGTGAAACATTGAACATAATGCAAGAAAGAAGATTCTACAAGAACAATGAAGACCAGAAACTCTTACTTTCAGATTCATATTTCTATAAAACGAGCGTTGTGAGTTATTTAAGCTGCAAATATTCCAGATAAAAGACTTTAAACTAAATCTTTATTCTATTTTGTACTTAAACATTGCCTTCTTGTCTGTCGTCTAGATGCGTAACATCTCAAAATTGAAGTTGAAAATTGAATTTTTGAGTTTTGCTTGCCTCGTCATATACAACTTAAATCTCGCTGATGTAATACACTTAGCTGTTTAAAATTAATAAAGTTAAATGTACATTTAAAGACATGTATCTCTGTAAAAAGCTTCATTTCTGCACGAACAAAATAAAAGTACATGGTTTTTAGGCCATTCGAAGCATCGTCCATGTTTTTTGAACCCCAGCAAACCAGACATCATTGGAAACGACTTTTCCTGCTCTTTCCAATGAGCCTGCCATCTTAGATCAATCTCCTTTTGGTCTTGAGAGAGGCCCAGCTTTTTCATTGGTCAAAAACCAACCAGAAAAGTTATAATTATATGCATCCGACTTTCATTGGGTAAATTTGGTCATGCCGTGGCTATAAACTGGTGTGGAGTACAATAGTTCAGTCACATGCTTAGGCTAACAGTTGAGAACAATTCCTCCAGACCTTGACCCTTGTTGTGTATCTCATGTACATTTACTGCATTTCATGTGTGCAGTCTTTCTGCAGACAATGGTATTTCATGTCATGCCAATATTCCCTAATCATCTGAGAGTAATCCATACCTTTTTATGTTTGGGCACTCCTATTATTCTCATTCTGGAGGTCTGTTCTTGCTGTTAGTTGCTGATCTGCTATCGCTATTTGCTATAAGAATATGGCCTCCAAGGATCCATCTGCTGTCTTTGACGCAGAAATCCCAAAAAAAAAAAAAATCCGAAAAAGTCAAGGAACAATCTGAGGTGTCCTCGCTGACATCGAAACGTGCAGCTCGCTGTCCTGGATGCCGTGCTTTGCACACAAATCATGTTTGGGGCCGTCCTCGTCCTAATTGCCAAGGGCAAGAAGCAGCAGAAGAAGATGGCAACGCTGCCTCCGAAGTCTGGCCTGCTCAAACCAGTGCCAGCATCATCGCCACTGATGCAGACGAGTCCATTCCTGCCACAGCGATGAGCACCGCTGCAAAAGATGCTTCCCGTGACCGCTCTTTTCCGTTTGCAGTCGTAGAGAATGGCGTGTCTCGACACCAGAGCGATCGCCAAGCCCTGGAGCTTGATGAGCTTGCCAAGCTACACCAACTTCGCTCGTCTGTTGCTGAGAGAGAGGCCTCCATCGCCCAGAAGAGGCAACAATTAGCCGCTGGAGCTGTTGCTACGGCAACGATGTCCCAACCTTTGCCAGAACGAGAATTGGGCCTATTTGGCCTGCCAGACCTTCGACGTCAGGCTTCGCAGCCGCTTGCCAGTGCAATACCAGCTCCGCTGGACAATTTGCTGGGTTTCCCACCAACGCTGGTAGCTGACGCCACTGTGCCTCCGCCTCCGGGGTTTTCCTGGCAGCAGCAGCTTCAACAGCATCTTTCGTTGCCAAAGGATGCCTCTGGCACTGCCACGATTACTGCTGCTCCTCCTTCTTCTGCCCTCCAGCAACCGCCCCTCAGCTGGCATGAACGTTTTCATGCCAACCGCAGTCATCATTCTGAGATGTTTCTGGCCCCAGCAGCTGTGCCTCAGGGTAAGAAAATTTTACGCATTGTTGACTTTTTGTCAAGTATTGTCCCTCAGACTACTGAGGAGGTAATTTCTGATATGGGTCACTCCAGCCTTGTCCTTTCTCCGCAAGTTTCAGGGCAAGGCTTGTGGTGGTCCTCTTTCCGCTCTACACCACTTTTATGAAATGTTGGTCAGAACTTTCAGAGACGAAACCATTAGGCCTGTTTCAGTTGAGCTCTCAGAAGTTTTGTCCAACTATGGAGAGATTGAGGCAGAATGCATCGGACATAGATATAATGCTGGAGGAGGTAAAGGTCTTGAACTCCCTGTGGACTACAAGTTCTTTGGAAATAAACAATATCTCAAACAGGTTCACTGGAGGTTGAGAGAGCTTGACTGTATTAAAACCAATAAATGGAACGTTACCAAAATAATGGAATCAGACATTGCCTTTTTCATCACTTCCGTTAGTTTATCGTATTTATTAGTTTTCCCACCCTTGTTTTTAGTTAAGTTTAAAGTTAAGCAATTAGAAGAGCCGAACTGCTCCTGTATAAGATAGGTTTCGAGCAGAACTGCTCGTGTAGTTAGGGTAAATTTATACGATGACCTTATGATGGGAAGAACTTATTATCAAATCGGATCATCACTAACGCGTCAAAATTGTTATTTCGTTTCATGCGATGGGCTGAGAACAAGAAATTATTTGCACATACCAAATTTGCGGGTGAGTCTTCTATTCAAAACGAGATTTCAAAATGGCGCGGATCAATGAAGACAACAAGAAAAAATGGCCGTTTTAAGTCAAATTTTGCGGGAGCGTTCCAGAAGAAGAACTCTTCAACAGTCTTTTATTATCACATTCCTTCGGAGAAGAATCATTTTAAGAGCATTATTGCTTTCCACTTTACTTTTGTTGTATGATAAAGTCGTTACTACACAAACTAGAGTGACAAGAAAGCAACGCAGGTGTAGACGCCTACCCAGAAATACTGGCTGGTGGAATAATGTACAGAATAACTATTCCCATGCAAGATTTAAGAAAACCTTTAGGGTATCAAGAAACATTCTCATTTATCCTTGAGAGAATAAAGCATGACATTGAGAAGAAGTCATTGACAGAACAATCTATACCGGCAGAGATACGCCTTGCTGTGTGTTTGTATAGATTAGGAAGGGGTGACTACCTCTACACCATTTCAGAATTGACTGGTTTTGCTGTTGCAACAGTTTGTCAAATCGTCAATGAAGTTGCTGCAGCCATTGTGAACAACCTCTGGGATGAAATTGTAACAAGCCTTTTTCCAAGTACAGCTCAAGATTTTAGGATATGTATGGAAGAAATGGAAAGTGAATGGCAGTTTCCTTACTGCTTTGGTGCCTTTGATGGGTCACATATACCCATTAAGTGCCCAGATGGAGGTGCTGAAGCATGTAAGGAATTTCATAACTTTAAGAATTTTTATTCCATAGTTATGATGGCCCTTGTTGATTCCAAATATCGATTCATTTGGGTGAGTGCAGGATTCCCTGGAAATTCTCATGATGCAGTGATCTTAAAGTCGACCAAATTGTACAATTCATTGGCATCAAGTGAAGTGATACCACAAATTGCACAGGATGTAGATGGGTCAAAGATTTCACCATTACTCCTTGGTGATGGGGCATTCCCCTTCCATACCTGGCTTATGAAGCCTTACAGTAATGCAGTTTTAACACCAGAACAAAGGTACTTTAACTACCGTCTAAGCCGTGCCCGTATGGTTACTGAGGGAGCTTTTGGGCAGTTAAAGGGGAGATGGAGGATTCTCCATAGAAAGTGTGAAAGCAAGCCAGAAAATGTGAAAGTTTTTACTTTGGCATGTGTTGTCTTGCACAATTTGTGTATTCGTTGTCAAGATGTTGCACCAAGGCAGTGGGATCTAACCAAAGACCCATCTTCCAATAAACGAAGGGATGCATCTGAAGTTCGTAACCTTTTGTTAATGAGGAACTGCAGAAGGGTTGCAGATAATAACAGAAACGCAACAAAAATAAGAGAAACATTGAAGGATAAATTCTGGCATGAAAAACAAACATCATAGACTAGATATTAAATAATACAGTGGAGGATAGGGCAAGAAGTCACAATGTTATGTTGGCATCCATACTTCAACTTATCCAATAAATGATACCTACTGCATTGTAATTTAGTTTAAAAAAACAGTTTTGAAATTTAGAGTTGGTGAAATTTTGAAAAGCTAAAAACAAGATACAAATTTCACTTTCATTTGAGAGATCAAGTTCACTAGCTTTTAAATCAAATTTCCAACAAAAGTTGAGAGTATTCAAAATTAATTCATCTTTTGGCACCAAGCCCCATCCTCCACTATCAAACATAACAGAACACAGTATTAGAATATTTTAAATATATCTTATGTTATTGTTTCTAATGGCATGAAGTTCATATGATAGTTTTCATTGTGGTAAGAAGCTCCTTTCCCTGTCACTTTCTGTGGAAAAAAAACTGCTTTCAGATCCAGATTGTGAAAGCAAAGCAGCTTGTGAAAGCAAAGTTGAAAATGACTGATTTGGAAAGTTACTTTTGTGAGAAAAGTAGCTTTCAGATCCAACGGTTGGTGCATGCAGTGGTGTAAATGTTGACTGACTTGGAACACTCCTGACAAAGGTTTGATATTGGTTGTTGAAAGTAGAATTTGAGTGAGGATTCAGCATTCTTTGAGATTTTGGTTCTAAATCTTGTGTGTTTTGCATTGTTGAATGTTTTGGATAACATTCAGCTTCACCTTGTTGAAACATCAACTTAAAAAGTTCAAGTTCATGTTTTCTAGCTCTTTCATTTTCTTCCTTGAAAAAATTTGTAAGCTGGGCAAGGGAATTCTGCTCGTACTCTATAACTGTCTTCATTTGTGTGAGTAACTCATTGACAACTCCTTCATTTGCATTGCTGGCAGATTTTTTTGATTTGATGGGAACATACATCTTTTTCTTAACTGGCTTTGGTGTAGAGGAATCAAGGCTGTTGGGACCATCTGAAGAGAATATCATCAAATAATGCTGTTTGGTCAGAAAGATTTGTTGCAAATGACCCTGGTTCTATACCTTGATCTGGCTGGCAAGAAGCCCTTGATTTCATTATTTGGATAAGGACATTAAACCAGGAGCCAAATTGCTTGTCATCCTGAAAGCGTTTAATCCCACTTGCAGTCTTCATAGTCAAAAGCGCCGACTTGCAAATGCTCATAAGTTTTTTGAATTTGTTTCTTGTTTGGCAAATATTCAAACTAAATGTTATACCTCGCTCTTGGCATCTGCTTATCATATCTTTCACAATGTTACGGTAAACTTCAGCATTGCTCGCTTTTGGTATGTTTGTAAATATAAGTTTCCTTTGGTAGTTGTCATTGTTTGCAATAACATCAACCAAATCATTCAGCAGCTCTGTGGACCACAGGGCTTTTGGTCCAGATTTACCTTTACCCTTTCTACCTTTCCTGGCGGCCACCGATTTGCTTGAGTTTTTTGCAAGATTGTCTTCCTCAGTGATCGAGATTACTGTTTTTAGGCCCAATCTACGCCTCTTTTTAGGCGCCAAAACATCACCTTCAGAATCACTTTCATCTTCACTTTTCTCATCACTTTGTGTAGGATCTCCAAAAGTGAAAGGAGCACTGTCTTCATCGCTACTCAAATCACAGTTTCCTTGGCCATTATCGAAATTATCGCCGTCGGAAGCGAGTGACAAAGAAAAACTCTTAAAGTCAGCCATCTTGATTTACTTTATGAAGAAAAATGCAGTACTACGCATGCTCAATTAAATATTCCAAAGCAAATCTGCGGACTGGCGCCTGTTTTGAAATTTTTCTTCGATGGGTCAGCCCATCATATAAAATGGCGATGAACCAAAAACGAACTTATTTGAATTGGTTCATCTGAAACCGACGAGCCCTGATGAGCTCATCGTGGGCACGTGCTTTTTAATTCAGTTTGGTTTATACGATGGAGCCGAAAGATGAACCAATTCTGAAAAATAAGTTCGTCCCATCATCAGCTCATCGTATAAATTTACCCTTAGGTAATTAGAAAGGAGCCGAACTGCTCCGTATATTAAGAGCCTAACTGCTCTGTTAGTTTAATATTAAGAAAGCCGAACTGCTTCGTGGATTTGTATACGTTAACGTAGCTGTAATAAATCATTGTTTTACATCAAAGAGTGTTTACAGAGAAATCCGTTTCTTCGCGTCCACTCCCGTCAAACATCTTGAGGTTGTAAGTTGATTCATCTTCATTTTCATATTCGTACGCCTTCACGAACCCACACAGGTGATACCCCCTTCAAGTGGTATTACATTGGTGGCCAGTGTGGGTCTTCGTCTCTCATATCAGTGTGGGTTGTCTCCCATCGTCTCCTCCCAGTGTGGGTCGTCTCCCGTCTCCTCTCAGTGTTGGTCATCTCCCGAGGGTCGTCTCTTGACAGTCTACAATTTCCTGGAAGTTTTGAACTTGCCTGTAAAAACTTTGATTTGCAAGAATAACTTTATTCTCGAACTCAATTTACAATCTGTATCTGGTGAAAACAAAGCTGAACCAATATGATATCTGAAAATACCTTAGAAATCATAAAAGTCATCCTGGCAGAGTTTTCTAAGAAAATCCATCTTTAATCTTTAAGTTGAGTAGAAACAAGTCCATGTGTGATCTTATATAACATTGTCAGCCTGGCGTCTACTCTACGCTGTTCTAAACTGCGCCATCCAAGTGATTGGAGCATTTCAGACACACTAGATGTATTATTATAACGTCTTGTCACCCATCTCGCAGCTCTGCGTTGAGCCATTTCAATTTGATTAACAAGACGATGATTTCTCATTGATCCCGTCAATTCATCTGATATTGCTTTAGGATCCCAAACCGTTCCACAGTATTCCAGCTTAGGCCTCACTAAAGCTTGATATGCTTTTCTTTAACTTTCGCCGAATTTACTCTCAAATTTCTCTTTACAAAGCCAAGTGTTCTATTGGCAGCTGCAGTAATATTTTTTACGTGATTTTTCCATTTCATATGATGTGTAACAGTAAGGCCAAGGTACTTAACAGATGGCACTGCTTTCAGCGCCTATCCATTTAACCTATATACAAACTTTATGGGATTTTTCTTCCTTGATATTGATACTACTTGACATTTTTCAGGATGAAAACACATTTGCCACTCATTCTCCCATTGCTCCAAGTTGTGTAGGTCCTCTTGCAATTTCTGGCAGTCTCTTTCATTAGCAATGGTTACGTACAATAAGGTGTCATCAGGAAATAATCTCACTGTGCTATGCTCGACATACTGTGGCAGGTCATTTATGTAAACCAGAGAAAGAGCTGGACCCAATACTAAGCCTTGAGGTACCCCAGATAACACAGGAATCGACTTTGACTTGCTGTTATCTAAAACCACACTTTGAGATCTTTCACTAAGAAATTCCCATATCCACCTCAAGGTCTTCCCCTTTACACCACATTTGTTTAACTTGTACCAAAGTCTATTGTGAGCAACTGTATCAAAAGCCTTGGAGAAATCCATTACAATTAGATCATTTTGATTACCATTCTGTATTGATAGTAGCATTTTATGTGAAAATTCAAGAAGCTGCGTTTCACAACTGCGTTTCTCCCTGAAACCATGTTGTAAGTTATACAAAATTCCATGACTGTTAAGATGTTGCATAAGTTGAGAACAGATCACATGCTCTAATAACTTACAGCAAACACAAGTGAGGGAGATTGTCCTGTAGTTAACTGCCTCAGCTCTGTCTCCTTTTTTAAAAATAGGTACTATTATTGGCACTTTTCCATATTTTGGGAAGCTTTCCTTGCTCTAACGAAGCATAAAAAATGTGTGCTAGAGCTGGGGATATCTGACAAGAAAGTTCCTTTAATACCCTTGGTCTGAGTTAATCTGGACCTCCTGCCTTGTGAGGTTTTAATTTATCTAATAAGTGCTTTACTCCTATGATGGAAACGTCAAAGTCGGACATAATCAAGTTATCATCATCTCTCGAGCTCTTGGCGAGATAATCATCACATATCATTTTCAAGGACATAGTATTTGGTTGGAGATTGGAATTGATCGTTAAGGGCATTTGCTTTTGCTTTTTGGTCAGTCACCATATTGCCATTAACATTCAGACTTTTGACAGCACTGCTGTCAGTCTTCTTGTGCTTAATAAAGCTCCAGAATCGTTTAGACACCTCAAATGTGTTGGACTTCGGCTTTTCCTTATTTTCTTTGTTTGCCTGTCCTATAACTTGGAAAAAGATTTAGATCTTCTGATTCAACAGTAAACTTCTGTTTAGAATGTATAAAATTGAAAGAACATTGTCTCAGTGAAAATACGGCACAGCTTGTTTGATTTTTCTTTTCACTAGGCATTGATGACCAGCTTGACGAATGTATCGATATTGCTACAAACGTAGATACCATGTCATCCCTACTACAACTTGATGCACATAGCACAGTTCCAATAAAGAGTTAATGTGAAGGAGAAAACGAGGAAGAACCACACCCATTTCTTGTTCAAGACTGTGATGGGCCAGATTGATGGATATGGCTTGCCTTGGGAATGCCATCGAGAGTGCACACAAATGTCACAAAGGTAAGCTGTCCCAAATTTTTACTACCATTTCAGCACTTACACTCACCTTTTGCTTTGACTATGAATAACTGCATGAATTTGAATGTTAATAAACTGAATGAATATGATTTTTTGAAAATTTATTTTTACATTATCTCTATTCTTATTATTTTCAGGAATATTGAGCCTGCATGAGTTGTATAATCAAAGATTTGGATTGAAGTCTTCCCTATATCTTGAATGCAGCAATTGTAAAATAAGAACATTTCTGCCCACATGCACTGCTGTACTTGATGCTGGTAGATCTGCAGATGCAAACAGGAGAGCTGTTTACTTTGCAATGGAATGCGGAATCGGATATTCAGGCCTTGAAAAGTTTGGACAAAAAAATTAAACCTCCCAATACTAGCAAAAAGCTCCTATTATAAACAAGTGGATAGTGTTGTCTCTATCACTGTTGAAAAGACAGAGAGAGAACTTGTAGAAGCTGCACACCGCTTGAGGAATGAAATAAGCAAAGAAAGTGAAGGTACCAGTGAGAATGATATGTTAGATATCGCTGTAAGTTTTGATGGCACATGGGCAATGAGAGGGCACACATCATTATTTGGTGTGGTGTATGTCATTTCTGTTGACACTGGTGAAGTATTGGATTATGTGGTGCTTTCAAAGTTTGCAAAACATGTCAATATTATGACTCCAAAAAAGATGAAGATTTGGAGTCATATGTAAAAGGAATGGCAGCTCATATGGAGGCTGAAAATTGTTCAATAAATTATGAAGGCAGCTCTAATGCTAAGGAAATGGAAGGTGCTTCCATAATGTGGAACAGGTCGTTAGAGAAACACAACCTTAGGTATAGTTTCATGGTATCGGATGGAGATAGCAAAGCATTTAATAAGGTATCTGAGAACAATAATTATGGTAGTAACTGCAAGGTCCAAAAATTGATTGCATTGGACATATTCAGAAGAGAATGGGCAAAAGGTTGCTGAACCTAAAGTCCTCAACAAAGGGAAAGTTGGCAGATGGAAAAACCATTGGTGGTCGTGGCCGATTGACAGAAGCTGTAATCAAGAGGATTCAGAGATACTATGGATACACTAGCACAGCTGTTACGCCACGTTGTTTGCGTGGAACTCAAGTCAGCCCAAATATTTGAAAATAAATTAAAATTACTCAAAAATTGATAAGTCTGTAAAGTTTAGTATCATTTAATAGATGAAATATCATTGAAAATACCTGTTTAAATGCTTTTTCGTTTGCTCTTTTCGTTTTCGAAATAGGCGTCTACTCTACGCTGTTCTAAACTGCGCCATCCAAGTGATTGGAGCATTTCAGACACACTAGATGTATTATTATAACGTCTTGTCACCCATCTCGCAGCTCTGCGTTGAGCCATTTCAATTTGATTAACAAAACGATGATTTCTCATTGATCCCGTCAATTCATCTGATGTTGCTTTAGGATCCCAAACCGTTCCACAGTATTCCAGCTTAGGCCTCACTAAAGCTTGATATGCTTTTCTTTAACTTTCGCCGAATTTACTCTCAAATTTCTCTTTACAAAGCCAAGTGTTCTATTGGCAGCTGCAGTAATATTTTTTACGTGATTTTTCCATTTCATATGATGTGTAACAGTAAGGCCAAGGTACTTAACAGATGGCACTGCTTTCAGCGCCTATCCATTTAACCTATATACAAACTTTATGGGATTTTTCTTCCTTGATATTGATACTACTTGACATTTTTCAGGATGAAAACACATTTGCCACTCATTCTCCCATTGCTCCAAGTTGTGTAGGTCCTCTTGCAATTTCTGGCAGTCTCTTTCATTAGCAATGGTTACGTACAATAAGGTGTCATCAGGAAATAATCTCACTGTGCTATGCTCGACATACTGTGGCAGGTCATTTATGTAAACCAGAGAAAGAGCTGGACCCAATACTAAGCCTTGAGGTACCCCAGATAACACAGGAATCGACTTTGACTTGCTGTTATCTAAAACCACACTTTGAGATCTTTCACTAAGAAATTCCCATATCCACCTCAAGGTCTTCCCCTTTACACCACATTTGTTTAACTTGTACCAAAGTCTATTGTGAGCAACTGTATCAAAAGCCTTGGAGAAATCCATTACAATTAGATCATTTTGATTACCATTCTGTATTGATAGTAGCATTTTATGTGAAAATTCAAGAAGCTGCGTTTCACAACTGCGTTTCTCCCTGAAACCATGTTGTAAGTTATACAAAATTCCATGACTGTTAAGATGTTGCATAAGTTGAGAACAGATCACATGCTCTAATAACTTACAGCAAACACAAGTGAGGGAGATTGTCCTGTAGTTAACTGCCTCAGCTCTGTCTCCTTTTTTAAAAATAGGTACTATTATTGGCACTTTTCCATATTTTGGGAAGCTTTCCTTGCTCTAACGAAGCATAAAAAATGTGTGCTAGAGCTGGGGATATCTGACAAGAAAGTTCCTTTAATACCCTTGGTCTGAGTTAATCTGGACCTCCTGCCTTGTGAGGTTTTAATTTATCTAATAAGTGCTTTACTCCTATGATGGAAACGTCAAAGTCGGACATAATCAAGTTATCATCATCTCTCGAGCTCTTGGCGAGATAATCATCACATATCATTTTCAAGGACATAGTATTTGGTTGGAGATTGGAATTGATCGTTAAGGGCATTTGCTTTTGCTTTTTGGTCAGTCACCATATTGCCATTAACATTCAGACTTTTGACAGCACTGCTGTCAGTCTTCTTGTGCTTAATAAAGCTCCAGAATCGTTTAGACACCTCAAATGTGTTGGACTTCGGCTTTTCCTTATTTTCTTTGTTTGCCTGTCCTATAACTTGGAAAAAGATTTAGATCTTCTGATTCAACAGTAAACTTCTGTTTAGAATGTATAAAATTGAAAGAACA
Organism: Pelagia noctiluca; assembly: GCA_963924455.1. Taxonomy (NCBI): domain Eukaryota; kingdom Metazoa; phylum Cnidaria; class Scyphozoa; order Semaeostomeae; family Pelagiidae; genus Pelagia; species Pelagia noctiluca. The sequence goes on along the minus strand of OZ004327.1, from coordinate 5,206,936 downwards.
TTGTCTCAGTGAAAATACGGCACAGCTTGTTTGATTTTTCTTTTCACTAGGCATTGATGACCAGCTTGACGAATGTATCGATATTGCTACAAACGTAGATACCATGTCATCCCTACTACAACTTGATGCACATAGCACAGTTCCAATAAAGAGTTAATGTGAAGGAGAAAACGAGGAAGAACCACACCCATTTCTTGTTCAAGACTGTGATGGGCCAGATTGATGGATATGGCTTGCCTTGGGAATGCCATCGAGAGTGCACACAAATGTCACAAAGGTAAGCTGTCCCAAATTTTTACTACCATTTCAGCACTTACACTCACCTTTTGCTTTGACTATGAATAACTGCATGAATTTGAATGTTAATAAACTGAATGAATATGATTTTTTGAAAATTTATTTTTACATTATCTCTATTCTTATTATTTTCAGGAATATTGAGCCTGCATGAGTTGTATAATCAAAGATTTGGATTGAAGTCTTCCCTATATCTTGAATGCAGCAATTGTAAAATAAGAACATTTCTGCCCACATGCACTGCTGTACTTGATGCTGGTAGATCTGCAGATGCAAACAGGAGAGCTGTTTACTTTGCAATGGAATGCGGAATCGGATATTCAGGCCTTGAAAAGTTTGGACAAAAAAATTAAACCTCCCAATACTAGCAAAAAGCTCCTATTATAAACAAGTGGATAGTGTTGTCTCTATCACTGTTGAAAAGACAGAGAGAGAACTTGTAGAAGCTGCACACCGCTTGAGGAATGAAATAAGCAAAGAAAGTGAAGGTACCAGTGAGAATGATATGTTAGATATCGCTGTAAGTTTTGATGGCACATGGGCAATGAGAGGGCACACATCATTATTTGGTGTGGTGTATGTCATTTCTGTTGACACTGGTGAAGTATTGGATTATGTGGTGCTTTCAAAGTTTGCAAAACATGTCAATATTATGACTCCAAAAAAGATGAAGATTTGGAGTCATATGTAAAAGGAATGGCAGCTCATATGGAGGCTGAAAATTGTTCAATAAATTATGAAGGCAGCTCTAATGCTAAGGAAATGGAAGGTGCTTCCATAATGTGGAACAGGTCGTTAGAGAAACACAACCTTAGGTATAGTTTCATGGTATCGGATGGAGATAGCAAAGCATTTAATAAGGTATCTGAGAACAATAATTATGGTAGTAACTGCAAGGTCCAAAAATTGATTGCATTGGACATATTCAGAAGAGAATGGGCAAAAGGTTGCTGAACCTAAAGTCCTCAACAAAGGGAAAGTTGGCAGATGGAAAAACCATTGGTGGTCGTGGCCGATTGACAGAAGCTGTAATCAAGAGGATTCAGAGATACTATGGATACACTAGCACAGCTGTTACGCCACGTTGTTTGCGTGGAACTCAAGTCAGCCCAAATATTTGAAAATAAATTAAAATTACTCAAAAATTGATAAGTCTGTAAAGTTTAGTATCATTTAATAGATGAAATATCATTGAAAATACCTGTTTAAATGCTTTTTCGTTTGCTCTTTTCGTTTTCGAAATAAAAAATAAAATCCGAGTAGTGTTTTCGGCATTTTTTCCGATTTGGCCTAAAATGGTGAAACTTTGGCTCGGGGATTCTAAACGGTTACAGATAATCATTTCATTTTTTCAGCATAAATTAGCTTGAAAACGAGGCTTTAATATTACCCAGGGCTCTGTTTTAGCTGCAGTTGCTAAGCAATGCTGACGAGATTTTCAAAAGTTCAACATGTGCGCAGGTACCAACGATCTTTTTGGAATTTGCGGAGCCACAGATAAGTACCTTCTTTATTTATTCCTCTTTGTATTTTAACCATTTGTATTCATTTAAAATCATTCTGGCAAGATCCCCAGCTACTTTTCAGTGACCCGTTGGAGGGAAATGTTTTGTTTTGATCGAGCCCTTCTGCCCCTGCGCAGCAGCGACGCGCAGCGCGAATGTTTTACTTGTAGGAAATGGAGGAGACTTTAGCCAAGATAGGCCTTTCTGATGAATCTTTTAACGATTTTTCCACAGTAAATAGATTGCAAAATGCTGCCTTAATTATTAATGAAATTATTTTGCTTTTTTTAGAGAGGTTATTATTAAAAGATTGTTATGATTTTGTTAAACTTCTTGCCCCTGAATGCATTTTACCTTTAGTTGAATATAATACTTTTCGTAAAAGGGCCAGGAACCTTCAATCAAAGGTAAGTCACTTGCAGAAAAGAAAGGAGAAGAACCAAGGTGAGATTGCTGATTTGCTTAGTAAAAAGTTTAACTTAGAAATAATTACCCCACAACAGGCTGACACCCCGCGCAAAAAATTACTCCGCGAAAAAAAAAGCGCTTGAAGGTTGAAGTTAGAAATTCTGCTAGTGTTGTTAAGAAATTGAAAATTAATATTGATGAGGTTGAGGTAGAAAAGTGTAGGGTGGAGGAGGAAGGTAAGATGCAGGTTGATGAACTTGAGGGCTAACTTTGCTTAGCACAGGAGGAGGTGGAAAAGACAGTAAGTACAGTGAATGAAATCGGTAAGGAACTCACTACTTACAAAAAAGTAGCTGGTTTGAAAAGTAGGTTATCGCCTGTTTCAACCACTCCAAAAGCTCAGTCATCTTCCTCCAAAAGTTCTCAAACTGAGCTTTCGGACATAGGTAAGAGCTTAATTTCTTTAGTGTCTGAAAATAATGCTATTGTTAATGGTCTGAAATTCTATGGCCAAGGTAAGAACAAGTAACTCACCAGTGGTAAGCCCGAGTCTTATGTCAAAATTAAATCTAATCAACCAAATTCTTCTGTATCTAACAAAGTTTTGGGTGAACGGGCCAAGGTTCCATTTGATATCTTAGGAACCATTTCAGGTGAGAATTTTGAAAATCCTAATGAAAAACATTTGTTGATGGTAAAACTTATGAAACAAAACCCTGATTTATTTCCAAAGCAGCAGAAGAGGCAGGTCTTATGGAGCAGAGGAGAGTGTCGGTAAGAGATGCCATTCATAGTAAGGCATTGGCTAGACTTAGCATGGGTAAGATTAGAGATTGGCGTAGTTGTTTGAATAAGGTTGGATGTAATTTTTGGCCCTCTGAAAGTAAGATGAGGCAAATGGAAATTAGTGAGACTGAGCATGTTGTGAATGAATCTTAAGTGGTTTAATGTCCTTAAAGAGGACTGCTAAGTGTGAGGAAACTGAAATGCTTGCTTATATTAGAGTAACTAATTCAGGTCAATTCTTGATTGAAATCTTTAATAATTTGCCAGGTGAGCACGAACCGTTGATGTTTGACAATGAAATTTGGATTCTATTTGCAGGTGACAAAGGAGGAGGGCACATGAAATTTCATGTTGAAATCATCAATAGCATCACTTCTGGCTCTGTTGACAATGTCCATCTCTTTTGCATGTTCGAGGCAGCTGATACTCTCGAGAACATGTGGAAAGTTTTAGGCATTTTCCGCAGGCAGATTGTTGCTATTCAAAATGATGATTTCACCATTGACGGTAGGAAAGTTAAAATATTTCTTGGTGGTGATTTTCACTTTTTGGATGATATGTTAGGGCATCAGGGCTCTGCTGCTACTTATCCTAGCTGTTTAGATTTGGTAACATTAGATCATCTAAGAAACCATGGAGGGGTACCTCACACCCCACAAAATTGTAACATTGCCTTAAGATCTGTTGAGGACTATATATTGAATTATAATGAGAATTTATGTGATGACAGGGCTAACAATGACAGGAGGGAAAATGGTAAGTACCACAACAGTGTCATAGAACAAATGCTTTTCCCTATTAAGCACCTCAACTTTGTTGTACCACCAGTATTACACATTGTTCTTTGAATAAATCTCCTTATGTATAATATTTTGCTGACTTTTTGTCAACTAGACCTGTCAGCGGTAGAAAAATATCACTTGCTGTTCCACAGCATCAAACTTGTTATAGGTAGCCCAATTACCATTTCTGTTTCCATTTTCTGGTACATCATGAAATTAGGATTCAGAAAATGTATAGGTTTGTATATTTGTCTCCTAGAAATTTAGAATAACTTGATTTTGAAAATCATGTATGCGCAAAACAGTGCTAAGGGAGACTAGGGCCTTAACCCAAATATTGAACGCCATAGACTCTACGCGCATATGTACCATGAGTGCAATACTTAAAGGCATTTGAGATGCCTTTACAAGGTCCATTGGTTGACTTTTTAAACACCCCTTTAAAAAGCACAGAGAATTTCGAGTCTGCGATTGAAACAAGGATCAACTTTAAAATAAGAAACTACATGATAAAAAAATGTTGTTCTTTTCCCTGGTGACTGGCTAGTACAGTTCCCTATTCGGAAGGCAGTATATAAAAAATGCAAATTTGAAACGCCCCACCCTCAACCAAATTCACAAAGGATAAACAAACCAAACTTTGTCAACAATTCTTCATCTCTTAAAAGCTAGCACCTGCATATACATACATGCTCAAACGCCTTCTAAGTCAATACCTACTGGATGCAGTAAGTTTGGCGATGCATTGCAGTCAGCTGTGCATATGATTGGGCCAGAACATATTTCTTTGAATTCAAGAGAAGACCTGATGCAGAATTTCCATCCTTTTTACAGATATATGAAACGAGCTCTTGTTTCTTAAGCCAAAATTGGAAGAGAAACTGATACTGTGGTGAACGTCGTTGTTGCTGGAAATCGTTTAGGACTTTAATATGGTCATCTGTTAAGGAAACCTTTCTTAAATGTAAACATCCTCTTTATGGCATTAATTTTAATCTCCTAGAAACATATTTCTCTATCGTACTTTCTATCTATAGTTTGGTTTTTCAGCTTAACTCTTTCCAGATGCACTATTACCCCATGATCTGCATATTGGTGTTGTTCTTTCTTTTTTTTGAAGACGTAAATATAACAAAGCAACGTTGGAATGAGGTCCTATTTAGTTTGATACTTATATTGGTGCAACAGAAGTTAAAATTTAAAAGTGAATACCCACTAGACAACCCTTGAAATGATCAGATTTATAGAAAAGAGCGGAAATGATGCACAGGACCACGGCAAAAATAACTCCTGTTTGTTTCTGAGCTAATGTTAACTGCCAATAATGTGAATATTATTTTGATGCATTCATGTGGATTTCTAGTGCCATCCAAACTCTCTCCTTATTGAGAACGGATAATTTTAGATTGGGATCAAGTGGGCAGCAGGTTTCATCAAAGATTTGATCTCACCTCATATTGGAGACATCATGAATGATAGCCGACCCTATGCCTATTAATTCAACTAAGATCCCAAAAAAGAGAGCTGTGATGTGGATTAAACACTGGAGAGCAAAGAATGAATGGAGAGGGTTGAAGATTTTAATTAGGGTACACATACTTTTTTAAACGAATTAGAAATGTTTACCAGTACTGAAAAAGTTGAAATTGACAGACTTTTCTTGTAAGTTTGCGAGCATTTGTAAAAATGGAAACAATGGCCAAAATGGATGCAATGGTCAAAATGGAAAAATGTCAAAAATAGCATTCACGGAGTTGGTGGTAAACATGACATTAACTGAAAATACCGAAGATATGGAAAAAACAGCAGAGACAGAAGAAATGGGCAAAATTGTGAGGTCAAGGATGACAAGGATGATGGTGTTATATAAGTATTTTTTGATACTTTCTGGGATGAAATTTCTTTTTCATACTGACCAAGCATGAAATTTTTGTACCCCTCACTGATTTAATAAATTGCTTGTTAGGGTCCTTAAATTTTGCAGCAAGTACCAAAACTAGTCTGCTCTATGATTATTTATCAACCAGGATGAATTGGTTGCATGAACATAACTTAAGCAATGCTCCAATATCAAATTGTTACTTTTTCACCGCCTCAGCAATCTTTTAGGTTTGTAATGTACAATAGTGGGGAATACATGAAACTATGTAGATTCGTGCCTAACGTTTGATTTTACACTTTCTTTGTACATGTTGCTTTGACTATTTTTGTGTAAGACTGGCGGAATATATTGTTGGCATTAATTTATCTCAATATTTTCACCAATTTTAGCTAAATCGACTAGGCAGAGTTAGAATTTGCAATTGATGAACAATTGATGTGCAAGGAAACAGACTTTAAGGCATACCATGATACCCTTTAATTCTTATCATTGAAAAAAATTCAATCAGAATTTCTGTAAATGATAGTGGTTCCTCTACTATAAAGTAGTAATCTGAATGGAAGATTTACTCGGGATTCATGGAAAAAATCAAGAGAACTCAATTCAAAAATGTCAACCATCCACAATGGGAGCACCTTCCAGAAGAAGGTGAGATGTAAGCCCACTGGAGGGAATGGTCAACCCTTCATTGAACTCAATAGTGGTGCAAAGATTGTGAAGAAGCCCTGTGCATGTAGCCCTGCTTTGAGAAGTAACACTCAATGAGTGAATACAAAACACTCTGCACAGAAGAATTACATTCGTAAATGAGACTAAAATGTTCAGTTCACATTCAGTTTGAGATAGTTATATTTCATGGTAACCATAATTTTTCACAATAGAAATTCTTCTTTTCATTTTTAATTTTCTTCTTATGGGGGTAAGTGCGAGTCTTTTACTGTAAAAAGTATATAATTTAAGATGAGTATAGAAAGACAGGAATCCATCGATGTTGATTAGTGTCCTCTTTATCAATTATTGATTAATCTAAAATTCTGTTTGTAGTTACCATTGCTCTAGGTGGAGAAGCAAGAATGCAGGTGATGTTTTGCATCCCTTCTTCAAGTACCAATGTTTCATGTTTGGAGAGAATATATTTTTCAGGTAAGTTATGGATTACACTCAATGTCTCATTGATCTAAATAATTCTAAATGATAAAGGAATACAATTTTTCAAAGTAGAACTTTTATAAGAATCCTTTGGACAATATTTCAAAAACTTAGGAAACTTTGATTGAAGATTATATGTGAATCAAAAAAGTTAAGATGGATCTGCTATGTTCCATTTAATAAAAGTATGTTGTTAATGCATGGTACAGATCCATCATGTATTTTTTATCTCTGGTGATTAACTGGACTAATTGGCAAACAGTTTAAGTTCATAAAGCTAAACTTCACAAAATTCCTAAATGTGAAACTCAAATAGTCCTTCCTATAATGTTGTAGATTCATGCTGTTTCATAGAAGTTTTTGGCTTTTTAAGGGTAATTGTCTCTAGAATAATGCTTATGCAATGATTAATATCTTAGTATAGTTCCTTAATTATTGCTGACTCTGCGCACTTTTTAGCCCATTGGATGACAAATAGTTTTATTATTTATCATGATTTCCATTATTCAGGTTGACCGCTTATTAGGTATTGGAAGCTTTGTAGTAGTCAGTTAATGTCATTGTCATTAGAAAAGTAGCACTGGGATTTTGTAAAAGAATACTCATAAATCTTCGAATTTGAAAGGAGAAAAAGTAAATAAAAACCCAAGATTGGTGTTAAATATTTAATTATATAGTTTAATGTTAATGAAATCTGTTAAATTAGAATTTATTTAACCTCCTTGCATTTCTTAAGATATGAGGTGGTCCTAGGAAACTGTTGGCAGAACCATGAGAAGGGCTGTAGAAGCTGTGAGTGCCATTGCAGAAATTGACCCCAGGTAAATAGAAAAGTGTTATGCTGAAGTAAATATCCACTCAACAATAGACAATAAGTCAAGCAATATGAAAAAAAATTGCAAATCCATTATCTCATCTTCACACGAAACTAGCATTTACATCTCTATAAGGAGGGATATAGACTGCAAAAGAGAAGAGGCCCGATTGGAACACAATCACATATCAGGGGCACAAAGACATAATGTTTACTTAGGACATCAGAATTTTAGTCTCCAAAATATTCCAACAGTAAGCATTTCTTCTTAGTACTGCTTTTTCACCATAGGATTGATAATGAAGAAACAAACATCACAAATGATTTTGTCATTAACCTTGGTAAGGACTTAACTTCCTTTGAAAGTATATTATTTTGCTGTAATGTTTCCCTTTTCCTTTCCTCTCACCTAAAAGAAACATGATATACAAGAATTTTCTTTTGAGAAAATTGTTTCATTAAAGTTTTTCTTCCAATGTATATTTTAATAAGAAAGCACTATTCGAAGTTATCCTAAAAACAATAGACTCTTTGTTACATTGTTTAACGCACTAAAGGAAACAGAATAAAATATAAGAGAGTTTGGCTACAGAAATCATTCAACACTCCTTTAAAAAGAAATGCGCTGTCCTTTCGTGCTAATTGACAACAACTCATTGCTCTCAGGATTACTTTTTAATTTGAAAAAAATGATGATTCTACACTAATCTACAATTGTTTTATAGAAATATTATACTCAACTTTGCTGTAAATACTTTAAAGGGAAGTTCGGCCAAAACATATTCTCCAATATTATTGTAAATGTGTTCTAAAGTCGTTCTAGCATACAATTTTAACTCTCACCTTCCTCCTGATGTTGTTAATCCACTAATATCCGTTGCGTAAAGTCGCATGATTTTAGGCCGCCATTCTCCAGAATCTGAGCAAGAATGTTGTTGCTATTTTTGACGTAATCACGTACAAAAGAAAATTATTGTATTGCGGACAATACTTTTTTTAATAATTCTGAATCTTTCTTTGCTTAATGACACAATATAATGTTTCAGAAATATATTTCATTAATGATTAATAACAATAGGAATTACTCGAACTTCAACACAAAATGGCTGAAAAGAGTAGTGAAACTTATGTGTAGTGAGGCCTAAAATCATGCGAATTTTCACAACGGATATTAGTGGATTATCGACACCGAGAGGAAGGTTGAGAGTTAAAACTGTATTCTAGAACGACTTAAGAACACTTTTACAACGATATTGGAGAAAATGTTTTTTGACCAAACTTCCCCATTAAACAGAAATTGTTATTTTCTTTTAATTTATAATAAAATTTATAATAACAAATATCTTATAGTATATAGCTCACATTGTCTTGACAATATTCAATGCTGATGGTGAAAAATAGTAAAATAAACTTGGCTCAAAGCTCAATAGATATCAAGAATTAAGTTAAATCTTAATTTACTCCACATATGTAAGTTTATTTCTATACCCTATACTCATCTTTGTGGCCAATCCTCACACATTTTAATAAATAACTGGATATAACCATTTATGCATTGTTCATGCTGCCCGTTTCTGTAGATGCAAAATTTCAGATTAAAATTTAAGAATGGAATAATTTACTTTCAGGAAGCTAGTAGTGCAGAATCTTCCCAGCAGTTTCACCTTCCTATGGATATGGAAAGAGTAAGTTGGGTCTTCTTCATAAAAAGATCGGTCAGTAGCAGAATTAAAAAAGTTCTGATTGTTTGAATAAAATATATGTTACCGCATTGCAAGAATTATTTAAGCCATTGCAACTATCAAACCATCCTGTCCAGTGTCCAGTTCCTTACAAAAATCATTTCTTGCTCCATCATGGATCATTAAAATAGAAATTGTGATTAGAATAAATTTGTATTTACTGTCTGATAACTTAATGTTCAGGCCATGCAATTACATTCTTCTGACTATTTTTTTCTGTTGATAAATATAGACATACCCTATACTGTTTTACTTTTGCTTCTAATAAGAAAGTGTAAGGAGGTATTTCAATTACGCAGAGTACAGTCCATAGATATAAAGATAATTGCAATGATATATAGCTGTGTTTTCATAAGTCATAAATACATTTACACCTATATTTCCTTGTTTAACTGGAATCATGTACTTGTTACATACATTTTCATGCTAAGTGATATCTCCATTAGATCTGATTTATATAGAATATTATAAGAATATTTTGCTCTGCATCAATTGATAAATTCAACAAAGGCCTTTCTTTTAAAGACCCTTTCAATACAAATAAGTAAAATATAAGCACCAAAAATTGAACTAAAGCTTTACAGTATAATGTTTTCCTGTTATTCAATTAATCTTATAGGTGCTACGAATAAATAGAGGATCAAAAGTTTTAGGAGAGCCCCCACTCGGTATGCCAGCAATAATTGTGTCGGTGAGACATAGAGCTGGGGTGATAAGGAGATGATATCCCCCTGGCACACGCTTTGAGGTAAAATTACTCAAGTTAATTTATTTTCTATAGAAAGATACATTACAGCGCAACGCAACAAATTACAATACTTTTAATCCAATAATAGAGGGTTCTTCGATGATTTCAGCTTTTTATTAGACCTTGTAGTACAGATCCTTGTATCATTAGCAATCATCAACCTTACCGAAACCCAAACAAACTCTTGTACATATTCGGGCAGAAATGCTCTTCTGATATTATTCTTATAAGAACAGAGGCCGTGTTTTTGGTGGCATTCCCAAAAACTAAACAACTCTTTAGTTATTATTAAAAAACAGTCTGGAAATGGTACCAAACTTCAAAATAGCCAGAAATATTGGAAACATAGCGAAACAAACTCATACACGTCGCAAGCTTTTTGTCTTACACTCAATAGAGTAATACGTCAGAAAGAGAACGAAACAAAAACCTAACAGATTTATGTATATACACAGATGTGGATCGAAATAGGTCAATCCGAAAAGGGGTGAATTATTGGTAATGATGCGTATCACTCTGTTGAGTGTCAGACGAATAGCTTAAATAATCAATCGGTTCGTTTAGCTATGCTATTATAATCTCTGGCTACTTTTTTATTATAAACATTTATCCTTATTCAAATGTAAGAAGGTTGAATTCATATTGAACAACTTCTGGGCAACTTTTCCACCCATTCAACTCTCATTGAAAATTTTGTTTTATAAAAAGCGCAGAATTTCTCTGAAAGATCAACTTAGTCTTCAAATCTATCTGTTTCAGGCCGTATCTAACTATATTGGAAGCCTAACAGGGGAAATCCCTCTTTACTTTGAGCTATTGACGTTCAACAATCATTGAGTCGATTGCAACGAGGTAGCCTACAGTACAATTCTCAATCTTCAACGTATTCAATCTTCGACGTATTCAGGTTAGTGTTAAATAACTTTTCATGTGACAAAAGAGAGAACCCCTGTGCTATAAGTGTTAGACATATTTTGGTTTATTAAAAGAGCCCAGTAGTATACATCAGCATATGTCTGAACTATTGAGCTTCAACTTAACCCACTACACTTAAAATAATAAGTAGATAGGAGAAGGGGTATCCTTGCGCACTCACGCAATTCGTTCATGCGCTAGGATACAACCCCTCTCAGAACGAAAACGAGGCTGATAGTTCTGCGCATGCGCATTTTCCTTTTTTTTAAATGAGTATATGAAAATACCCCACATACCGATTTTCAGTTCTGCGCATGCGCAGTACTTTAAGGTGTATCTGCGCATACATAGATTTATTTTTGAGAATGAGTATCTTAAAATACCCCTCTATACTAATTTTCAAGGTTCTAGGTCAAAGATATCACATTAACCAATCAGAATATAGATTCGGCAAGTTCTTACGTTGTCTTGGGAACGTTGTAGAATACTATAATCCTATTGGCTGATGAAACTTGGACATTCAAATATCCGTGGATCATTCGAAATGGGTATATAATCTGCAACTCTCGAGAATGTAACTGTCACAAAAATATACCAACTTGGTAAGTATCTATTCATTTTTTCTATTTCATTTGCTTAGGCCACTCGTAGAGGTCAGACGTGTTTTTGTGAGCTCCTGTTTTTTTTTTCTTTACTTTTCTTTACCAACAGTATTATAATGATGATATTGTTTATATTTTCAGACAATCAAGCTACAACTCTGATTTCTTGAACGACTTCGATTTCTAGAACGACTCTGATTTCTAGAACGACTCCGACTTCTAGAACGACTCCAATTTCTAGAACGACTTCAAAATAGCTAGTAATAATAATAACAACAACAGCGAACAAGACGATGGGTGAGTTCATAATATTCAGTGTATGGATAATTTTCATAATTACTTTTTAATTGTTCCATAACTCACTATCAACATCATCAGTTTCATCTAATTGCATCCATTCACCTATTTTCTCTAGATTCTTTGTTATTGGATTTACGACTTGCAAACTTTTCAATTCAAATAATAAAATGTCTGTCTTTTCATCAACATCTTCTTCTTCATGATCATTATTACTGCCAAGATTAATGTCATTATCAGCAAGATACTCTGATAGATCCATCAATATAATACCTGTCTTTTCATCAACATCTTCTTGATGGTCATTGTTATTGTTGAGATTAATATCATTATCAGCAAGATACTCTGGTAGTTCCATCATTATATCATTTTCTATATTTCCAACTGCTCCCGAGCCATTAATATGATAACATTCCACGAGTTCCTCTAAATTTTCTTGTTCTTCCCAATTTAAATTGTGCAGCTCGTCCCAATTCATATTATCCAGATCTATTTCTTCCAATGATTTTGACTAAGTCAAATTCTTAACAGCAGTAGTTATTTTCTCTATATTCTTCAAGTCTTCAAGTGAATACTGTTAGAATTACACTACAATTTATAGTAGAATCGAACACCATGTTCGAAACTATTTGAATCTTGTTAATCTCATATAAAGAACTGCATGAAGTAGCTAGGTGTTCTCCGAACCGACTGAGTCACAACCCTAAATTATGACGTGCTACCTTGATAAGTAGATGGAATCCATTTTCTTGAGGTAGTGGATTTCATATGAGTTGTGATTACTACAATTTCATCCTATAATTTCTATAACCAGTATTCTAAACACTACTTTTTCTTTTCAGATGATGAGAGTCTTCAGGGGCGAAGTGTTCCCCCTCGGGGAATTCTCTCCACCAACCATCTCGCCACCCACATATCCACCAGCCGCCACTCCACCAACATTTTTCATCAGCTCATCACCATCACCACGAGTCATCCACCAATCCATCAGTCCGCTTTTCAGATCATCATCACCTCCACTATCTGAATCGCCCATCCCATATCCACGTCCAAGGTTTTGAGTTGCTTCCTGTTCTATACAGTACAACTTCGCATTAAAACTATTTGAATAATTCTATGACTAATGAAAATAATAATACATCTCCATACCACTTTAGGCTTTTCTATAGACCGATGAAAAACCAAAATAGATGTTTAAAGTACTACATTACGATACTAGCAAAAATGTTTTTCTTTTTCAAAATAAAAACCTTTTAAGTCAATCTAAGAAAAGTGAAGAAGAATTTTAGAAGGAACTAAGATGTAAAAATTAACTTCTTGAATGCAAGGTCTTACTGTGATCATCGTTTGGCTCAAATATTATTTATAAAATTATTGAAACTACATCAATAATAATGTGATATCCTATGAAAACAATCACAATCAATACCCCTTTCTGTGATAAACACAAAATAGTCGAATTTTCAACATGAAAAACGGTCACAACCCAACATTTGAAATCATTTATAAAAGTCGACATAGTAGCCATTCCTTGCTTTAACTATTTCCACTTCTATGAACAAAATTCAAAATTCTGATTGATTCAAGTTTAGGATAAAAGATTATCTTTGTTTGGTTTAAAGTTAATAATGATTTCAAACGCATCTCTCTGTTATGTGTGGATGTAAATTCCAAAAAAAAATTTAAAGTTTAAATTTCTACATAATTACACCACTTTTCAAATTTTGACGTACCATTTTTTCAATGTAGGATCTCCTTAGTCACGTCTCCTTTTACGCACAAGAGTAGGCTGGTGTAAAGATGTTGAACTGACTATATTTCTGTTAGCATTTACAGAAACATAACAGATACCATTAGCTTCCTCTTGACGAGGGTATTCTAATTAAATATATATGGAATAATAGAATGATATACCACCATTCTGTAGAGCTTGTTATGTTCTAATGCTGACCAGATTTCACTCTCACCTGACTGAACTTAGCTTATATAGGAGCAACATTAGATGAAAACGAGGCATGGGACCATAACTTTAGATTTTTTATCAATTTTAACATGTTCGTTTTTTCCCTTTCTATGATAAAGGCAATATAGTCGAATTTTTAGCATGAAACACGCTGCCATATGGTTATTACTCATTTGAAAAACGCTGAGAAAAAACTTTTTGAACATTTACCATTGAAAATTATATATTCTTTTAACAAAATTATAAACATAAATATCATTTAATAACAGTTGATGAATATTGAAATATTTACTAATTAACGAATTCATTGTAACGTTTTTTGTTCTATTAAGTAAGAAGAATATACAATGCTGACTACATGTATCATTCTCAAATGACTGAACTTGAATCTTGTTATAGTTAAGTTTAAACGGACAAGTGAAATTCTTAAACTCTTTCAATATCGGTTTTTTGCCAAAAGAATCGTAGAAATCCAATTGATTATCTTCATCAATGTAAACAGCTACCCAATGAGTTCCTCTACCAGTGAAATTATCTTCGTTGAAAATGAATGAACAAGGAAGAGAGTGAATTTTTATGTTTTTGATTTCATCTCTTCCGAAAACACCATGAAAGTGGTTAAGTTTTTCACGCTTCGTCAACAAGTTATTTATTGTTATATCATCCATAACTACCAATCACGAATTACGTTCTTGTGAGCATCAATCTGGATCACTCTATCAAACTCTCCCAAAATAACAATGTTCACGAGACTGTCAACCGCTTTACTGAAATTGATGCTTATTCTCAAGTTACCTTCTCTTTTTAACAAATACTGTTCATCTTCACAATTTCCTTTTGGAGTTAGATCAAAACCATAGATTGCGGAGCCCTGTTCAAATGTTTCATAATCAATTAGACTTGGAGAGTTGTTGAGTGTTGATATTAATTTCAATTTTTTCAATTTTCATTTAAATTCTCAGCAATTAATTACAGTTATAATTATTAAACATAAAGATGCTATGAAAATATTAAAATACAATTCAATAAAGTTAACTACAATTGAAAACAAAACATCATTAATCAAAATGTGCTGACGGACATATGGAAATAACTCTGTAAAGAGCTTTCTAGCCATATGCCCTCAGTGACGTGTTACTATTAGCTAGTATATATATATACGCAATTGCCGAATACAAAAAAATTATTTTTGATATAAATTTCATGAATTCTTATATTTTTTGAAAAAACAAAATAAAAACAAAAACGAAAGGGTCAAAGGAAAACTAAATAAAAACAGAAAGAACAGGGGAAAAATTTTTGTTCTCCAATGGCTCATGTAGCTCAAAACCTGCGTAGTTAATAATTGTTAAGTAACATTTTTTTGTACAGTTTACTAAATGACTTCTTCTGACGAGAATTTCGAATATTCTCGGGGATAGTATTCCAAATCTTAACACCCGAATAGGTAATAAAATGTTTTTTATAATTGGTCCTTACTACTGGAGTACAAAATTTACCGGCTGCAGCCTGTCTAGTATTAATATTATGTTGGTTTTTAGTTAATTGAAAGAGGTGCAAATAAAGACTGTTATAGTTACCTTTATATAATTCAAACATAAATTTTGCACACTCTAATTTATAAGTGTCTTCTAAGTTTAATGAATTAAGCTCTTTTAAGATAGGTTTAGAGGGTTCATTCTGTGGTTTGAAAGTAATTATTCTAGCTGCTTTCTTTAAACATTTATTTAGTTGATCTAAGGAGCTGGGGTAGGCCCCGCCCCAATTAATTATACCATAGTTAATATGCGGTGAGATGAATGCGTTGAAAACATTAATTAAAACGTTTTTTGGTGCAAAGTGCCTGATTTTTGATAGAATACCAATACTTTTTGCCACTTTAGTTGTTACATGCTTAATGTGGTTTTTCCAAGTCAAATTTTTATCAATTAATACGCCTAAGTATTTAACGCAATCAGATTCTTCTAGTGTCTCACTATTTAGGCTTAAGTTCACATTTCTTGGTAACTTTTTCTGTCTTGGTTTTATTATCATAAAATTAGATTTATTTACATTCAATGTTAATTTATTTGCTATTAACCAATCTGAAATTTTAGCCAGTTCGCAATTTACAGTTTCTTCTAAATTGTCAATATTTTTATTAGAATAGAATAGGCTTGTATCATCTGCAAAAAGATGGAAACTCATAATTTTTGATGATTGTGGAATATCATTTATATACAATAAGAAAAGGAGCGGTCCTAAAACACTGCCCTGGGGCACCCCATGATGATTGTAATTAGAGTTAGATAAAGTGCCTCCAACTGATACTCGCTGGGTCCTGTCTGTTAAATAGGATCGAAACCATTCAAGAGCAACTCCCCGGATACCATAATGTTCAAGTTTAGTTAATAAAATGTTATGATTTACAGTATCAAAGGCCTTTGCAAAATCTAAGAATATACAGCACGAAAATTGATTGTTCTCTATTGCATTTACTAGCTGATTACAAATATCAAGGATTGCCAAGGAAGTTGATTTGTGCTTTTGAAAGCCAAACTGATGTGAATATAGTATATTATGTTTGTCAATAAAACCACACAATCTATTATACATAAGCTTTTCAAATATCTTGTTAAAAATAGGAAGTATAGAGATTGGTCGGTAATTAGAAACTTCAAATTTTGATTTTGCTTTAAATACAGGAATGACTTTGGCATATTTTAATGCATTCGGATAGCAACCACTACTAAAAGATAGATTTATCAGAGTCACCAAGGGCTTTGTTATTTCGTTCTTTATCATTTTAATCAAAGAAATAGGTATGTCATAAGCCCCAGCTGATTTTGATGCGTCGAGATTATTTAGCTGATCAAGAACTTCAGTTTCAGTGGCAGGCGATAACATAATGCTTTCAGACGGTGAATCTTTTAAGTAGTCGGTAAAATGTGATTTTGACGTTCCAAGTTTATCCACCAGGGTCTTTGCTATATTTGTAAAAAATTCATTAAATTTATCAGCAACCTCTTTAGAGTCCTTTAAAATTTTCCCATTTGCAGCTACAAGTGAAATTTCGTTGCTTTTTGATTTAGATGTTTTGTTAATAATTTCATTTATTCCGGACCAAATTTTCTTAGAATTGTTTTTAAAGGTTTCAAAGTAGGAGCTGTAATGCAAACGCTTACTTCTTTTAATTAGTTTGTTCAGAGTATCCCTGTAGTATTTATAACGTTGATACCATAATGGGTTTTTTGATTTTAAAAATTTTTTGTAATACTTGTTTTTGATCGAAATTGATTTCAAGATACCATTCGTTATCCAGGGTTTCGTGAGCTGTTTTCTTCTTTTTCTAGATAAACGTTGTAGGGGGGCATGCCTTTGGATAGTATCTAGGACGCTGCTCTGGAAAACATCATATTTGTTGTCGATGTCTTGACTAGGATCATTAAGAAAATCAAAGTTTATATCTTTTATATCTTTAATAAAGTTTAATTCCTTAAAATTTTTAAAATTACGTTTTATAATATTAGATTTTTTATTTTTATGGATTTTTCTTTCTAATATAATGAAGTTAGGCATATGATCAGATACTTTAGCAATAAAGTTGCCACTTATAGCTTTTAAATCAAGGGAATTTACAAAAATATTGTCAATTAAAGTAGGCCTACTGTTATCTACATACCTAGTAGGTTGTAAAATAACAGGCTGATAATAATTACAGAACATTATGTTTAAGAATTCTTCTACAGGGGTTACCTTATCAAACTTGAGTAAATCAAGATTAAAGTCTCCAGACAAAGTTATTTCCTTCTTTTCTTTAGAAAGTTTTTTTAAAGTATTGTCTTAATAGGTTAAGAAATCAGTTGGGTTCTTACGGGGGTGGTTATAAACTACCCCAAAAACTGAGTTTTCACATTGAATCCAAAAGGCCTCAAATTCAGAATTATCACTTTTTAGTGTTTTGTTAAGATCTTCACGAGTTTCAAAATTTATATTCTCATTAACATAAAATCCACAACCACCATTCTTAGTTTCACCTATGATTCCTTTAAAAGTTTGGTAACCTGGCAAAGTTAGTGTACAAATTTGATCGTTATTATCTTTTGTATGCCATGTTTCCGAGAGGGCAATAATATCAAAATTAAAATTGAGGTTATTTAAAAGAATATCAAGGTTTTCGTTATTTTTAAGTAAAGATTGAATGTTGGAATGAATTAGGCTAAATGTGGGGTTCTTGGTTATATTTGCCTTGCTAGTTAGCTTATGGAATTTGTGAGTCGAGTAATAATCAAAATTAGAATGAAAATTCGCGTAGGTGTCAATATCATTGTTAAACAGTGATTCGCTTTCTTTAGGGTCGAGTTTGCAAAGATTTAATCTTTCAAGCTGTTGATAATCGCGTGACTCAGTGTTAACTGTCTGGCACCTACATGAAAAATTTGAATTGAAAGTCAATTCAATTATTTCGTGGTTTTCTAATTCAGAGAAAGGAAATCTGTTATGCCAGCAAGTTTTACAACACCATTCTTTCAATAATTTTGAGACATTTGTGAGATTCCACAGCTGCAAGTCAGAACATCTAATATGTATTAAAGAATTGCAATCTACACAGGGTGCCGACTTACTAACGTCACACACTTTCTTATCACAAACAGTGCATTTCCGTTGCATCCCAGTTTCAGGGTGTGTTAATTTAAAAAATAATCTTTCGTTTTCTTCTGTCATAAAAGCAATAGTGTTTTTTAATTTATTTTCCGATAGGGATTGAAATGGGAAAGATTTTTTAATACAAAACTTACAGAACCAGCTTTCATTAGGATTTTCAACCAGGAATTGAAATTTTAACCTATTTAATAAGGAGCATTGAAGATGAAACCAGCTGTTGCATAAATCACAGCAAATAGAATCCTCGTTATCATGAACTAGTTTTGAGCATTCTGGACAATTTAGGTTTTCTTCAAACGGGGAACTCATAATGGGATAGTCTAGGGGAGCTTACCAAAGGATATACAGTATACACTATAAACTTGAACATACCTAATAAAAAACGGATACGATAGGATAGTCAGATGTAGTTCATTTTGTCTCTTCAGATGAGTTTTTCTTCGACGTCTCGAGGAGATGAAAATCTGGCTGGTGCAGTCGACTCGTCTTTCCTGGCGTAAATATGACCGTTCCAGGTCCAAGTGAACTTCCATTCTTTTGCCTTTGCCTTTTCGCGTACAGAGCGATACAATTCTTTATTTTGCTTCGTGAGCGATTCATTAATGAAAATCTTACCATTGGTTTTGGCTTCAAACCCAAGATCAGAGGCTGTTACATTTCTTAGCTTTTTTCTGTTTGCTAGAATCTCGCCTGCAGTCTTTCGATTTAGAAGTTTCGTGATAATAATTGGATCCCCTCTTCTTGAAGGTAATCTGTGGCATGCCACGATGTCAGATGGGTTAACCTTCACTCCGATTTCGCTAAAAACTTTGAGCGCCAACTCTTCTGTATTTTCTTGTTCAATTTTTGGGACTCCAGCGATTTCAACACACTCCCTCCGGCCATATTGTTGGAGATCATTCATCTCTTGAGAAGCTACAAACAATTTTCTCTCCATATCTTTGATCTCTTTCTTAAATTCAGCATTCTCATTCTCCAGCGCAACTTGTTTTTTTAGCATATTATCCACCATTTTTCTGTGACTTTCGTACTGTTCACTTATAAATGCTGTCGATTTTTCCATCCCTTTTAGCTTAGACTCCAATGCTGTAAACTTTTCACTGAAATGGTTATTTATATTGTCAATTTTGCTTGTCATTTCATCCAATCGCTTGTTTATGTTCTGCTCTTGCTTTATCAACATCGAAGCTAAATCTTTTATTGTTGGTTCACTTTCACTCGCCATATTGCACGTAGTTGAATCGATAAAGAGATGTATTTAAACTTGCAAACTTTGAACTAGTAATCCATTTGGAACAAAAATAAAAGTAAAGATAATTTAAAGGAACTAAAACTATATTAAAAACATGTAACTTATGAAATTCACTCACATAGCGGTTGTTTTCAGGAGCGTCAAAGAACACGTCCGCATAACACGAAGTCATGCGTGATTAGGTAAAGTATTAGGCGACTGTAGGCATCAAAATAATCATCATCATCATAATCTAATCTCAGAGGTGGGGTTACTTCTTGATTATCTACTGTAACCTGAATAGCAGAAGCAGAATTATGCTCAAAATTGAAAGGATTTCCTTCAGAAGATCCATTATATGCAGAATTATCGACGATTGCGAAAAACAATCTGTTTGGAATTTTTCCATTAAACACATTATCTTGAATCCAGCTTGTCGTTTGAGCAGGAATTAAATAACTTGCCATATATGGCTGACAAAGTGGGTAATTTGCGGGGGTTTTCATTAAAGTTCTTTCAATTCCTTGTATTATTGAATCTTTTACATGAATATGATGAAGTATCAGCTTTACTTCATGAATGTATAGCTGTGGGTTTGGATTTGTTGCTCCCTTTTTGGCCATCAAACAGAAAGTATTACTGTTTGGACTCAATCGCCATTGAAGACGTATACCAGGTAGTAAATATTTTTCTTGATTGCAGATGTTGACATGAGGTTTTGTCAACACTTTAACTTTATCGCTTCCATCAAATGGTGCGGATCTTGCGTTCAATCCAGGATTTTTCGTTGTTCCTGTAGCCATTGGATAGCCAGAACCTTGCTTTCCAATCGTATCACTCACCCAATTTGACATTTTTAAATAGTTTTTAGCTCTTGTTTCATCAAAAGTCAGAATAGTTTCAAAGTGAGATTGATATGCATACATTCCATTCGATTCCGTAACAGGTGTATCATTCAAAACCAACTCTATCTGCTTCCACATAGATTGACCAATATTATTTATCACACCAACACCTTCTGTAGTTGTTGCTCCAATATCAGCTCCACCTGATCTCCGTATACTAAGAGTTGAGACGAAATATGAATGATTCAAATCAATCATATGATCGGGTTGAGCATGAATATCGAAAACAACAGTTTGTTTTGATGCATTGAGGGCAGCTGTCTGAGGGAAATACTCAACATCTTTGAAATAATTAATACCACTTTGAACAATTGGCTGACAGAACAAGTCATGGTTTTCACTCGGGCAATCTATGTAGTTTGTTTTGATACTCATTATGGTAATTTTTTCTTCAACAATTTCTTCAACAAGTTCCTTCGTAATTCTTGAGAGTTTTTCTTGTTCTTTACACGACGAGGCTTTCTTCCTTTTATAGAAGCATTAGGCTCAAACAATCCTCTCATGGTGTTGCGTTTCTTGCTTTTCTCTGGCGTAACTGCTTCAGCAAATTCATCAATAGCTTTCCTTTTCAACCCTCTGGCAGATGAATTTGCAGCTTCTTTCATCACAGTTTTCAGATTCTCTCCTGCAATCATACGTTTAATTGCTTTCTTTCCTTGCTTTTTCAACACCGGTTTAACAATCTTTTTCACAACCCTACCCAGTTTTGGTCCCATTGATCGTATAACTCGCTTAACTATAGGTTTAGCTTTTTTGATAATTGTTCCAACACCCCTTCCACGCTGGCTCGTGTAGAGATATGGAGCTGATTTGTAAACTGGGAAATCATACATGCTTTCTTCTGAAATGTAGCAGGAACGACGTCTTTGTTTTATAGAATTAAATGGCTTTCCCCACCTTGTTGTAGACTTTTATAGCAAATTCGTTCACATCATTGTACAGAAGCGGATAGTAGAATATATTTTCGAATTCTATGAAATTCACAGCGTGTTTGGTAACCATCAGTGGAAGGAAACGTAACAAAGATGTGCTAATTTTTCCGACCACACGATAGTCAAGCAAGGAACAATATATAAACATATGCTTCCCCTCTGCATTAACTTGGAAATCTTGATCGCCAATCGCATGAGTTGTTCTTTCAATACCTTGGAATGTATGATCCGATAGTAATCCTATAGGTGGCGGATAACTACCTGTAAACGGACAAGGTATCCATCTCACCTCTCTATAATAAACATTATTCATATTACTGCTATATTCATCCACATCTTCAATGAACCCAAGCAATTCGCACAAGTCTTTTCCCATTATTATTCTTTTCACATACTTTGGAAATGTTATCTTGATTTTCGAATCCACTATTGAAAATTCTGGAATAGGTTCCCAAGTTAAGTTTAGATCTTTCACGATTTTTTTCAGTGTCGGCTCTTGGTTTTTTATATCCTCGTTGAAAATTGTAACTATTTCTCTCATTGTTAATTTTTCGATAGTATCTCCTCTCGAGATTTTATCACAGAATTCGAAGAGTTGTATCCACTTCTCAGGTTTGTCTGCTGCTTGATTCCATTCTTTCATATATTCATTACTTGCCGCTACTCTCACATCTAGATCATCAAAACCAACCTTATCAGTACCGAATTGCATCACCGCCGCCATTTTCCAGCTACTATATCCAGTTTTATATTGAGCAGGATCGAATATAAGTCTGTCACTCAGCTCATAGATCATTTCTACCAGTCCAACTTCCCATTTTCCATGTAAATGTAATTGTTCCTTAAGGTTTATTTTCCCATCAGAACCAGTAGAGCACGTTAGGTAAAAATCATTAATCATCTTGAACGAATGATAGATCAATTTGACACTTTTCTTCAAATTTATCTGATATATCTTCCAAAGTTTCCCAGTTAATAATCTTGATGTTGAATGATTTTATGTTAGATCTCGTTACTCTATACGCTGCTGGATTCATAGTTGATCTGCGAATCGTTTTTGAATCATCAATTACCAATCCCAACAGAGGAACGACATCCTTACTTATAATGAAGTCACAACAAACAGCAAACACTTTTTCATTCTCATCTTTTTCTTTTTTATTCAATATACAACCAATCATACTACATTTCCAATTAGTATTCACTGGGAGTGGGCTATCAAAATTTACATGTCTATTATTTAGTGTCACATTCATATTACTGGCCTAATTCGAACAGTTATTGATGTTTCTCCAATATACTGTTTTGCGGAATAGAGAGCTGTTAACTTTATAGGATTCCCATCATCGTCTACCAATTTTATAGGAATTTGTTGAAACTGCAACCTCTCCATCGGGGTGTAAATTATATTCTTTGGAGCGTAGTATCTGACACATGTGTCGAGATCTTTGTCGTAAAATGCTAGTTTTCTCAAAACTCTTCGCTTGTTAACACCTCCAAGATAATTGCTTTCCAACAGATCACATTCAATATTTATAGAAGTATGAGCATTTAGATGAACTCCATCCTTTATTCTGCTTAAGCAGTTTATTTTTCCTCCGGTCAGCGGATCACCATCTGACTTCTCTTTGTAAACAAACAGTTTCATTATTTGACTTGATTGTATACTATCAGAAATCTTATAGTCTAGCTGCTTGATTATTGAACAATTCGGTAAAGCGTGGATGACTTGATCTTCTAAACCAAGAAAATGTGCCAACGGTCTTGAAAATATTATCAAAAGCGAACTGGGGTGCTTCTGTCTTTTACCGTCTTTAAGAGTTGCAAACCCCAATGTTTTAAGATCATCTTCCATTTGAAACTGTATCTTTCCACCAATCAATGATACCGAGAGCATGTTTTTTAATGTTTATCCAAATTCATCGAAATTCAAAACTCTATCATTAAAAAGTCTTTTGAATTCATAATACATCATAATATTATCACGAGTTCCGACAATTTCTTTATCAAGATGAACTTTTTCGTAGAAAAAACTATTTGTACCCCAAGCGGTTGGTTTTCCATCGTCATTAGTAGTAACGGCCCACTCGTTGGAAACTGAAAACCAGTATTGATCTTGTAATGATTTTTCTCCTCTATCTGGCAGCGTCATTTGCAGTAATGCCATTTCCCATTTTCTCTTGGTGTTTAATTGAAAAACATGGGGTAGATCGACTAAAATCTGCCAGTCTTATTCTATCAGTAACAAATCCCGAAGGAAGAACCAAATCAAATTCTTCATCAATCATATTGCTTCCAATTGAGATTCGTCAATCCACTCATCAAACTGTGGCGGGTAACCCCGCCATCTGATTAAATAGAAGTTTTTACCTCTCCGCCTTTTCTTTTTAAGAATTTCATCCACAACAAAAGTTTTTGGGAAAGACATGTGTTGCAGCTCTTCTTTATAGAAGCGATCATCTATCTCCTCATCTTGGAGATCTTTAATTTTGTACAAGATTAAGAAAAAGATTCTTTATCGAGAGCATTGTGTACAGAGAACGGTTGTGTTCTTTTTCTCTTTACCTGTTTTTTAAGATTGCCAGTTTTATGTTTTTATACCGATACCAATAATACTCATACCAATACCAATACTAACATCACCGATAAATACAAATACCAATACTAATAGCAATACTAATACTGCCGATCGATACTAAAACCAATACTAATACCAATGCTTATACTAATATTAATACTACCGATGAAAACTGCTTAAATAGCTACTGATTATTGCTAAGTAATCAATAACACTGATGGAAATGCGGGTGGGTCATCTAAACAGAGTCGCAACGTTTATGGAGGCTCTTTTCTCGTTAGTCTACCTACTTAGAGAGTTCCTCCTTAAGAAATTTCGCACTTACAATTCTATAATTTATTTTCCCTTTCTTTTTATTATTATGATATTATAATTCTTTACTTTGTTGCAATTAACTGTATTAATTAATTGTATTGTAGTCTCTTGTATTGAATTGTATTTGTGAAATTCTGAACAATGAAACTGAACTGAACGTTTCACAGGTCTTCAAAATCGTCTCTGCAGTCACTGTATTGGACACTCTCAGCTTCCAGCTCTTTGCTGACTTCAACTTTGTTCGGGAAAAGCTCTGAGATATCTTTAGGGTAACAGGTATCACTCCGACTAACCGATCTGCTTCATTCCAAACATCATCTACTGGGGCGTCCAACTGAAGCATCAAACCATTAGCTTGTCTGAAAAACATAGCGACATAGTTTGTACGCAGAATATGAAGCCTGGGGTTTTCTTTACATGGTGGTGGGATGCTGAGATCTATGATCTTCTTTCCTCTTTCAAATTTCTGCACGAATAGCTTGTGTGGCAGCAGATTCCTGTATTTTTTTCTATATAACACAGACAAACTTCTCTAAACCGTGGACGAGATCCACCGACACCTGAGAGGAGCTCAACTCAGTAAAAAGCCTGATGAACTCTACTTATAATGACATGACTTCCAAAATGCTGACTTCCAAATGAAAAAGCTAGATACAAAGTCATTGGTAGAAAAGGTGCGAAGACCAAGAAGTGCTTTCTTTTTCTGGATCTCAAGGCTTGATGATGTCATGTCGCATATTTCTCTTTTTTTCCAATACTATTATCTTGCTAGCAACCACGAAGAAGCAGACACAAAGTTGGTGGCGTTGGTTAAAGCTGCGGACATTTCTGCTAATGATGCTGTTATGGCTCGATCTTCCTCTAGCAACGTTGCCAGTTTAACATTGTTTCCTCACAATAATTTGATGTAACGTGGATTCTCGTGGAATTGGAAAACGAAAGAGAGCACAACTTGGTCTTCACGCTTTTTGGGAAAGCAAGCAAGCATTTTCGAAGTCGTTTCAATAGAAATAGAGTTCGTTAGGCATTTGACTTAGTTGGGAAGGTCGTCCCAGGTGTCAGCGGAACTCGTCTACAGTTTAGAGAAGTTTGTCTGTGTTATATGGAAACAAGAGAATATTGTACAGGAATCTGCTATGACACAAGCTATTCGTGCAAAAGTTCGAAAGAGGGAAGAAGATCATAGATCTCAGCATCCTACCACCATGTAAAGATAACCCCAGGCTTCATATTCTGCATGCAAACTATGTTGCTATGTTTTTCAGGCAAGTTAATGGTTTGATGCTTCAGTTGGACGCCCCTGTAGATGATGGTTGGAATGAAGCAGATCGGTTAGTCGGAGTGATACCTGTTACCCTGAAGATATCTCAGAGCTTTTCCTGAACAAAGTTGAAGTCAGAAAAAGACCTGGAAGCTGAGAGTGTCCAATACAGTGAGTGCGTAGACGATTTTGAAGAACTGTGAAACGCTCAGTTCAGTTTCATTAGTTAAAATTCCACAAATACAATTCAATACAAGAAACTACAATAGAATTAATTAATACAGTTAATTGCAACAAAGTAAAGAATTATAATATCAAAATAATAATAATATTAATAATAAAAAAGGGAAAATAGATTATAGAATTGTAAGTGCGAAATTTCTTAAGGAGGAACTCTCTAAGTAGGTAGACTAACGAGAAAAGAGCCTCCATAAAAGTTGCGACTCTGTTTAGATGACCCACCCGCATTTCCATCAGTGTTATTGATTACTTAGCAATAATCAGTAGCTATTTAAGCAGTTTTCATCGGTAGTATTAATATTAGTATAAGCATTGGTATTAGTATTGGTTTTAGTATCAATCGGCAGTATTAGTATTGCTATTAGTATTGGTATTTGTATTTATCGGTGATGTTAGTATTGGTATTGGTATGAGTATTATTGGTATCGGTATAAAAAAATAAAACTGGCAATCTTAAAAAACAGGTAAAGAGAAAAAAAACACAATCGTTCTCTGTACACAATGTTCTCGATATCGAATCTTTTTCAATGTAAGCTTTACAATGAGAACCGAGTGATTTATGCTAAAATATTTTTGTATAGCCAGTTCTGTACCATCCAAAGACTGTTCTAAAATATTTTTCATTGGTATTGTCATAAGTAATAAGATCAGTATTAGTATTAGTATTTGTATCAGTAGCAAGGGTATTAATCAGTTAACAGCCAGCGCTGCATTGCTCTATAGAGGATAACCGTAACAACTGTAGGTTTTTAAGCGCCTTGGCCTGTTGGGATGCCCCTCGAAAGATAAAAATTTTACGATTACGCGATTTCGTTATCATGAAAACGAGGCTATTGCCAACCTTAACAGTTCTAAATTCAATTTTCCACATTCAAGCCCACCAAAGATGCTTAATCTACTTTTAGATGTTTGCTATCTATGCTCAAAACTGTTTCCTCGTTGGTTTTGTTCAAATACATGAAAACGAGACTTTAAACACGAAAATGAGGCAGATGGCCCCCATAAATCCCCGTATAACATCGATTTTTGAAATCAGCGCCCTCGAATTGACCAAATGCACTTTATCTCATAAATTTCCCCCTCGAGTGACCATTCCCCTATTCTCCGCCTGGTCTAATATAAACTTCATATAATAAACTTCAATTAACATTTATGGTATCATGTCAATTCTGATCTATCATCATATCTTCATCTTGTGTCGTCATCTCCTCATCCTCTATTTCTGTATCTGCATTTTTAAATTCTATCCAATGACACCAACATTGAGCAAAACCATCCCACTCTATTCCACAGTTTGAACAGATTGTCAATGTTGGTATTGCATCATTATACAAATATGGGGTGAAATGACACAGTTCTCTTCTATCGAGATCATCATCTATCAATCCATATAGATTGAAACAAATCTTCTCTTCTTCCCCATCATATTGAGACAGCATTATTGTAGAATCTTCTTCGATTGTTAAAAAAGGTGGATATTCTTCCACAAGATCGTTTAATAATATCTTGAATATCCAGATTAGTTTAGATGATGATTCTACCTTATAGTCACCAGCTTCATCATCTTTATGCCAATTGTGCATATCTTCTTTTTTATCCATTTCAACTCTGCGATATGATTGATTGATGGATGAAGACTTTGGTGTCTATCAATTTTCTTTCCCTCTAACATATTGTGTTAATGCTTGATAAAAAGTGTTCAAATAGATGAACGGTTTGAATTTTGAATTTTTAAAATTTTGAAAATGAAAACGGAAAGAATTTTGCATATGAATATCCTTGAGAGGAACAGATTTCTCAAAATGATACATGATTTGCTCGTTCTTCTTCTTCTTTCTTTTGACAGTTAAACGTTTAGTTTGAACCGAAGTTAATCACCCGTGTACACGTGCTGCTTGCTATTGTTGGGTGAGTTCGCTGCTGTTGTTGCTCTGGTCAGCAGCTGGGGGTCTGTGGGCTCATACGCAGATAAAGACAAGATGCAAGACTGAATCAACCTTCAAATTTTCAGACAAGCAGCATGCGGAAATTGCCAAAATACTTTAATTTGAAGCTCTAATCTCGTTCACATAGCTTACAGTTTCTAGCAAGCTCAGCAGTTAGTTTTCTCAAGTTAAGGCAAATGAAATAAACGTCGTGGATGAGCTTGAATCGGTGCATTCCCTCTCTTGTGGTATTGTGGCCTAAATGTTGTAAATGGCAAAAACGACTCAGTTGATAACTGGTTTGTCACGGAAGGCTGCAGGTCAAGGAGGTTGCAGCAAATCTCAAGATACTCCCGGTGATGTAGTTTCAAATTATTTTGTACCCCTTTTTTTTGCTCTGCTGTGGGGATTTTACGGGCCTAGTTTTGAGATTGTGCTGTCAACCTCGTGTGGTAAAATTTTTGAGAGGTATACACAAAATGGGTTCGCTTGCAGCGTTGCCACGTGCAGTGCTGTGTTTTCACTTGCGGCATTGTGAGTTTTACTTATCAACTAGGAAAACGCTGTTTCTGTTTTCCAGGGTCTTATTCATTGGGGATCTACAAATATTGAATAACCTTATTTACTGTTCAAGTTTCAATAACTAATTAGCTATTTTGAGTACAATGCCTTACGTAGGGTCATGGCTTGAAAACTTCTTACCAAGACAATTTGGCAACCAATGTTTCAAGCAAGGGATGAATATACAGAATCAGTAACAAAACTTCCAGTGGTTGAGAATTTAATCTCTTTATTTTCATTTGCTATGCGTTACAATGTAGACATAGCTACCTGCTTGCATTCATAGCGTGCAAGTTATATGAATAATAAATGCGCAACTATTAGCTGAGGTCAAGTAAGTGTCAAGGTTAAGAGTACCAGCCCTTTGAAGTCGAGAGTGCCAGCTCTCCAGTCAAGGTCGAGAGTAACACCAAATCTTTGCAGCAGCTGGTGTTCATTTGCAGAATCTGTTCCAACTAATCTAAGCAAGCGTAGCTAATCAGTACAAGAGGAGTAGGGGGGGATGCCTTGATTTGGCATGGCACATAGATACCCATCTCGAAATTTATTCAAATTGACAGACGCAAGAGATGCCTTTGCTAGATTTTTTTTTTCTGGAGTAATATTCTGCATCCCTATCAAGAACGAAGGAATAAAACAAATTGCTCTGATGTACTAAGGCATAGCCTGAACCCACTCTTACGACAGCTTTCCTTATTGACTCAAGTATGGTTCACCCATTACACGCAGAATCTGCGGTTTTTTGTCTACTAGTTGTTCCTTTATTGCACATTGATTCGCATGTTGCCAATACAAAGAAAAATGCGGGGTGTTCGTGATTTCTAGGAGTGCTAATCCAAGCTACAGAATTGGGATTGTTGTTGTTCTTCCACCTGTCCATCAGTATGTGACTAGCGCAAGTGCTTGTATTTGTAAGAGTCAAAATAAAAGAAAACAGTATGATAATCAAGAGTCGTACAGGCCCCAACAACGTGCAGTTTTGTAAATGCCTGTTGACCTAAATGGGGGTTACAGGGGTAAGTGACACATTATTCTCCGAGCATAAACATATTTTCCATATATACAAGCAAAACGCCGTAATTGCCAAAATAAATGATACGGCTGATATAAGCTTGAGAAGCCAAACGTTCCTGAAAACTCTATCCGTTGGAGTGGCATAGGTTCTAGGGCATTATGTTGGTATCATAGATTGCTGTATCTTACATCCGCAACTTGGCTGTCCATCATTGTAATGTATTGTCACTACTGGAAAATGACAAAATAACATAGGCAATGGCTATTTATGTTAGCCCTTGGCAGGTAACCCTCTTTTCGGGGTTCTCGATACGGGTCGTAAAACTCTCAGGTTGATCCCTGTCTATTTACAATAGCGGCACACTTTGAACTTCCGTCATGAAGAACAGGTATCAGCGCTTTGCGTTGGCAGTTTTAATCAATTTGGGAAGCACATAGCATACAGGGATTTCAGTTATGAACAAAGATTGATCTGCCTTATCTGATTGGATAACATTGCTTACCGTAGGTGCCAGGCATACAACAGGGGTTAATAGTTAAAACCTTCCATGTAGCAAGGCAGCAAGGGGTATCCCTTAAATATACAAAATTCCGCCAACCAAGCTTAAATAATTTTCTTTCATTGTCCTACTTAAGACTATACTGGGTCACTAGTAAGGACATAGCATGGATAATAGCATGGATACCCTCATCCGAAGAAAATTTTTATGTTGTTAGGTCAACAAGCCTGTCGTCAAGGTCCGGAGCCATGTGTTTGTATCCTCCATTCCAGCAACCGCTTGGTATTCGTCTTTCCCACTGGGATCTTGTTTTAAAGTGCAGCGTCACGTTGGGTGGTCAAGCTTCCCAAAATTCAAACTTTCTGCCGTGAAATCGCGTCGGTCAGACAAGCGTCCAATAATCCCCACAGTTTTGCTGTTAGCGTTGTGTTGGTCGGACAAGCATCCAATAACTCCAACAGTTTTTTGCTGCTAATTTTCGTGTTGGTCGGACAAGCGTCCAATAAGTCCGACAGTTTTGCTGCTGATGTCGTGTTGGTCGGACGAGCATCAAATAAATCCAACAGTTTTTTTTTTGGTGCTAATTTTCGAGTTGTTCGGACAAGCGTCCGATAATTCCAACAATTTTTGCTGCTAATTTTCGTGTTGGTCGGACAAGCGTCCAATAATTCCGATAAGTTTTGCTGCTGATGTCGTGTTGGTCGGACGAGCATCCAATAAATCCAACAGTTTTGCTGCTGATGTAGTTTCGGTCGGACAAGCGTCCAATAAATACAACAGTTTTGCTGCTAACGTCGTGTTGGTCGGACAAGCGTCCAATAATTCCAATAGTTTTTGCTACTGATGTCGTGTTGGTTGGACAAGCGCCCAATAATTCCAACTGTTTTGCTGCTGATGTCGTGTTGGTTGGACAAGCGTCCAATAATTCCAACAGTTTTTGCTGCTGATGTTGTGTTGGTCGGACGAGCATCCAATAAATCCAACAGTTTTGCTGCTGATGGAGTTTTGGTTGGACAAGCGTCCAATAAATACAACAGTTTTGCTGCTAACGTCGTGTTGGTCGGACAAGCGTCCAATAATTCCAATAGTTCTTGCTACTGATGTCGTGTTGGTTGGACAAGCGTCCTATAATTCCAACCGTTTTTTGCTGCTAATTTTCGTGTTGGCCTGACAAACGTCCAATAATTCCAACAGTTTTTACTGCTAATTTTCGTGTTGGTCGGACAAGCGTCCAATAATTCCAACAGTTATTGCTGCTAATTTTCGTGTTGGTCATACAAGCGTCCAATAAGTCCAACAGTTTTGCTGCTGATGTCGTTTGGGTCGGACCAGCATCCAATAAATCCAACAGTTTTGCTGCTGCTAATTTTTGCGTTGGTCTGACAAGCGTCCAATAATTCCAACAGTTTTTGTGCTTATTTTCGTGTTCGTCGGACAAGCGTCCAATAATTCCAACATTATGCCGTGATGTCGTGTTGGTCAGACAAGCGTCCAATAATCCCAAGATTCTGCCGTGATGTCCATTCTACTGCTGATATCGTGCTGGTCGGACAAGCGTCCAATAATCCCAACAGTTTGCTGTCATGTTTCGTTGGTCGGACAAGCGTCCAATAATCCCAACTTGTTGCTGCTGATATCACGTTGGTCGGACAAGCAGCGTCCAATAATCCCAACAGTTTGCTGTGATGTCGTGTTGGTCGGACAAGCGTCCAATAATCCCAACTTGTTGCTTCTGATATCACGTTGGTCGGACAAGCAGCGTCCAATAATCCCAACAGTTTGCTGTGATATCGTGTTGGTCGGACAAGCGTCCAATAATCCCAACAGTTTGCCGTGATGTCGTGTTGGTCGGACAAGCAGCGTCCTTAAAAAACCAACACTCTGCGGTTGGTGTCTTGTTGGTCGGACAAGCGTCCAAAAAGGCTCCAACAAAGTTCACCAACCCCTTTCTTTCTTCGCCTCTAATCTTTGCTGTCCCTTAGGGTCCTTCTTGGCCCTTAATTATCTTTTCTACAGAGGGTTTTCAATTTTTCCAGAAGTGGTTAGTTTCCTTGCTGATGGGTTGCACCGTTTTGCAGAGCGTAGTGCAGTCAGGACATAGTCGAGCATGCGAATCCACTATGACCACGATTTCACAAGAGAATTATTATATTCTGGCTCAGTCGCAAGGTTCTTAGATGGAGCAAGTCAGCATCAGATAGACTAGAGTAGGTCAGAGTTAGTAAGATCGAGGTATAGGAATATGGCCAGTGCTGGGTGGACACCCGAGGTGTGTCCTTGGGCTGGAAATCCTTTTTCCCTTCTCCAGGCACTGGCCTTTGTCCTTGGGAGGCATATGCTCTGTCCAGGTCCTTGGAGGCTGCTCACGGTGGCTATTGCACGAAAGCCCAACTTCCTGATATGGGTCACGGGATAGGGATTAATTGACGGTTAAACGTTTAGTTTGAACCGAAGTTAATCACCCGTGTACACGTGCTGCTTGCTATTGTTGGGTGAGTTCGCTGCTGTTGTTGCTCTGGTCAGCAGCTGGGGGTCTGTGGGCTCATACGCAGATAAAGACAAGATGCAAGACTGAATCAACCTTCAAATTTTCAGACAAGCAGCATGCGGAAATTGCCAAAATACCCTCCCTCCCTTCCCTAGGGTTATTTTCCCATTAGGTAGCAACAGAAGCTCTGTTAGCTAGTTAGTCATTTTTGCCTAACCTTTTCTTGTCTCTTTTTCTTCTGGTAACGTTTTCTCTGTCCCCTCTTTTTCTCACCACACTTCTTTTCGCGGTGGGACGTGTGCATTGTCACCAACCTTAAAAGCTCGTTTTGATCAGGCAGTAATGGGCAGCATGGCTAGAGAGCCGGGGACCTGGGGGCATTCCCTGTTTGTGGTGGTTATAGGGGCTGGAAATCCTTTTTCCCTTCTCCAGGCACTGGCCTTTGTCCTTGGGAGGCATATGCTCTGTCCAGGTCCTTGGAGGCTGCTCACGGTGGCTATTGCACGAAAGCCCAACTTCCTGATATGGGTCACGGGATAGGGATTAACTAGTAATGTTTGATGTTCACGGATTTACGGCTTTTATACTCTAAGTTCAGTTGAGATTAACCAATCAGATTGCAGGATTTAAGATGTTCTAGAAATTTCTGGAACATTCTAGAAATTTCTAGAACATCTTAAATCCTGCAATCTGATTGTTTTACCACTTCCACTAACATCAGATAATATTAGAGAAAAAGATACTTCTCAGATTATAACTCATATTCATAACTCATATTCATAATAATTAATTTGTCAGTTATTTTATTCAATGTTTGAAGTAAGTAGAAACATCTTCCATTTGTCGTCATTCCTTTGTTAAACCATTTTTTTAGAAATTTGATAAACCATATCATAAACCATATTCCATCCACCATATGAATCGATCCACGACATGACATTTTCATGAATGAAATCTGCAAGCAACTTTGATATTTCAACAACAAGCAATGGCTGCTTGTTTTCAATGAAGAAGTGTGATAATACACCAGAGAAAGTGAAGAGAGAAATGATACGGCTCCATTGTACTCCATCACATTCACATCCGCATTCACATTTACTCGATATTATTTGCTCGGCAATTGAAAGAAAAGTAGACTTGAATGTCTCTTCAGTAAGAGCCAACTTCGTAGGTAGTATCTCAAAAAGTGATTGTTCTGATCTTTCATTTCAATACAGAGTTTTGCAATTAGTGATTGCAGATCAGTTGGATTTCTTCTTGGAATCTGGTATGTTTCTGGCAATCCAGTAAGCTGTGAATGATCTACTACTTTACTTCTCAAATAAAATGCAATGAAATATTGCACCAACGATTGTGTTGTATTACATCTAGCTTGTAAATTATACAAATATTTAGCTTGTAAATTAACCATTTTTTCTCTTACTCCGTTAAACACGTTCTTCTTCTTCTTTCTTCTAGTAATGTTTGATGATAAGTGAACTTCGTTCGCAGATTTGCGGTCTTTTATACTCTAGATTCAGTTGAGATTAACCAATCAGATTGTAGGATTTAAGATGTTCCAGAAATTTCTGGAATGTTCCAGAAATTTCTAGAAAGTTGTTTTACCACTTCCACTAACATAAGATAATATCAGAGAAAAAGATACTTCACAGATTATAACTCATATTTATAACTCAGATTCATAACTTATCATATTTATAACTCATATTCATAACTCATATTCATAATAATTAATTTGTCAGTTATTTTCCATCCACCATTTGAATTGATCCACGACATGATGTTTTCATTAATGAAATCTGCAAGTAATGTTGATGTCTCAACAACAAGTAATGGCTGCTTGTTTTCAATGAAGAAGTGTGATAATTCACCAGAGAAAGTGAAGAGAGAAATGATACGAACCCAATTTACTCCATCACTTATTACTTCCCTGGCAACTGAAAGAAAAGTAGACTTGAATGTCTCTTCAGTAAGAGCCAACTTCGTAGGTAGTACCTCAAAGAAGTGATTGTTCTGATCTTTCATTTTAATACAGAGTTCTGCAATTCGTGATTGTAGATCAGTTGGATTTCTTGGTGGAATCAGATATGTTTTTGGCAATCCAGCAAGCTGTGAATGATCTACTACTTTACTTCTCAAATAAAATGCAATGAAATATTGTACCAACGATTGTGTTGTATTATATTCTTCGACATATTCTTATAAATTATCCATTTTTCTCTTTTAATTAAATTACCCATTTCGTTCTTCTTCTTTCTTCTAGTAATGTTTGATGATAAGTGAACTTCATTCACAGATTTGCGGCTTTTTATACTCTAGGTTCAGTTGAGATTAACCAATCAGATTGAAGGATTTAAGATGTTCCAGAAGTTTCTAGAATATTCCAGAATGTGACGTGAGGTAGTAACTACTACAGTAGGGGGAGAAAGGGGAAAATTCTGTTTTTGTTGGGTATTCCACTCTTGGAAAAACACTATTTTTATCGCATAATTTTTCATGCTTCTCGAGATTTTCCTCGTTCCTGCAAGATTTTAAGCAGAGTGAGCAGTAAAATCGTTTCTGTTTATGTTTATGTCCAACTCTTCCAGCTAACAATCTGCTCAAACTTTTAATCCATGTATAGTGACTATCTCCTTCATCATTTGTAATAAGCAGCAAGTTGACATGTTTTTCACGTTTCTTTTCTGTTACTCGGACAGGCATAATTTCACCATCTTCATAGTAAAATATATTGACTGAAACGTTGTTGTTGCTTTCAAATTTGTCAATGACTTTTTTATTCGTCGGATCGACAGGAAATGCCAGTCCATCAGAACTCAATTCATTCACATATGGAAGATACTTTGTTACTCTTTGAGGGTCTTTGGAAGCTGGGTGTAAAGCAGATAGAATTGCCCAGATGAAACACTTATCATCTCGATTATTGACATTAATAACAGCTTGTTTGTTCTTGATGTATGGTGGCAGATCTATATATCGTCGACCTCGTATAGCTTTATAGTCGAGGATTTTAACTTGTAATTTTACAAATCGTGTAAATATCCATCCACTACCATTTTCGATGTATTCATCTATTGCTTTTTCAATTTCATCAATTATCTCATGTGTTTGATCTTCAATTTGTAACTCTTCTGCTGTTAATAATGTGTATACTTGTGATCTAAACGTTGGTGGTATGTCTGTAACAACATCTTCAACAGCTTTATGAAATTCTACTTCGAGTGTGACGTAATATTTAATGCCTTGTTTATGCGTTACCAATTCATCTGTCAGCTCTCTGATGATATGTTGCTTTATTTCATGCAAGTTGTTGATATCTTCTTCTTTTATGAATATTTTATATGTTTTTTCGTCTATATTTTTTCGTTTCTTAGCCCCACCAGATATTTGGTGAATATCATGCATTGTTCGTTTATGTAATGTGAGATTTTGATTTCTAGCAAATGTTTTCCCACAAACATCACATTATAATCGTCGTTTTTTCTTCGTATCGGCAATATCACTCTCCTCTTCATGTGAACGCTTCATGGTTAAATCCGCAACTGAATTATTTGATTGGATTGTTGAATTTATAGATAATCATTAGCAAGTTAGAATCATATTAACCAATCAGAATGCAGGATTTAAGATATTCCAGAAATTTCTGGAATATTCCAGAAATTTCTGGAATGTTTTTGAGAGACTTTTAACAATTGTATCTTTCTAGAGTAATTCGATCACAGCAAAAACAATTACGTCATTCTTAAAAGTTATGTTCTTCTTTTTCTAGTGCGTTTCTTAGATTTCCCTTTCCCTCCTCCTGCAAGATTTCTTTTTCGTCCACCATTTAAATTTGTTCGTGTTCCTGATGATAATCTTCTTCCTCGCATTAACTTTGTATTTAGTTTTCGTTTTCGTCCACCATTAAGTTTTTTGAATCCTGCATCAGCAGCATATCCCGCCGCTGCAATAGTACCCCCCTTTGCAGCTGCTTTCACCCCTTGAAGAGCTAGTTTTTTTAAAGCCTGTTTACCAAGACGTCTCGTTAAAGCTCTCCCACCTTGCTTAATTGCTTGTCTTGCCGCAACTCGAGCTAGTGCTGACCCCATCCTTGCAGATTTTTTCACTGTTTGCTTCCTTTTATAACCACCTCCCATTAATCGAGTTGCTTCTTCACCACCATCATTTTTTAACATATCATCTATTACCATGGAAACAATTACTGATCCTACCAACGACGCCATTACTTCTTAAAATCAGACTTTTTAGCATATACAAATTTATCTAGTGTTTTCTTCGGTACACCTGCAGCTCTCCAGACCTCTCTAGGAATAAATTGTAAGGGTTTATCTTTTTTCCACCCCTTTTTCCTAATTTTCGGCTTTAATTCACGTTGTAAGCCTGGTATTGGTGAAATACCAATCGCTGTTTTAACTACCCATTTTTGTATGTTTTCAAAAAGACCTTTACCCTTAATCCTCTTGATACGTCGTCGTCTTCGTTTACGTTTCGCCATCTTCCCAATATAAGAGCAATCTACATCCTTATATAGAACATTTCTGATGATTATTAGAAGAGATAACACAATAAAGTAAGAATTAATCGAGATAATTTGTGAGAATGAAAATGACCCGAGTAGGACTCGAACCCACGACCTCTAGATTTGATCTCTAGAACGCTACCACTGCGCCACCGGGGCTACGAGAAACCCAGGCCATTTCATTCACACATTTTCATTCTCACAAATTATCTCGATTGATTTTCCAAATCCTGCTTCTCTTTAAGTTAAAGTAAGAATTATAAAACTCTTCATAGTATTATTTCGATAAGACTAAATATTGTATACATCATCAGCACATGTCCAAATATACATATCATTACATATGCACCAATCCATGTTATCATAAAACATCTCCCGTGGACGTCTCTAAATTCCTCAATGAGAGACTGATGTCTCTCTATGTCGATCCTGCATTAAAATGAAAACAGCTTTTATCATCAACATTTTCAGAATGTATCATAGACGTGAGGGATCATAGTTTCATTAAAAATGAGCATCTTGATCAGTTCATTTCGCATTCTCCATACTACAAGCTGTAAGTTATTCAGCTGACCCCTGGTAACTTTGATAACAACCAATGCAGCAATGCCACAACCTGATAAGGTGAAGCAACACCAGAACATTACACACAATAACGTACTGCAAAAGTCTTTAAAACGATTTTTTAATTTTATTTTTCTTCCTCTCTCGTTTATCACCTCCATATCATTATCTATATCCATCCTTTGTAGCTATGAAATATGAACTTCTAAAGATGTGCTACTACTATCACTATCACTATCACTGTCACTATCATTTTCATCAACATCGTTGTCATATTTGCTTCAAGTGAATACAGCTAGAATTATACTATAATTTATAAAAGAATCGAACACTATGTTATTCTAGAAGATTCTAGAAGATTCTAGAAGATTCTATAACGTTCCCAAGACAACATAAAATGTATCCGAATCTATATTCTGATTGGTTAATAAGATTGGAACAGTTTCGAACATTGTGTTCGATTCTTCTATAAATTACAATGTAATTCTAACTGTATTCACTTGAAGACTTGAAGAAGAAGAAGAAGAAGACTTGCAGACTTGAAGACTTGAAGACTTGAAGAATATAGAGAAAATAACTACTGCTGATAAGAATATGACTGAGCTGAAATCATTGGGGGAAATAGATCTGGATAATACGAATTGGGACGAGCTGATGGAACTACCAGAGGATCTTGCTGATAATGACATTAATCTCAACAATAACAATGATCATCAAGAAGAAGATGTTGATGAAAAGACAGGTATTTTATTGATGGGACTATCAGAGTATCTTGCTGATAATGACATTAATCTTGGCAGTAATAATGATCATGAAGAAGAAGATGTTGATGAAAAGACAGACATTTTATTATTTGAATTGAAAAGTTTGCAAGTCGTAAATCCAATAACAAAGAAACTAGAGAAAATAGGTGAATGGATGCAATTAGATGAAACTGATGATGTTGATAGTAAGGCTCTTATGGAACAATTAAAAAGTAATTATGAAAATTATCCATACACTGAATATTATTAACTCACCCATCATCTTGTCCGCTGTTGCTACTGTCTGCCATGATAGTAACTTCGATAATTTTGAAACGATTTGGAACGATTTTGAAACAATTGGTGAACGATTTTGAAACGATTCTTGAACGATTTTGAAACAATTCTTGAACGATTTGGGAACGATTCTTGAACGATTTGAGAGTAATTCTTCAACGAATTTGAAACGATTCTTGAACGATTTTGACAGGATTCTTTAATGATTTTGATTTTTCTGAAATATAAACAATATCATTATAATACTATTGGTAAAGTAAAGTAAAGAAAAATAAAAAAAAACATGAGCTCACAAAAATACGTCTGACCTCTACGAGTGGCCTAAGCAAATGAAATAGAAAAAATGCATAGATACTTACCAAGTCGGTATATTTTTGTGACAGTTACATTCTCGAGAGTTGCAGATTATATACGCATTTCGAATGATCCACGAATATTCGAATGTCCAAGTTTCATCAGCCAATAGGATTATAGTATTCTACAACGTTCCCAAGACAACGTAAAAACTTGCCAAATCTATATTCTGATTGGTTAATGTGTTATCTTTGTCCTAGAACCTTGAAAATTGGTATAGAGGGGTATTTTAAGATACTCATTCTAAAAATGAACCTTTAAAGACACCCCAGCCTACTGCGCATGCGCAGAACTCAACTTTATCATAGAACCTTGAAAATTGGTATATATGGATATTTTAAGATACTCATTCTAAAAAATAAATCTACGTATGCGCAGATACACTTTACAGTTCTAGGCATGTGCAGAACTGAAAATCGGTATGTGGGGTATTTTAAGATACTCATTCAAAAAAAAAAATGCGCATGCGCAGAACTATCAGCCTCGTTTTCGTTCTGAGAGGGGTTGTATCCTAGCGCACGAACGAGGTTGCGTGAGTGCGCAAGGATACCCCTCCTCCTATCTACTATAATATTACACGGTTTTTTTAGAACTTTTTATAAGGAACCTAGATTTAGAAGGTCAAAAACTTAAGGAACTTCTTCTAATAAAGGTGTAATAACTAAGGAACTTTACAATAATAGTATTTTAATCAATGGTGTAGATATGCAACTTCTTTAATGACTCTCGTTACCTGTTATGGCATATAGACCTGGCCTACGCTTATTTGTGTTGTAACATGTTTAATTACCAGAGTTTATTGCAAAATGTTGAATTTTACTGATTTTTATGCTGGTACTTATTCTTATCCACTTGCTACATGAGCATTAAAATCAAGAAATTGTTAAGGAACTTTTTAGAACTGAAATGTGGACAGAGGAGGTCTCAAAATGGGGAACTTAAAGAGCTAGGCCCTGAGCTAGGTTCCTTATAAAGAAAAAAGCGTGTATTACTCTTGAATTTCCACTCTCGAAGCTAATTAACAGTTGCTTAAGCTTTGTATAAACAAAATATAGATATTCTTCTGTACCCTTGTACATAATTGCTTTATTGTTATGTTTTTGCTCAATTCATAGGTGCTGCTTATTGTATTGGTCATTCCAGTTATGGTCGCGTTTAGCGAGTTGTTATTGGAACCTGTATCTAAACTTTTTAAGGATTGTAATGTTTTTCTGAGAAAATCACTTTTATGATTAAGTCTTGTTATGAAATGTTTAATAACTTTTAATTCCTGCTTTACCTTTACACGTAGATATATTCTGAAACATCCTTTCTGATATTTAAGCATCCTGTACAACAAATCATGACTGAAACCAGCGATCTTTTTGAGAACACTGTAAGTATCTTTTCTCGTTAATGAAAAATTTTCACATAATAAGTTTCAAATTAGTTAAAGACCCACTGTCAACCAACAAAGCAGCCCCTGTATTTTATGGAGCCTTCCTTGTTTAATACATTGCACCTACGCAGTTACATGTTTTTCTGTGTCAGAAATTAAAAATTGCGCAGCTACGAAGCTTTCAGCAAAGCAACAACGAGAGGTTGTCTTAGTTTAGGCCAAGTAGTGTTTGCAATATGCATGCTGCAAAAACGAGGACGTCCACCGGCTCCATCACACCAGATAAGATTAAAAGAGCCAGTTTACAACCAGTGGCAAAGTCTTAAAACTATTTTCAAGAATAAATCGAGTTTTTGTTAAATCGCGATCACAAAATTTTTTCTTCTGTCGCAGCTCGCTTAAAAAACAAAATGGGGACCGAATCCTTTAACATTCAAAGAAGGCCACTGTTTGTAAACACTAAATTGACAACACTGACTTTGTTGGTTGACAGTGGGTCTTTAAATCAGTGGCGAAACTGTCATGGATTGAAAACTTAATGACGTTAGTTAATCTTAGCATCACAAGGAAATTACCAGTAGGAGGAGGTATGAACTTCCACTGGAAAATAGATCATTTCGACAAGGAAAACAAGTGGTGGGAGACTTCTGAGATGAATACAAACTGGCCTTCAACACACCAAGCAGATAATAGATACTACGTCACACCATTCTGGGATACGAAACAAGGATTGAGACAGAAGTTCTACTTCAGACCAATTGCCAAAGTATACTGGGGACTCGACACAGAATTCATTGAAGATGAAATGGAAGTTGAAGTAACATGGCGATACAAGTGTGGTATCAGATTGGCTGCTTCGGGGCAGACAAAGAATTTCATCATCGGAACATACCAACCTTGGTTTCCAAAAGCGTCAGAGTATGAACATCCGTTTCATGATGGTGATGACAGTGACGAAAGCGAAGACTCAGACACTAACTATCTACCTGTAGCTAAAAAGTTATCTTTCATATAAACAGTTGATTATCATGATGATTTGAAACAAAAATAATGAGTACTTTCTGTGTAACCCTGTGGGGCTGGGGGGAACCCTTCGGCCAACCCCCCTTACTTTAACGATGTGTCATTATCAGTGTTTTTAAGCCCGAGACATCTCTTATTCAGTATTTTTTTAGAATCAACACAAACCCCAAGGTGCTGGTAGATATCAGTGTTCAAAGCCCGAGACATCTCTTATTCAGTGTTTTCCGGTCCCTGAATCTCTTGTTTCGTGTTTTAAGCCAGAGACATCTCTTATTCAGTATTTTGAGTTCCCCTGACCTCGCACGGATATTCCAAGATCCCCGATTCCATTTCAACAAAGGATCGCATTCCAAAGGTTAACTGCGGTCACGTAACGTCTGCAATTTGAATTTAGGAGGGGAAAACCGTAAAACAGCTTCAGTTCAACGAAATGGCGGCAGCGAAGGATTGGTGTTTCACGCTCAACAACTATTCTGATGAAGAATACGATGCCATGATGGCAAAGTACGATGACGAACATTCACAAATACGTTACATAGTCGTCGGAAAAGAAGGGGGTGAAAATGGAACACCTCACCTTCAAGGATTCAAACAAATGAAGATAAGAAAGCGTCTGGCTCAGATCAAAGAAATAGTAGGCCAGCGCGCCCATCTTGAAAAGAGAAGAAGAAAGCCACAAAAGGCGGCTGATTACTGTAAGAAGGATGGAAACTGGGAGCAAAAAGGCGAAATAACAGTAGCAGGACAGAGAAACGACTTGACATTGATGGCCAGGCAGATGTTAGAGGGTATGTCGGCTACCGAACTGCTCGACAACCATGAGGACAACTACATCCAAAACGCAAAGGCAGTAGAGAACATAGTGATGAAATTGAAACATGACATCAGTGTGAAACGTATGAAGGAAAGATTGGAGAACGTACAGCTGAGAGACTGGCAGCAGAGGGTATATGCCATACTGTCTTCCGATGAAGTCCATCCCAGGAGAGTATACTGGATTTGGGACAAGACAGGAAACAAGGGGAAGTCCTTCCTGGCCACGTACTGTTCGGCAACACTGGATTGCATCATTTTCGAAAACGGGAAATCAGCTGACCTCAAATACGCATATAACGGGAAGAGAGTGGTGGTAGATATCAGTGTTCAAAGCCCGAGACATCTCTTATTCAGTGTTTTCTGGTCCCTGAATCTCTTGTTCCGTGTTTTAAGCCAGAGACATCTCTTATTCAGTATTTTGAGTTCCCCTGACCTCGCAAGGATATTCCAAGATCCCCAATTCCATTTCAACAAAGGACCGCATTCCAAAGGTTAACCGCGGTCACGTGACGTCTGCGATTTGAATTTAGGAGGGGAAAACCGTTTAACAGCTTCAGTTCAACGAAATGGCGGCAGAGAAGGATTGGTGTTTCACGCTCAACAACTATTCTGATGAAGAATATGATGCCATGATGGCAAAGTACGATGACGAACGTTCACAAATACGTTACATAATCGTTGGAAAAGAAGTTGGTAAGAATGGAACACCCCAAGAACTTCAGCTGAATGCAGGAGGAGATGATCAACTATCAATGTATGAAAAGCATCAAGAATGGACGTATTTTCAGTAGTAAATACGAAAGTAAAATGAAAATATTTGCCCACCGCATGTTATCTATTTCGCAAATTTTGAGCCAAAAAGGGACGCTATGTCCGCAGACAGGTGGGCTATAATTGATTTGCAGGCCCCTGTATTGTCAGGGTACCTTCAATAATGATGTTATGATGATAATGATATGATAACCTTGAAAAAGTCTATTTCTTATTTTTACCTTCTGCGCATGCTCAGATATGTGCCAAGGTGCTGGGTTTGCATATTGTGAGCCACCAGCACAATGTGGTGAGAGTGATTTTGTAATGCTGAGGCTGAATGCAGCTTTGGAAGAAGGAAAGAAAATCTGGGCGGTGGTAACATTGAATACGATAAGTGCAAGGAAATGCCCAATACCAACCGAAAAGGATATGAAGAAGAAAGGATGTGGGTTTTCCAAAGAGTTTGTGGATACCAGTGGGGCAGTTGTTGTCACTGCATGGTTTGACAACAAAAGAGTCCTCACCATTTCCAACTATGCTGGAAAGGAGCCCCAAGATGTTTGGAAACGCTATGATAGAGCAGGAAAGAAGGATATAGAGGTGGATAGACCATATTCTATTGCGATTTGCAAAAAAATCAAGGGTGGTGTAGATAAAGCTGATATGCTTTTGTCATTTTACCGCAGACGCTGCAGGTCAAGAAAATGGTACCATCAGCTCGCCTTCTATTTCTTCAACATGGCTTCTGTAAATGCATGGCTATTGTACCTACAAATAGATGGTAATGAGGCACTGGTTAAATTCTTGGGGAAGATTTGCTTCTCACTCATCAAAGGCAGAGCCCACCTAGCTGAAGTTGCCGAAGAAATGCCTAAAGCTACCGTTTAACGTTCACTGAGGGCAAGTGATGTGCCAGAAGACATCCGGTTTGACAAGTTTGACCATTGGCCTGTACTCACAAGTGTGTCACACTCCAAGAGGTGCAAGAACGAAGATTGCAAAAAGAAAACAAAATTTTATTGCTCGAAATGTCAAGTATATCTCTGAGTTTCAAACAACATCTATTTCAAAAAATATCATGGCGTGATTTAATAACAATATAAACTTACCTTATAACATGAAATTAAGGGTGCGATAAAATTATTGAATTAGAAATTAATTAAAATAAAATTAAAGAATTTTTCAAAGAAATTGCGTTTCAATGACATTAATTAAGGAAATTTTTTCCCTCAAATGCATTTTTAGCGACATCAGTTAAGGAATTTTTATACTTATAATTTGGTTTTGAAGATTGTTAATTCAGGCTTTCTTTAGTAAATATTACATTCAGAATGAAATTAGCCTCAAAGCCTATCACACATCCTGCACCATATATTCTTTTTAAGGCAAACTAATTGACACAGGTAAGGAACGAAAATGTTTGCAATGAAAACGATTATTCAATGAGGAAGTGATAAATTAGGTTTGGGAAGATAATTGAATATCTATAAGTAAGCTTTATTAAGGATTTTTATCAAAGAGAAAGCAACGTGTTCTCGATTTAATTATCACCCTAGAACCTCGATCTGAAACA
The DNA here is from genome assembly GCA_963924455.1 of Pelagia noctiluca. Taxonomy (NCBI): domain Eukaryota; kingdom Metazoa; phylum Cnidaria; class Scyphozoa; order Semaeostomeae; family Pelagiidae; genus Pelagia; species Pelagia noctiluca. Next base: position 5,162,432 of record OZ004327.1, on the reverse strand, counting down.
AAATAATGATGTTGCAGGCTTTTCTGGATGTGGACTTCTCCCACATGATAGAAAAAGGGTGCAGACAAGAATTGTGGATGTTTCTATCGGACATCAGCCAAGCCAAACTGCTCCTGATACCCCAAAAAAGCTGATGAGAGAACCTGTATTTGCAGCAGTCACACCTTCTCCATCGGAACAGACAAAATTTGCTGTGCCAAATGCCCTAAAGAAAAGAAAGAGGGTGCAAGCAAAAAAAGGTGAGGTTTTGACAGCGGATGATGTTGTCGAAAGGCTATGAATAGAGCAAGTCAAAAGAGAGCAGGCTAAGAGCAGGAAACAGGCAAAGATTGTGAAGGGGCATAAAAGCTTTCAAGTCATTGATAGCAGTTGCAGTTCGAAGGCCAACAACAAAGTAAATGCAAAGAAACAAAGAAGAAACAAAGAAGTACCAAAGCTTCTGGAAGAGAATTGAAATGGAAAGATGATACCAAAGAGGACTCTGAAGCATGAGATTACTTGTCTGCTGATGAAGATCAAGTACCATGTATCAGTTGTGGAAGACTTTATGGTGATAAAGTAAGAAAATATAAACCTCATTGGGTTTCATGTGTTGTTTGCACCGTTTGGACTAGTGTTGAGTAATTTAGATATGGCACAGGAAAACATTTACCAAGAATGCTTGCCCTTTGAATTAATTATGCCACTTGCTATTATCGCCATAGGTGATGTCCAAAATTTAGGAACATATATGTGATAGGGAACTGGGTTTATTATAAATGTAGCCACAATTTATTTTTACTAGTGTGGGGAATATTAAGTATTGTGGAGTTATAGTGTGATGCAAGGGTTCAATCCCCACTGGCGTAACACAGTTAAGCGTACCTTACTTCAGAAAAACTAAAGGAACCTAAGCAAAAGGGGCCTCTAACATTTTTCAATTGTGTGTTTTTGACTATATTATGTTTTATTATACTTCATGGAATATAGACATTTATTAAAAAAGCTGCCATTAAGGCAAAAACAGGTGCAATTAAAGAATTCGTGAGATCCCTGAAAAATGCTCATAATAACATATACAATTTAATTTGATAGACTAAGTTTATGAGTTGAGAGACTGGACAAACTACAGGTTTTTGTGCTTTTCAGATGTCATAGGAGGGCAACATTTTGTAATTTAGTCAAATTCCTCAAAATTTGACATGCTGTCCATTTCTCTACATAAGGAATTGAACAAAGGTACTGCAACAGAGCCCCTATGATTCATATGGCCGCAGAAGTCACCGAATCAATTTTGATATTTGGAATGCAAAATAATAGGGGTACTCTAGTTTCAGTTTCTGTGGGGGCAACAACTGTAGGGGTAAAGGTTTTATCAAGGAAGGACTTAATAATTCGATCCACAAGTGCCCTGGGAAACTTATTTTTAGACAGAATCTCCTTAATGCGTATGATTTCGTCATGAAAGGTCTTATATGTAGAGCAGATATGAAAGGCTCGATACAAAAGGACACTGATAAGATTTTTCTTATATTTATCAGGGGCAAGGCTGGAAAAATCGGTATAAAGTCCAGTAAATGTCTTTTTTTTCTAAAAAGACTGGTGGTGAAGCAATTACCCTCGCGGGTAACGAGAACATCCAGAAAAGGTAAAGAGTTCTCTGTCTCAGTTTCATAAGTGAACTTGATGTTGGAATGTTGACTATTGATGAAATTTAAGAACAACGCTATATGATCCCTATTCCTGAATAAACAAAATGTATCGTCAACATATCTACGATACAAGACAGGTTTACATTCAGGAGGGCAATTGGATAGAAAACGTTGCTCAAGTTCACTCATGAAAACGTTGGCAAGAGACGGTCCTAGTGGAGAACCCATTGCTACACCATCAATCTGATCAAAGAGTTGCCCATTAAAGATGAAATGATTTTCCTTGACAGCAAAGCCTAGCAGTTTGCGAAACTGAGAACGGTCCAAGGCACAATCCCTATATTTTAATTTCCCATTATCATGAAATACCAAGTCCGTGCATAGATCAATTGTTTCGTCTAACGGGATATTGGTAAATAAACTAGACACATCAAAACTTGCCATGACTAGTTGCTCATCGGTAGTAAATGAGGAAATTTCGGAGACGAAAGAGAAAGAGTCCTTAACAACATATTCGTTAATAGTGTAAGGTTGCAGAATGGGAACGAGAAACTTAGCGAGTTTGTAGTTGTAAGTCCCTATCGCGGACAAAATGGGCCTGGCCGGGCAATTTATCTTATGAACTTTGGGTAGCCCATATAGAATCCCTGGGGTGCTACCAGATTGAAAAAAGTCCTTATAAACATCGTTGGTAATAGATTTTTGCTTCAGTAATTTATCCCTAAGGAAGCGGATAAGTTTGTTTTCTCGCTTCAAGCACAAATCAAGCATGTCAATATCAAGTTTTTTGAATTTGGAGGCATCTGAGAGGAGGGATTCAACTTTATTGATGTAATCGACGCGGTTGAGAATAACCACCCCATTCCCCTTGTCGGGTCTAAGAATAACAAGATCCTTATTCCTGGATAATTTCTTAAGAGCAGATAATTCCGCTTAGCTGATGTTGAGGGGAAATTGTTAAGAATCGTATCCGTAATAGGCTGACAAGGATACGATTACGGATACGATTCTTAACAATTTCCCCTCAACATCAGCAAAGCGGAATTATCTGCTCTTAAGAAATTATCCAGGAATAAGGATCTTGTTATTCTTAGACCCGACAAGGGGAATGGGGTGGTTATTCTCAACCGCGTCGATTACATCAATAAAGTTGAATCCCTCCTCTCAGATGCCTCCAAATTCAAAAAACTTGATATTGACATGCTTGATTTGTTCTTGAAGCGAGAAAACAAACTTATCCGCTTCCTTAGGGATAAATTACTTAAGCAAAAATCTATTACCAACGATGTTTATAAGGACCTTTTTCAATCTGGTAGCACCCCAGGGATTCTATATGGGCTACCCAAAGTTCATAAGATAAATTGCCCGGCCAGGCCCATTTTGTCCGCGATAGGGACTTACAACTACAAACTCGCTAAGTTTCTCGTTCCCATTCTGCAACCTTACACTATTAACGAATATGTTGTTAAGGACTCTTTCTCTTTCGTCTCCGAAATTTCCTCATTTACTACCGATGAGCAACTAGTCATGGCCAGTTTTGATGTGTCTAGTTTATTTACCAATATCCCGTTAGACGAAACAATTGATCTATGCACGGACTTGGTATTTCATGATAATGGGAAATTAAAATATAGGGATTGTGCCTTGGACCGTTCTCAGTTTTGCAAACTGCTAGGCTTTGCTGTCATGGAAAATCATTTCATCTTTAATGGGCAACTCTTTGATCAGATTGATGGTGTAGCAATGGGTTCTCCACTAGGACCGTCTCTTGCCAACGTTTTCATGAGTGAACTTGAGCAACGTTTTCTATCCAATTGCCCTCCTGAATGTAAACCTGTCTTGTATCGTAGATATGTTGACGATACATTTTGTTTATTCAGGAATAGGGATCATATAGCGTTGTTCTTAAATTTCATCAATAGTCAACATTCCAACATCAAGTTCACTTATGAAACTGAGACAGAGAACTCTTTACCTTTTCTGGATGTTCTCGTTACCCGCGAGGGTAATTGCTTCACCACCAGTCTTTTTAGAAAAAAAAGACATTTACTGGACTTTATACCGATTTTTCCAGCCTTGCCCCTGATAAATATAAGAAAAATCTTATCAGTGTCCTTTTGTATCGAGCCTTTCATATCTGCTCTACATATAAGACCTTTCATGACGAAATCATACGCATTAAGATGATTCTGTCTAAAAATAAGTTTCCCAGGGCACTTGTGGATCGAATTATTAAGTCCTTCCTTGATAAAACCTTTACCCCTACAGTTGTTGCCCCCACAGAAACTGAAACTAGAGTACCCCTATTATTTTGCATTCCATTTCTCGGCAGGTACAGTCTATAGATGAAAACTCGAATTTGTAGACTTGTTAAAAAATGCTACCCTGGTATTCAACTTAAGGTTATCTTCCGATCTTCCACACGCATTCAGTCTTTTTTTCCGTTTAAGGATGGCATTCCTTCTCTCATTCGCTCTTCTGTTATTTACAAATTTCAGTGCCCTGGCTGCCATGCCTGGTATTATGGGAAAACATCCCGTAACTTGATTACTCGTTGCAGGGAGCATTTGGGAATTAACAAGGCTGGTCAGCAGAAAATAAAAGTTACTGCATCGGCCATCTGGGATCACCTCAACGAATCCGGTCACACTGCTTCTTTAGATGATTTTTCTATTCTTGATCGAGCAAACAATGATTTTGATTTGCTTATCCATGAAAGTTTATTGATCTTGCGAGATCGTCCCTCACTTAACTCTCAACAATCGTCTATTCCCCTAGCTCTATTTTAGGTATTGTCTTTCTGGCTCGCTCAATTCTTATTCTCACGTGTTTTCTTCTTATCATATGCATTCTTAGTAGTTATTGTCCTTATTAGTATAAATTCAGCCTCGTGCTTCATTGACTTGTAATTTCTGAAGATGGAGCTAAGTGCTGCTCCGAAACGTTAACAATGGCCTATCTTTAAAATGTATTAATTTTCTCAATTGGATTTGTCTTTAATGTAACGATGTAACTGGAATTGTCTATTAAATTATGAAGTGTCGCTTATCATGTTTATCGTCGCAGTCTTGGTTCTTCGTTTTCTTATCAAAATACGTTTTCCTGCCAACATACCTATATCGATAAATTGGTTGCATGAACATAACAATTGATGTGTAAGGAAAAAGACTATGATCCCCGTTCATTCTTATCATTGAAAATTTGCAAACAGTATTTCTGTAAATGATAGGGGTTCCTCTACTGTGAAGTCGTAATCTGAATGGAAGATTTATTCGAAATTTATGAAAAAAAGTCAAGAGAACTCAATTCAAAATTTAGCTTAATTTTGACTTCATTGGGTCGATAAAGTCATACAAATGATTCAGATTTGTCAAAATCTAACAAATCAATCAAGGGGTCTAATGAAGTGCTAGGTCTAGAAAGAACTTTTATTGATGTTATAAAAAATGCCCCTCCTTGTCACAAAATTTTTCCTGCCTAAAAGATGTGCCTATCTTGCAAGAAGAGTGCAGAAGTGTGTCAATTACAACCAGTGCAAGAAAGTTCTTCAAACTTGGATTCTTCCATCAGCGAGGAGATGAAAAATGAGGTTGTGGCTAATACAAGCAAAGATGCAGTTCAGGCAGCTCTTTTTGATTAGGACCTGTCTCCAATAGAACTTAACTGGATGCCTCTTCCATCAATGATAAGTCACTACAAAACAAAGATAGAACTCTTCATTGTCAAAGAAAATCGCCTCTGCTATCAAGGTCGATGAATCATTACTTCTGTCGAAGAGCCAAAAAGAAGCAGCAGAAGAAAATGATCAAAAAGCTTCTGATCTTGAGCACTTGGTACATCTTATGAAAGAGAAGCTGACAACAGCCACCAGAACACCAAAAATTAAAATTTTAACCTTAACACCCCCCTCATAGAATCTCCAGAAATTTGAAGGACTTAAAGAGTTATTCTAAACTTCCTGATAACGTTGAAAGAAAGGCTCTACAAAGTGTCATTCAGGGTTGCCAGATTGAAATCTATAAAAATCCCGCACCATGGCCTAAAAAATCCCAGAATGCCATAGATTTTCTCAAAAATTCCCGAGATTTTTTTGCGATGTTCTTATGACGTCATTTACCACCAGAACGAGATTTTGACCTCTGTGCAACGACTTTTCAAATTCCCTATCTTCTGAAACATTGTAATTGTTACAATTACAATGTTGATGTTGCACAAGAAAGAAAAGTTGAAAAGTATGGAGCAAAGCACCACTGACACAGCAATTAAAATTTTGCTGGATATTTTTATTTCAGTTGCAAGGCAAGAAACAAAAGGGGACAATTTTAGACGAAAAATACTGTTAATCCTAAGAAAGCCGATGACACTGTAGATAAAAGATAAAATCTATTAAATAACATAATAATGTAACAAATGTATATAAAACTGAATATAGTTCGATATTTCTAGGGTTTTTTTAAGCAGTTTCCATTCGAGAAGTCAATCATCAAGTCATCGTCTGCATTGACTCTATAAATTCTTTCTGCGATGAATTTCCTTTTCATAGCCTGGGTGACATTGAAATTATAACACTCTTCACCTCTCCATCGAAGACTGGCATCAACACGGATTAATGCATCTGTAGTGGGGCTTGCCATTTTGTTGCGCACTTTGCTTTTCAGGTGGTTCATTCTGGAAAAGATTCGCTCTACTTCAGCATTTGAGTAGGGTAATGAGTACAGGCTCAGTGCAAGTTGAGCCATGTTATTGAATTGGGGCTCGCCAGCTGCATCTTTATACGTCTTGAAATGACTCAAAAACTTTACAGGATCATCCTTCAATTTTTCAGGAACATTTATCAATTTAATTTGTCGCAGCTCCTTGTTTACAGAATCGATATCTGGCGAAATGTTCTTAAAGCGTGCATTCATTAGACCCTGAATTTGGGTTATCTGATTAGGAGAGATGCTTGTTAAAGCTTGAAATGTGGAAGCATTTTCTGGAAGTCTCTGTTGAACTTCCTCTATGGCTTTGACAAAGAACTCCAAGCATTGTTTTTTGATTGCGTTCATGTCCTCCTCCCATATGTCTAAAAGCTCTGCACTGCTGGTAAATGCATATCCGAAATGAATGCAGCTTACAGGCATCAAATCTTGTTTCTCGAGACAGTCAGAGATTTCTATTGAGAATGATTTAAGCAAGAATTCGACATTTTGTAGTTTGCAAATAGTTAGGTTCCAACCATATATCTCTAGCGATTTGCTGATTGATACTCCAGATTTTTTAAAACTCAGGGAAGAAAATATATTCTTTGTTATTCAAAAGTTGTCTGGAAGATTATGCTGACGTTAGCAAAAAAATTGTCCATTTTTGAATGATCTATTTCCGTGATGGGAGAAAGCACTTTCTTGGGATTTCACAGAAAGGAAGCCTTGTATGTGTAGGTAATGCTCAGAAAATTTCACTCTGAGGAAAATTTCCTAAGATGGCCAATAGGGTGTAAATTTATGGACCCCAAAATGTTATCCAATCAATCTTTCAAACATTTTTAGTCCTTTTCTGAGTTTTGGGTTACTTACACAAAAAATTAAAGCTTTTATAGCTCTGGTTCTTTTAACTGGGGTAGTTACATCACCAAGCTATGAAATGTACTGGTCGCAAGACTAATTCGTTGGGAATACTGGAATAAAGAAAGTCATGTCCAGGGATAGGTTCCTGCTCATCATGCAGTTTTTCCATTTGAATGACAAGGAGAGGAACCTTTCCCTGGAAGACCTAAACCATGACCGGCTTTTCAAGCTAAAGAAATTTATAGAAATGGTTGTGCCTCTTTGGCAGAGTGCCTACTACCCTGGTCGAGAAGTCGCTGTGGACAAAAACCTTATTAAAATCAAGGGGAGAACTGCTTTGATGCAATACAAACCTAAGAAACCCCATAAATGGGGCCTAAATACCTAGACCTTGGCAGAGAGTAATACAGGCTATGTCTTCAACTGGAACATTTACTGTGGCAAACCAAATGAAGCAACCAAGTGGTGACAGACTTGCTACACCCAATGCATGGACGGGGTCACCTATTTACATGGACAATTACTTTGGCAGCCCATCTTTATTTGAGGAGTTGCAAAATAATCAAGTTGGTGCCTGTAGAACCCTGGGTCTAAATCGCATTGGAATCCCAGCAGAGGCTTCTGAAGTAAGGCTGGGTAGAGGAGAACAAATGAAGATAACATGAGATGGTACATTTATGTACATAAGCTGGAAGGATGATAGGCAAGTGAATATCCTGTCAACCATCCACAATGAGAGCACCTTCCAGAAGAAGGTGAGGTGTTAGCCCGCTGAGAGGAATTGTCAACCTTTCAGATACCTTCAAAAGCCAAAGGCCATTGAGCCGTAAACACAATAAATATGGGGGGTGTTGATCGGGCTGACCAGAAAGCCTCTAGGGTAAATTTGGCCTCTAGGGTAAACTTGCCTCTGGTTTAAAAAGCCTCTAGGGTAAATTTGCATAGAAATTTGAAGTGGTGGAAGAAGGGATTTTTTTAATATGCTCCAAGTTGCAGTTGTAAATCATGGCACTCAATACTGCTGCAAAGAATGTGAAGAAGGCCTGTGCATGTAGCCCTGCTTTGAGAAGTATCACTCGATGAGTGAATTCAAAACACTCTGCAAAGAAGAATTTTATTCGTAAATGAGACTAGAATGCTCAGTTCACATTCAGTTTGAAATAATTTATGTTTTATGATAACCATTATTTTTCACAATGAAAATTCTTCTCTTTTTATGTTGATCTTCGCCTTATGGGTGTAAGTGCGAGTCTTTTACTGTATAAAGGAGCTTTCCACTTAAGCAAAAGAATGAGGGATAGCTTAACTATGATCTGGACATTACCATTTTCTAGGGATTGTAAATTTTGGTAGCTTTTTTCTCATTGTTAAAAATGTATGAAAAACTGGCCAAAATCCTTCAAAAAACCCCTCATTTTAAAGCTTGTGATGCTCTATTAAATTGGCCTCTTAAAAGAATCTAGCCATCCTCTTGTAGATACTCTTGAATTAAATTACTGTATTTGCTGAATATTCAGTTGAAAATGCTAATTCAATCTTGAAAGCTAAAACCACTGCAACAGATACTAATCGAGGGGCATATTACTCGAAAAAATTTCCAACACTTTTTGAAAAAGTCACAAAAAATTCACAAAAATCACAGAAATCACAGAAAAATCACAAAAATCACAAAAAAATCACAAGAAAAATCACAAAAATCACAAGATAAATCACAAAAATCACAAAAATTATAAGTAAAATTACAGAAATCAGAGGGGAAAAAATGAATTTTTGGAAAGCTGTAGCTACACAAACAGTCAGTTTTCCTGTAACTTCTGTCACTGACGCTCATTTCCATCGCGTGCTAGATGTCAACCATCTTTCCACCTCAAACTAGCTCACAAATGTCAAGATCCTTTTCTTGATAGTTGTAGTACAGAACAGAAATACACGTTTTCGTGTGTGAAAGTTATTCTTGTTGCTTATGAAACATTCTCAACAGTCGTATTGAAACTTTTAAAGCAATGTTCAATGCCATACAGCCGTTTAATTCAATTCGGCGATGGAAAATAACGAAGAAAGTGAAGAAACTGTGTCAGGTGAGTTTTTCCTAAGTTTGTAACTCACTAGGAGGGGTATGGGCAAGGCACGGGCAAATATTTTGCAATAAAGTTTCTGTCAAGCCATACAGGTTTGATGGTTTCATTTAATTAAGAAACCTAAACAAAAAATATATTGTTCTTTTCCTCAATTTTCACTTTAGTTTTTTATAAAGCCGTTTCTTATGAAACAAAACACGTGCATTCAAATTTCCAATTTCACGCGAAATTTTTCGCTTGCAAAATAATAGAAAATTTTGAATTGTTTCTGAAATTGCGAACGTCACGCAAAATATAACGAGTTTTACCAAAAGATCAATAGTTTTCCTCAATTTTGAAAGCTTTTGTTGCCAATTAGCAAATTTTGTAAAACATGCTTCGTTTGCCAAAGACATTTGATTGACACTTAATTCTTAGAGTATTGCATTCGTGCCTCCTCGTTTTAGCGTTCGTTTAGTTTGTTTCAGAAGTCGTTTAAAGAGTTGAATTGATTCTTTTCAGGACGCTACGCTCGGACACAGGATTTAGTTTAGAGCACAGATCAGGCATGAATTCTTTTTAGGCCCCCTTCATTTTTGATAAAACAAGCGCCCTTTACATGGTAGCTTATTCGCAAAAATTCACAAGACCATTACTGAGTTGAAACATGTGATAACAGCATTAAGCCCTATGCAGAGTTTTTTAGTAATTCTAAGAGCAACTTTTTTGTTTATAGATGCTATGCTATGTTGTGTAATTTGTTGTTTAAAATACAGTTCGTTCGATATTTTTTATTGTGTGGTGGATTTCGTAATGAAAGTTACACGTGTCTTACTCGTTTATAAGGAACTAGTACTAGAAATCCTCCAAAAAAGCAATAGATTCTGGTTTTCTATTATGTTCTTTTACAATAGTACACATTAAAGAATTTAAGAAACCATTATTACCAGGGCTAAAGACGAGTGTCTTGGAGGAAAATTTCGATTGTAATTATTTCTTATTTTCGATTGTACTTATTTGCAGGGTTTTTAGTTACTGTTCACATGATTAGTTAGTCTTAGTTAATCTGCTGGTACACGCTGCCTTGTTGACTTGTATCCATGATGAACACCAGATCCATATGTTTCCCAGATCCATATGTTTCCCTGATGCACTCATAGATACAAGCAGGGAGTGCCCTTTCATTGTCGTATCCCAAAAAGCCAAATAGCCACCAGACAATATATCTGTATGCAACTGCTCGTAGAAATCTATAATTGAACAGACTTCTGTTTAATGATGCAGTCAAAGTCACATTATTTGGGTCGCTTCAAACAAAGCAAATTTATCCATCTAACATGTGCTCTAACTTGTTCAAATTAATTTGAAATGAAATATGTGGGATTTCAGGATTGACCAATTTTATCTGACATACCACATTCTGACTTTCATGAGTTTGACTGCACATAGTAATGGTGTAGGGAATGAAAATAAATTTTTAACTTCAATATTGAACTGAATTATTAAGAAAAAAATGTTTTCGTACTTCTAGACCTCAGAGAAAGGCAATGGTTGATGAATTAAAAATGCAACTGTGTGTATTTTCCCTATTTGCGATGGTATTTTGTTTCATTAGAAGACAGGCAAACTTTACCTAGCATTTAGGCAATTACACGTTTTTTATAACAAACCTAATACTAGGGCCCCAAAAATTTAAGAAACTTTTGGAACTACATCAGCATCTGTAATAAATTTCGAAAAAATATTTTTGCTTGATTTAAGTTTGCTGCACGCTTTAATTAAGAGGAACACAGGATGTTGAGTCTACTTGTGTTAGTAGGTAGGTTTCACTTAAATACACGAAATACGCGAGGGAAAGAGCAAAAATTGATGTTATGTGCGTATCTTAAAATAAGAAACTTTTAAGGAACTTTAAGTACTAGCAACTGGTGAAAAATTAAGAAACTTTTAGTACTAGGACCCAAGCTAGGTTTCTTATAAAGAATAACGTGTAGATACATAGACAAAGTTCCTACTCACTAATTTTCTGGTTGATTTGCTCTGTGTTTGTATTTCTTCCTCTCTCTTGTTTTGAATAGGGGCCCTACAAGTTTTAGCACTGCCCTGTTTATGAGAGCTGGAAAGTCGGCATGATTTGTGACACACCTCAGTTCTTTGACAGTCCCCTCAAATGTCAGCTTTCCTATTGCCTGGGGGACCTCCCAGCAGCATCTGTACTCACGAGCATAAAACAGCTTCTCAACCTTGCATTTACCACACTAACACCTGAAAAAGAAATTGTTCAAACAATGCCGTGTAGTATGCTAATTTATTTTCCGCAGACCAAAACATAGCATGCATAATTTAGGCCTAAAGTGCACACAGCAGTATCATGTGGACGTGCTGTTTGTTTAGCCTGGAGTAATAGCTACCTATACAGCTTTGAAACATGTACCTTTCATTTCTTCGAGTATAAACTCGCTTTGTCCCACTGAAATCACGAAAAAACTCATAGACTAGCCTAACACAAAACCAACTGGAAGGTGAGAAGGGTGAAAATATAGGGCCTAACAGTAACATTCGACGAAAACTTTCCAATTCAAAAGAATTCTACACATGCATTTGCGTCCAACGAAGGAAAATATCTATAAATAAAGTTCTCCACGTCAAATATAAAAATTTACTTTCGTACTTACGCCGAAAATGTTCTTTCACAAACGGTAGAAAATGTTGAAATTCAGTTTTTTGCGCCAAATTTCAAAAATTTACGTACGCCGAAAATTTTTTCCACAAGCTTTCACGCCAAACGCCAACGAAAAAGCTTCCTGTACATCAAAGAGTGTTTACAGAGACAATCCGTTTCTTTGCGTCCACTCCTGTCAAAGATCTCGAGGTCGTGAGTTTTTTACATCTTCTTTTATTATATTTGTAACGCCTTCACGAACCCACACAGGTGATACCCCCTTCAAGTGGTATTACATTAGAAACTAAAAACGGTGATTAGAAGAGGAAGAAGAGGTAGAGATAGAGTAGTCGTACAGCTTAACAATGCTACCTTAAGCGTTTGGATTTGTTTTGAGTTTCAAATGATAAAATTTGTTCTGTCCATAATCTTTCTTAATCTGTTTTGTCTGACTATCTGTGTCTATGGCAGTCACTTTTAAGGACTCTCTTATACTATTTCTGTTCTACTCTAATGTATCTCTTCATCTTTTTGCAGAAAAAACCGATTCAACCGTCGGAAACCAACCAACTAAAAAAAATACTGATTCCCGAAGGGATACAGCACGATGGTGTTTTATTGAAGAAAACGTTACCGCAGTTATATGGCAGAAATATCAGAAAGGTATTTATTCTTCATTCATATTTCTTTAGTTGCTGAAGACAGCGAAAGCGAGACCTTAACAATGATAAGATATATATTACGATTGAAAGGTACACAAGTTTCTTTATTTGGTTCTTAGAAATATAAAGTTTACTTGTTATTATTGGCTGGCTTCATTTCTTTAATCAATACCCTTATTTTCTTTTTTGATGTGTTATACCAGCGAATTTCTTGCTCTTCTCCTTATTGGTAACGCCCTTATATGTAACCAATTGTAAAAATATTTCTTTTTGCCTTTTAGGATGAATTCAAAAAGCCTAAAAAAGTGCATGTTGTTAAGAAATCCCGTAAAAGTGGTGTACGAAGTTTTCATCAAAATTTTGTTCTTTTATGAAAGGGAAGAAAATGTATTTAACACTCAGAAGGCTTGTTTTCCACTATGATACGCAAAGAGCACAAATGAGGGCGTTTGTTCTTTGGGTTTTGGTTTCAAACTTCTTGAATCGTCGGCTATACTCTCTTCTCTATTATTACCAGTAGATTGGATGAAGCTGGCTGTTCGCAAGCATGTCCCCTGCTTACGTGTTATACATAAACCTATTTCAGTAAGTTGTTTGAGATGTCTTAAAGAAATATATTCTGTCAAATTTTACCAGATAGAAGATATACCAAAGAAAGATTTTAAATCTTACAATAGTAATTTAATATCTTTTTTGGCCACTTTGCGAGGCGAAAAATATTGTTTGCCGTCTTTGTTATTGGTCGCTGACAGCTCCACAATGTATCTTTTAGATTCTCTCTCTGATGCAACTCCTCGCACTGCGGAGAAGACGATTGAAATGGGCGAGGAAACGGCAAGAAGAGCTGCAGATAGGAAGGCGACCGAGTGCAGCCTGCAGCTACCTTGAGTAGGCAACTCAAGTAAGGTGCTAAATGTAAGCAACATTATGTCAGCCCTCAGCCCCCTCTATTAGCAGCAGTCTGACATATCAAGGTAGCCAAATGACTCACTTTGCCACAGCCGCAAAGAAATTTGGTTATTTTGATAAAAATGAACTTCTCAATAGGTTTGGAAATGGAATTTTCAATGAATACATAGGCAAAATAGAATGCTTTTTGAATGCAACGGCAGCATTAATAACTGGTCCAAGCACGATGAAATTACGCCTTACATAAGAGTTCATCACCCAATATTACCAGCTTTGAAAACCTACAATCAGAACAGAATGCCTATTTCCATCAAGCCTCGTTTAGTTTCCAATGTCAGGAAACATAGCTAAATTCCATGTTCAAATTCAGTATTGCGTTTGTGTTTACCAAAAGATGATCAGCTTTCCACTAAACATGTAAAACAAATTTCCGAACATTTTCTTAGAGTAGGTACCACTAATACTGTACCGTGTGAAGGTTTTGATTATAAACACAAATTTGATAATTACAACATAAACCAACTTATTCTGTGACACCACAAGACTAGTGGTAGAAGGTCATCCAAGGATAGGAAAAGAGTTTCAAAGTAAGGTTAATATTGAAAAATTAACAGCAGCTCTTTGCAGCATTGGGTACAGAGGCAAAGAAGGAGTATTCTGGCTTACAAAACCCATACTAAAAAACGTATGCCGTCAATTTTTTTCTTTCTAGATCGCCAACAAATAAACAAATGACAAAAATTGCAAATATTTACTAGAAGCAAAAACATCTAATCGAAAAACAAATTGAAGCTTGTTTAGTTCCTGGAAGCAATTTGAGCAGCCATGAAACTCCTATCTCTAATTCAAAAAGTAACGTAGAATCAAGGGACGATACAGCTTGTCACCCTAACTACCAACAGTCGTTCGATAACAAATTAGAGAAAAACGAGTAATACAAAGTGTGATGAGGATGCGAGCGATGTAAATGAACAACTGATGATTGACCACAAAGACAGTATAGAGTTTGAGAGTGAAATAGTGCGTTATGGGAAGGTGAATGACTGTGTAACGTTTAATCAAACAAAAGCTACCGCAACAGAAGTAAACGCCATAGCAGAATCGCAACAGCCTGACAAAAGGCTATTCGAACAAGTAGCTATTAATGAAACACTTCCAGAAGTCGACAACCATACTGACTGTAAAAACTATGTTGATGAGGATAACGATGACTTCAACTTGTACGATTTCCAAGAGACCGACAGGGTTTCTAGGTACAGTAACCGTAGCTATGCTCAAGGTAAGGAATACAATGATCGGCCACATCAAGGGTTTTTCAATAATGACACAGATCGCGATGCACTTTTAGCTGCAGAGGCAAAATATATTGGGTTGATTGGGAAAGAGATCTTTCTTAGTGTGGTAGAACGCAGATTTCCTATTGAGACGCCTAACACTGAGAGGGCAAAAATCCTGAACACACCAACGTTAGCACAAAACGGTCTTGATTCATTCATTATCATAAGGGCTGATGCTGATAGGCATAGCCTTTCAGATGATAATGATAATAATTTCGAACCAGTGAATTCTCCCTCTTCCAGAGTTTTACCAAATTCCTGTGTTGGCAGTACAAATGATGTGTTTAGTGCTTCGTTGGGGAAAACAATTACAAAACCTTCGGTATATAGTGACCAATTTTTTACATCGCTTTCAAGATCGAAACAAACTCCAGGTATCTAGCTGTCGGTAGTAGGGAAAGAAATATGTCACATTCTTGACAAGCAGTCTGGCCCTAACAGGTACAGATCTTTTGGCCCTGAATATGCTAGTTTCATTGCAAGAATATTGTCAGAACATAACAAACATTGTGTTTTGCGCTTAAAAAAAAACTACATAAAAGCCCCTAAATCAATGAAATGCAATAGTACATTTTTCGTTGGTGCAGCAAAGTGTACAATACCTGAATGTGATCTAAAAGTTAATTTGAAAATTCCCAGCGAAAATAGTAACTATCTATTAACATTTAGCAACATGGTAAACCATCCCAGGCATAGCGTAAAAGCAAGGCATAAGAAGGACAATGCGCAAAACAGGCTTTCATCAATCTTTAAAGAGAATCCCCATCTTCCCCCTTCTGCACAGTATAGGAAAGATTTAAACGCACTTGACGGCACATCTTTTGCATCAGGAATCTTGACCGGAGCCTCGGTAACAAAGATGGCCTACCAAAAAATTGCTTCAGATGCAAGATGGGAGGCAAACAGTGTTGATGCTTTACGCATGGGTATAGACAGTCTGAAGCAGGAACACCGAGACTCTGATGAAAAGGAGTGTTTAGAAAAGGTTATGACCCACCGAACCAATTTTGGATATATTCATAGTGCACTGATGGATAAGGAACAATTACAAATTATCCTTATGGATCAGGTTATGGCCGCCCTATACCATGAGCATGTAAGAAACGCCATTCTCTATATTGATGCAACTGGATAGGTGAAGAATAGAATAAAACGCTTAAACAGAATTTTGTATTATGCGGCAGTTATACGCCATCCCTATGGAAGAACTCTCTCACTACCTGTTTGCGAATTTATAACCAGTAAGCATGATCAGTTTTTAATTGGAAGTTTCTTAAGGGCTATTCACGAAAAGGAATTTCAAAGATACCAGCGTACCACCATCCCAAGTTTGATACTGATGGATTTCAGTTGGGCAATAATTCTAGCCTGTGTGCGGGAGTTTTGTGGAGAGGACTTAATTGAATATCTAAACAGGACTAAACGAATAGTTAACGGTCTAGCAACAGACATCGATATAAGCAGCAAACCCCTTTTACACATTTGTGCTGCCCATATGATGAAGGTCACCAAAAACTACATTATCACTAAACATTCTACTGATTTGAATAAGCAAAGCCAAGTACATTTTGCCATGCGGTCCATGGGTCGTCTTATTAACTGCAAATCTTTCCCAGAAGCTATTAAGATAGTTAATTGAATGCACATAATCATGAAATCTGAATTCGCCAATGTGGTAGTTGTAAGGAGCTTGCAGCATCTTGAAAACAGTATAAATACTTTCGAAGAAGAACTTGATGATGGTGTTCCATTAAACAAATTGACAGAGAGTAGCTGCATAAATACAGAAAAAGCTGAGCAAACCCTTGCTGATAAGGAACATGCTCTTGACAAAAAGAACCCTTTTCTATCGATAAGAGCAAAGATAGAAATTCAAATATGCATGACTTCTGGCGGGCTAAGATCCTTAAACAGAAAATAAATTTCAAACCATCCCAAAAAGGAACAACAAAAAAAAACAGGTATTTTATGCCAAACTTTTTCTCTTGCCTAGAGGCTAAATTGCCCTACATAATGTTGTGGAGCAATTTATGCCTGGGCGACTTGAGAAGATTTAATAGTAACTATCATTTTTTGATTCCCTCCATTAGAGCTTGGCACCCTATTAAAGTTTAACACAACAAGGTAACTAGTAAATACATATTGATCTGAATACAGCGTATATTAAAAAAAAATCAACAGTGGAGAGCAATAATTGTATTTTTCATTTGTATAATAGTATTGAACTTGAAAAGTTTTTTGGAATAAAAGAAATAAAACAAAAACGAAACAGAAAATAAAGGTAAATAAAAGATTGATGATAATAATATTAATAGAAATTAGGAGGGGAAGGGGGACATGGGGGGGCTTTGGATTATTATTTCTTTTGCTAATATCTTTAATACTTCATTTTAGAATTGTGCAATAACCAGTTTTTGAAGTTTTTACAAAACGTACTTTTGCTTTTTTGTTCTCTTATGTAGAGAGGTATATTGTTCCAGATTTTTATGCCATTACATGTGGAGCAAAAGGCTTTTCTGTACACTGACGTGGTTGATAGGTATGTCTAGAAGTTATTTTTTCAAATACTGCTGAATATTTTGGAGCGCATCCACAGGTGTCGGAGTTCTACTTCAATAGGAATTAGGACCTCAACAGCCACCTTGAAGAATGTGGCAAAACAGATCAAGGATAACAACAATAAGAAAAAGAAAAATATTTATAATATCAATAATCAAATGTTTGTCTGTACTCATTTGATATGTCTCCCTCCACCTCCACGAAACAACTTTTACCAATCTTATCCCTTGCAACACAGAATCATTATTACAAATTAGAATATTTTAATCAAATTAGAAAGAAATTCATAATAATGTAAGTAAACATATCTTTGTGTGTATTTCTGGTTTTAAGCATTTGCCCCCTTTTGAATGCCGGAGAGTCTTCAAAATGGCTGCTTTTCTTGCAGAAAAAAGACCTAATACCGAAGAGGCTGCGCAACCACAGAAAAGTGAAAGGGTCAACATTGGCACAATGTTTTCTTCAAAATACTTTGTGAAACATGCACAAGAGCCTTGAATCATTGGAAACAAAGTAGCAAAATTCACAAGCAAGACAAGAAATTTTTTTCTGAAGAGAGGGCAGCTAGAAATGAAATGTATACCTCGCCCCAACAGATGGCAATGCTAAACCTAGTTCTTATGAATAATTATATTATGTGAAATATAATATAAAGTATCTGAGTTTTTATTCCCAATTCCTTCATATTTCTGATTTTTTAAGTAATTCTATGTTTTTAATATTTAGCAGTTGCTTTTTTACAGTTTATGCATTGCTCCAAATCGAAAATGAATGTGAAAACAAAACCAACACACTAGGGCTGAATTTAAAAATGGAATATGAAAACCACTTCAACGCAGTAATATCATTCTACATAGGCCTTTATTACTTTGCAGTCTTATAGTCTCTGAAAAGAGGAAAAGAAAAATTGATGCACACATAATAAAATAAATTCAAGAATTCAAGGAATGAATATTTGATGAGGTCTCCTGTAACTTTTAAGGAATGATTTGCTAAATGCAAGTTGTAAATTGCCTTTAAATATAGTAAATATATCAAATTCTGAATATCATAAATTGAAATCATTAATTCATATTTGAATATCAAATTATCGAAATATAATATTTTACCTTAAGATAAAAGCAAGGCAATACAACAATATACCAGCCTCGAAAAACCCTTTCAGAGCCAAGAAATATCTCATTGCAAACAGTGTTGTCATCAAGTAAAAGAGCACAAGAAAGATAAGTCATCTTGCGAATATCCATTATGTCCTGGAAAAGTATATGTTACAACATCCAAGAATATAAATTTTAAATTTCCCTGGCACAAAAAACCAGCAATAGCAATAGAACGAGCAGCTCAGAGTTCTCTGCTTGATGAACCAATGGTCCAAGAATTTGGTCTTATCGAAGTTCCTCCCTTCAAAATACAGCCAGACTGGAGTAGTTGGTTTTGGAGCAGATGTTCATTCCTGGCACAGTCATTGCAACCATGATCTGCTCTGCTTTGTTGAGAGGTGCTGTCACCCTTGAAAAAGATTTTGATGATACTGAATCGTTGATTGACTCAGTTGTAGAAATCATGAAGAATGGCAATTCCCTTTACGAAATTGTTAGTACTATTAATATTGACCTTCCAGTAGATGAGGTAATAGAGCATTAAGAGTTGCAACTAATGATGCCAAACTCTAGGGACACATCTGTACCTGCCATTAGGGACCCAAACGAGCTTTGCATGCGTCTTCATAATCTTCCCGAATTTATCCATTGCAATAACTCCTAACAGCGATGTTGTCAGTGTCTTTAACAGTCATTTTTTTTTATTGATTAAAAACAACAAAAGTAATTACCTACGTGCCATCCATAATGGGAAAGGGTTTATAGTCAGCGAGTTCCCATTATGTATGACACTTACAATTTAATTCTACCATATTCTGATTATGATCATAGCTGTAGGAGAGGCACACCCAAGGACAATTCGCCAAGAAGCTTAACAAGCAACAAGCATGCACCTTTGGAGGTCCATACCCGAGCATCATCAATCGGAAGCTAAAAAATGTTGCTCATCAGGGCCATATCTCTCCCACAGCCATGTTACAACTTAAAAAAAGCTACACATACACAATAACATACAAACACGCACGCACATATACATAACACACGCATGCGCGAACCTAAACAAAACCTACATACATAGACAAATGAAGGTCGCTGAGTTCCTGTTTTCATAGGTCGTCAATTTTCGAAATCTAATGAAACAAAGCGTTTGGATAATTTAATGTACTCTAATGTTGCTTGAAGAATCATTCTGTTGACAATATATGGAAGTTCAGAATTTCCATACAACATCAGTAAGCAAACAAAATTGTCATCGAAATTATAGACATCCATGCTAAGAATTTCTGAGAGCTGACCAAGAAGGTTTCTCCAAAGATGATAAAACGTGGGGCAATGCAGGAGGAAATCCTTACTATCCTCGTTTGCAGTACCGCAATCACATAGTGGACTTGAAATGTTGAATCTATGCCGAAATCTATCCTCATTTAATGCCTTGTTAAAATTCGAACACCTTCAATGTCATATATGTTAAAAACAGGTTTTTCGACAGGACGTATTTTCGAAAGGAGTTTGCGCTTAAATTCAACCATAGAGCTAGAACTTCTTATATCTCTATCAAGTAAGTTCCATTCGTATGGGGCATTACAGAAATACCTATTTGAAAAACGGATACTAACAGATGGGGTATATATCCGCTGGTTTCTAAGATCATAGTTTGCTTGCCGTTCAGCAGGGATTAGGTTAAAAAGATATTCAGGGAAACGATTATTTTTAAGGTTAAAGAAATGACATAAGCGTCGGTACCATCTCCTACTATACAGGGTTTCCCATCCTCATTCATTGTAAAGTCTTTGCCTATTTGTACCTTTCCACGCACCAGAGACAGCTAGTGCTGCAGAAAACTGCGTTTGTTCAAGCTTGTGTATAAAACCTAGTCGCATTTCAGGGTCATATCTGTGGGACAATACGTCGCCATAGTCCAGGTGAGGCCTAACATATAGTTTATAAGTTAGATTAAGGACATGTCGAGATACATAGTTTGAAAGGTATCGTATAAGTGCAATGCCTCACCTTGCCTTGAGGATGGCTGCTCTGATGTGACTGTGGAAATTTAATTTTGAATCCAAAATCATTCCTAGATGCTTGTGCTCATCTTCCTTCTTAATTGATCGTTACCTAGCACTAAGGGAGGGTGGACAACTCTAGCTAATTTGGTAGAAAATATTACTTCTTCGGTTTTATCTGTGTTAAACTGCATTTTCAATTGCCAGACCCAAAGCTGTACTCTCTCAAGATCTCGATTCAGTTCTTCAGCACCAATAGTCTCGTTTTCGATCACTGATAACAACGAAGTATCATCTGCAAATAGCCTTACGTCACTATTTAAGTTATCACACAGGTCATTCATATATATGAGGAAGAATGAAGGGCCCAATACAGAGCCCTGGGGCACTCCTGCAAGAATATCTTTCCATTCTGAAGTTTTCCCATTCAAAACCACCCTTTGTTTCCTATTCATTAAAAAATTACAAATAAGACCAAGCAAATGACCAGATACTCCATTACATCTAAGTTTGTGGATAAGCCCTTCATGCCATACCCTATCAAATGCCTTTGACAGATCAAGGAAAACTGCCCGTGTTTCTTTGCTCGGAGTACCATCAAAGGCACAGTAGATCTTATGTGTTATAAACAATAATTGATTTATGGTGGAGTCTCCAGTTCGAAATCCAGACTGGTTAGTGGTCAATAATTGATTTTCACTCAAATGACTGTAGATTGCATCAAACAACAGTTTTTAAAAAATCTTAGAGAAAATAGGAAGCAAAGAGATTGGAAGATAATTATTTTTGCATTGCCGACTCCCCTTTTTAAAAATGGGAACAACATTTGCTTTTTTCCAAGAAGAGGGGTAGATACCAGTCTCAACGCTCCTTTCAAATATCATGCACAAGGGTTCAACGATTGTATCATCACATAACTTAATCATAGTAACATAAATGTCATCACACCCATGAGATTTACTGGAATCGAGAGATTGAATGAGCTTCAGTACCCTTTCCCTATTAACATCAAGATGCTGCAGTGTTGGAATAGAACTTGGCACAACATTTGGTATAATACTAGACGTTTCTGCTGAACAACATTGTTCTACAAAATAATCATTTAGCAAATTTGCTTTATTTTCAAAGTTCACCACAACAGTCATTGGCACCTCATGAAAGGAGCCATAACAGTAATCTGCACAGAAACAATGTTGCCTGAACTTTGCATTTGTTTAGAGAAATTCTGTAGTGGTCAGCTTAATTTTTTAATGTCAGGTGGATTATCCTTTTCTGAGAGGTATTTTCTAGGTCAAGATATATCTTTGAGTTGAAAGCTCTAAATCAATATCGATAGACTTAACATTTTTAGGGGTGAATAAGGTTGACGACCAATTTTCATTTTCTTCAATGTTTTTGGACTCTTTGATGCTCTGTGGGTCCCTTTTCAATATTGTTAGGACTAAGAGATATGTATAGGTACCAATATCCTGCTCAAAGTCCTTGAGTGATTGTCAACTGCCAATAATGTGAATATTATTTTGATGCATTCATATGAGTTTCTAGTGCAATCTAAACTCTCTTTTTATAGAGACCTAATGGTTTTAGATTGGGATCAAGTGGGCAGCAGGTTTCATCAAAGATTTGGTCTCACCTCATATTGAGAGATTGTGAATCATAGCCGACACTACGCCTATCAATTTTGCTAAGATTCCAAAGAGAGAGCTGTGATGTGGTGTAAACACTGGGGAGCAGAGAAGGAATGGAGGGGAGATGAACATTCCAATAAGGGTACACGTATTTCTTAGAAGAAACTAGAAATGTTTGCCAGTACTGAAAATTTTGAAATTGAAAGATTTTTCTTGCAAGTTATCGAGCATTTGTAAAAATGGAAACAATGGCCAAAATGTACGCAAGGTCTAAATGGAAAAATGTCAAAGCTTTCATGGACTTGATGGTAAAGATGACATTAACGGAAAAGACGGAAAAAACGACAGAGACGGAAGAAACGGACGAAATTGTGAGGTCCAGGATGACAAGGATAATTTGTGTTGTATCATTGAAAAATTTCAAACGGCATTTCTGTAAATGTCCTCTACTGTGAAGTCGTAATCGAATGAAAGATTTAGTCGAAATTTATGAAAAAACTCAAGAGAACTCAATTGAAAACTTAGCTTAATTTTGACATCATTTGGTTCATGAAGTCATACAAATTGTTCGGATTTGTCAAAATCTAACAAATGATCTCAATCAATAAAATCAATTTAAATGTCTAATGAAGTGCTGTTTGACTCACATTCAAAGAGTTCTAGCGATATCAGGCCTAAAAACAACTGTTATTGACGTTATAAAAAATGTCACTCCTGGTCACAATAAAAAATTTTTCGATTATGTAGAAATTAAGTATACCACAAAAGACATTACAGTTAATAATGCTCGAAAAACTCTAAAAGATTTGTGTCTTACACAACATCTTAGTATAATAAAAGGACATACTTTAAGAGACCTAACAGGTACAATTTTAGCAACAGTTAAGTATACTATAGAGTATGCGGTGACGAAATATTTAATAAAATAGATAAGTTTAGAACAAAATCAACAATTTTTCCTGGCTAAAAGCTGTGCCCATCTTGCAAGAAGAGAGCAGGAGAGCGTCAATTCGGCCAACACAAGAAAGTTCTCCAAACTTGGATTCTTCCAGCAGTGAAAAGATGGAAAATGAATTTGTGGCTAATACAAGCAAAGATGCAGTTCAGGCAGCTCTTTTTGATCAGACCAAAAAGAAAATGACCAAAAAGATTCTGATCTTGATCACTAGGTACATCTTATGAAAGAGAAGCTAACAACAGCCACCAGAACACAAAAAATTAAAATTCTAATTTAAACACCCCATTCTTCTCTCCCATCTTGCAAGAAGAAAGCGGGAGAGTGTCATTGCGCTGCGTCTGGGGCCTTGCAATCTTCGCTGGATTGGAACATCGGCAACTCATTCTCTGATTGGCTGGATTATTCCAACTTTGTTCCAATTTGTTTCATTTGTGTTTCAATTTTTTGAGGGCAAAGTGCTTTGAGTGTTCCAATTTTAATCACATGGCGTACTCTCATTGGTTTTTCTAAACAAAAGGATTATCTTATGATCCGCACGTTTTTTGACCTTCGCCATCTTACGATTTTTGTCAATGGCGTTCTGAGCTGCGTAAAACCGCAGCTTAGAATCTTCATAGAAATCTGTGAATTATTTATCCGTGTACAATAGTAAGGTAAGTGAATTATTTTTTCTCTTTATGCTCTGTTTGTCAAACATAACAAACCCAGTTGTTTGAATTAAAATAATAACGAGAAGGAGAGGCCTAGAAGCCATGCTTCGTCGCCATGCTGCATGTTGCTTCGTCGTATTTTGGCTTGGTTTATTGCCTCATTTCATTAGGAATTCAGCATCTTTTAAACTTATTATTATTCATGGAGAAAACAATGCTATTCGATGGCAAACATGAAGGTAAGTATGGACAGCCTTTTAACAACAACATTTTCATTAACAACACAACAACGACCATTACGATGGAACTCTCAATGGATATCGACGACAACAACAACAACAACAACAACAACAACACCATTCATCTCAGATTTCGAATACTCCCGTGAGCCCGCGCGAGACGCGCTCTAAACTGGTTTCCAGTCTTTCACACCTTTCTCCCCTATATGCACCTCACCATGTGGTTATCGTCCTCTTCGTCGTCGATCACATCACAGTGACCATCAGCCAAAAAAACTGCAAAGAAAGGACCTGTTAACATCCGAATTTAGTCAACAGAAATGGCCTATGCCTCGAGTTCAAGCACCAATCATACTAGTGGTGAGCACTATTTACATTTCATTTCATGATTTTACACACTCAGAATTCTCCAATTTTGATCATCAAATATTTTCTATGCAACCACTTGAGTCATTGAACCGCAATACATAATCATCATCCTCACACAGATTTTATATTCAAAGACTCACTACAAAGAAAGATTCTCATGTTCACTTGTTTTCAAACCTATCTTATTATTTATTGAATCATGAACAATTTATGACCAACTTCCCTACATAAGATACAGAAAGAAACTTGCCGGCGTTAAAAATCACAAAGAAAATCGTTGGCCTCAGCTTACACAAGAGTACGTCCAACCGAAGAGTAAGTAACCGTTCTGAGTCCTCCCTTCCTCCCAATCCTTCTTCTACCACCATAGCCCCTACTCCCACTTCTACTACCCCTATTCCCACTTCTGC
Organism: Pelagia noctiluca; assembly: GCA_963924455.1. Classification (NCBI taxonomy): domain Eukaryota; kingdom Metazoa; phylum Cnidaria; class Scyphozoa; order Semaeostomeae; family Pelagiidae; genus Pelagia; species Pelagia noctiluca. Next base: position 5,137,712 of record OZ004327.1, on the reverse strand, counting down.
TACCCCCATTTCCACCTCATTTCCTTTTCCTATCCCCTCCAATCCTAATCCCATCTTTTCTAACTCTGCCCCTGCATCTCCTACTCCTGATCTCAACACTCTCATGGGCCTGGTTACCCCTACTCGTACACCCAGTCCTGATCTTGACCTTGACCTTACCCCTGATCCCCTATTCCATGGGGAAGAACTTACCACAGCTTATTCTAACTATCTCTACTTCCGATCTCGAATACCCATTTTCCAAGGCTTTGCTGATAATGGCCCCTTCCCCTCCATGACGACCATTCTCTTCCCCACTGACCCCCATAATGGACTCAGTCGGTCTTGCTCTGATAGGTTGGACGTACTCATCAGGAACTTAAAAGTTGACATATGCAACTTGCACGCGGAAAACTATGAAGACATGGCGAAAACGAAATGGAGAGAAATTAACACACTAATCAACAATGCGAAGACCGCATTCGGAGAAGAACAAATAAACAGGATTGTGGTACAAGCAAAACAAAGACTGTTGAAGCGTAACAGAAAAAGAGCCAGGACAGCCCCTTAACAACGTTAAGACAACTCAAGAATCAGAAACTTACAAACAACGGAACAAAGACGTGGCAGGGACCACTCCCGCTCTTGAAACAATTAATATAACATACTAACTACTAATATCCAAATATTTATCTTCTGTCTTGATATAACAAATCAAATTATTCAATCAAAAAACCTGATCATTTCTTTTCTTGGTCCACTCCTGAACATAGCCTTATCTCATTTTTTGCTTCTACAACATTGCGGTTGAGCATGACATCTATATCGACTCTCAGAAGATTATCTGGATGCACACGCAAATTAAGAAATCGATCTAAAAAATCCAATTGGCAACCACCCAATCTGAATTATACACCATTGAATACTTACCTCACCAAGGTACATACTGATATTCAAACTTTACTGGCCAACCCAGAAGAAAATATCCAAAATCTAAGCAAATCTGAACGAGAAGCAATTACGTCTCTCAGAAATAAGAAGGAAATGATTATAAAACCAGCGGACAAAGGGGGTAAAATCGTCCTTTGGCCGAGAGCGGCATATTTGGAGGAGGCAAACAGACAACTGAATGATACGGATTATTATCAATTACAACATGAAGATCCAACTGCTAATTTAGCAATGGAAATTGAGACATTTCTTACGCACCTTGAGGCCAAGGGTTTAATAGATGGGAACTGTCATGAGTTCTTATCTCCCGGTGCCCAAGTTTCAATACCAAACTTTTATATGCTCCCAAAAATACATAAAGCTAATTGCCCGGGGAGACCGATTATATCTGGCTGTCAGTCCCCCACAAGGGCTTTATCTCAATATCTGGATTTCTATCTTAAACCAATTGTCAAGGAAATTCCTTCTTACATAAAAGACACAGACCATTTTCTTAGAGAAATTTTCACCCTTCGAAATCAAATCAAAGTAGGAGATTTTTTAGTAACAATGGATGTAAAATCTCTCTACACAAACATTCCTCATGATGTTGGAATAGACTGCTGCCTTGAGAGGTTATCCCATTTCTACCAAAACAACCTACCATTTCCTATACAACATCTGGAACAGATGTTCACTTTCATATTGAAACAAAATTACTTTGAATTTGATAAAAAAAATCTATCTACAGATTCATGGCACTGCAATGGGCTCTCCTTTTGCTCCTAATTTTGCAAATATATTTATGCATTACTGTGAAAAACACATTCTTTCTAATGCCTAATGCCTATATTAAATTATTGACCAATTTGGAGAAACTCAGAAACAATCTTATAAAGAGAGGATACCACCTTGCAGACATCACATCACAATTTGACAGAGTAATGCAATACTGTCAACATGAATTGTTATTTAATAAGAAAATAGATAACAACACAGCAAATAAGAATCTCCCTTTAATCATTCTTTATGATAATACCACTATTAAAATTGGCCCAATCCTAAAGAAACACTGGCACATAATAACAAATGATAACACTCTTAACCAAACCTGGAATAAACCTCCCTTTTTAGCTCTTAAAAGGAACAAGAATATAAAGGAACACTTGGTTCGCTCCAAGTGTTCTTAATTTCAAACTATCTTATAGACTTTATCAATAAACCATCTAGCACGGTGCAATGGTGTACTAGGACGCTAGTATGCTGGGGCACCTAACACAACAAGACATTCTGGTTTAAGTGCCCTGAAATGTCTGTGTTAGGACATCGGCTGATGAATTGCACCATAAAAAAGGCCAAGATATATCTCTCACAGAATAAAGACCAAAATAACTTTTAACTTAAAATCATAATTCAAGAAGTCAATATACATTACTCCACAAAATAATAATTTCATATATCCTTATCAACTCTAATAAAGTCACTCTCTTTAATTTTTAATTATGAGATTGCTGTGTCTCTGGGACCCATCTGGGCATTTGATTAGGGGGTGGGGACTACCTTCTTTATTTTTCTATGTTACTTCTTTATATTTGTTTTTTCTGCCTTCCACCTCACCAAACCTTTGTATTTTGTGAGCTTATGCCCATATTATCTGCCTCCTAGGGTTTTCATAAGACGACCAAAAAGGATAAGAAAGTTAATAAGAAGTCAAAGAATCTGCAAGAGGGGAATGAAGTGGGCAGCATTTAGAGCATTTTGCCTGTAAAGAAAGACAGAAACGGGTAAAGTGAGGGTGATATCTCCTTGCCTTTGATGTTACTTTGCAGGGCCTTAGTTGTTGTTCCCACATCAGCTACATATGAGGACTGATCTCAGTTGCCTTCTTTTCAGAAATTGATGTCACATCATTTACATTACATCCACTTTCACAAATTTCGTTTTCCAATCTTCCCAACTCATTTTGTAATTTGTTACATTTCAAACGACCTTTAATCAGGTGAAAATAGCATGGCCATTAACTATCTGGATTTCCCAGAGATAAATCTTTGAAGACTCAACTGCTTTGGTGAATTTTAGGAAAAATGAGTACGATTATTTCCCTTTCCAAGATGAGCTGTCCAGCTGATCACACCTGAAAATTCCTTGTTAAGTTTCTTTCTTGTTACTTCCATCATATTATTTGGTGGGCAAATTTCCACATTGAAATGATCCAGTTCAAAGTATTTTACATGTAAGAAACTCTTCAGTATCCTCTGGATTGTAATGAATTTCACACGAATAAAACTTGTTGCTTTCAAATTTCTATCTAAGTCATTATATTTAAAACGTGTGTGACAGACTACTCGAATCTATTTGTTCCTCAAAGTAAATTTTTATAGCCTAATTCTTTGCCATCCTTTCCACTTGGAGAATGAATTCTGAAGTAATATGTTTTAGAAATAGTTAGGTCTTTGTTTCTTCTACTTAAATCAGTGGTTCTGTTATTGGTACAGCCGAATTTTTGCCCGCCATTTCACAGCCAAACTCGCTTATAATAACAAATGTTTTAGAAAACTGTCTAAATTTTATAGAATCAATTGAACAATGCTCAGCTCAAATCTGAAGTCAAAATATTGAAATTTGGACATTAAGAGGGACGTATGTAAGTTCAAACAGCTGATTCTGTTCTGTTCGTAGAGCAAATGTATTTTAATTTTAACCTTAACTTAATTCCCAAACAGTTTCTCTACGCTTGTTGGATTTTCAAAGCAAAGTCATCATATTTAAATCTTCAGTGCAAATAACAGTTGCTGTTTGTATGAAACCTTTAAGAGATTAACCTCAAATGCAAATGTGAATAATTTGGCAAAAGTATGTTTGAATTGGATGGAGAGAAGTCTTAGTTAGGGAGTTTTGACAATTGGAGAAATCGCTTCTGCTGCTTGTTCTGATTCCATAAATGTTGTTGATTACATACACGAATGGAATGCTGCAAACAGCAATGTGCCTGTCGAATGATACTGAGTATGAGCCCAGTGAAGACATTTAATAAATTGGCTTTATATGTTTTAGATTTTGTGGGGGAGATGAGAAAGGGTAAGTTGTAAGACGAAGTAGTAGAGTGATGTAGAGGAGCATCCGTAATAGGTCTCTAAAATTCACAAAACCTTGAGAATCAACAAGAAGAAGCTTTCAATGTTGTGAGAACTCAATTCTTATTCTAAAACTAATTGCCTACATTCGTTTTGTTTAATATCTGTTGGTTAAGAATTGCAATCGAAAAGAATAATAGAAATACAAGTACTGTAGAAACTGTAATTTCATAACGTAAAAGTATGCAACAAACATGAGAATATATTTGATACTACTTCATTTATTGTTGTTCAACTTGGTCTTTTTTGTTCGAAATTTAAACTTCACGATACTTACAAAGAAAAACAAACCACAGAAATTTCAAGAGATAGAAAAACGATGCAAGGAGACGCTTCCAGTGTGAATCGGAAAATAAAATTATGAGGCGACGCACCTTGATGCTAGGTAACACAACGCATTGTGATTGGTCCAGTTTGAATTGAACTAACCAGAAGGAACTTTTGAGAAACGCTTTACGTAACACAAACAGTCATGTCGGAACCAAAAATACGCCAACACCACAGAACTTTCTAAATATATATAGGAATAGAAAAACAAGAACAAAGACTACAACATAGAATGGACTATCATTACCTCTGCCAAAGCCTACAACAAAATTTAAAAATCGTGTGATTTATCTTTGACCCAGAAAGTACACATTATGAAAGGGAACAATGACTCACTGCTGAACTAAATATCTGAGCTGATATCTAAATGCCTACATGAAAGCAAGTTTTATCTAATGAACAATAGAGTGCTAAGTAATCAAATAACAATATTACACTAAGTAATGGTATGCCAAATAAGTAATTAACCAAGATGTAAAAATAGTATCTTATGTCTTGAATTGATCCGCTATTGGAAATAAGTATGGCAGTAATTTTGAATTTTTCATTGCTATAGTCTATCTGAAGAGTGCGTAAGCACGAAACTCAGAGTAACAGAAGAACATGTCTGCTTTTTAATTTGTTCATTCTATTTTTTTTATGTGTTCATTCTACTTGATATTGTAGTGATGTTAATTGTAACAAAGTGTATGATTTTCAGAACAAAAACTGAATTGAGCTGCTGTTTTTGTCTCTTCCTTAGAAATTTCAAACTGAAAAGAAGAAGGCATTTCAGTTTTAGCTACACTCTCACTTGCTACTTAATTGGCCCTTGATACACCATAGTATACTACAAGTTCCCTTATGCCTTTCACGAAAATCAATCCAAGAAGACTAATGTTGGTGTGGGCAGTAGAGAATATATAATTTATGAAGAAGATGAAAGGCTATATTAATATGTTTTTGTTTACATGTAATCAAGAGATAAATTCAGAAATTAACAATGCTTGAAACGCTCTTTTTTAATTTTATTTTGTTAACAAGTTTCCTTGGTAGTTTCAGTCCACCATTTTATTTTAGATATGACACCAAATATAAAGCAAGTATTTTAAAGACGGAGCCCAAACCTTGACTTCAACTGACTTGCTTTCAAGGTGTACCCATGGAGGAACACAAAATGTGAATGAATCATTTCATCACCTAATCTGGTCTCTGTGCCCAAAAGAGGTGTTTGTTGGCTGGAGACGCCTTGACATTGCTATTTGTTCTGCAGTTCTCCAATATAATGATGGAAAAATGAGTAAACTTGCAGTATTTGAGAGCATGGGCATACAGCATGGACGATTCCACCAGCAGTATATAAAAATATAATATAATGAGGTGTACAACCGAAAACAACTTTAAACATGGTGTACTGGTTGCATCTTTCCATTTCCAAAAAAAAGGTAACCTAAGTAACACTGAAAACTACCGGGGTATAACACTTACATCAATCGCAGCAAAAATTTACAATTCAATGCTTCTAAATAGAATTCAACCTACTATGGAAAAAATCTTGCGCAAAAACCAGAATGGGTTTCCAAAAGGTAGATTGACAACATCACAGATCCTAACCATCAGAAGGATCATAGAAGGAGTCAAAAACAAAAACTTGACTGCAGCTCTGTTATTTGTTTTTTGCTCGAAAGCTTTTGATTCTATCTATGGAACAAAAATGAAGAAGATTCTCAAAGCATATGGAAACCCTGATGAAACTGTTTCCGCAATTATGCAATTATCATGATCTATAAAAACACAAAAGCCTGTGTATGCTCCCTAGATGGTGATACAAACACATTTGAAATATTTACTGGTGTATTACAAGGTGACACATTAGCTCACTACCTGTTTGTAATATACTTAGATTATGTACTTCGAACATCAATAGATCGCCATGAAGAGCTAGGATTAACATTATCAGAAAGGAGCAGTCAAAGATACCCACGTATAAACATCACAGATGCTGACTATGCCAATGATCTTGCTTTACTCTCTAACAATGTAAATGGAGTCAGTGAACTACTACACAGTCTCAAAAAATCAGTTGAAAACAAGTGCATTTTTAACCCCTGCCCCCTGCCATATTCCCCCAAAGGTCTTGAAACCTGATTGTAGACTATCATATGAGGACAATTACAATTCTACTGTCATACAAAGACATTAATGTTTATGTATTTATCAGTCAGCAGTATAATGCTGTTATTCAGGTGATTGCTTCAGATTTTGTCACACGTTTTGACCTAGTTTGTAATACTTTTAAGTGGCAAAATTGATCGCATTTTTAAAGACTTCAATTTTGTCTAAATTTTGATATGTTCATCAGACAGGGCTCAGTTTAGACTCATTTTGAAGCTCACATTTTTCTCAGTTTTTGGTATAGTTTTAAGCCCCATAAATTCAATTTGAATTCTTTAGGCACATACCTAGCTAATGTTTCAAAGTATCCGTCTTGCCATTGTTCCAGAACAAAAACTTATTAAAAATCTTTGCTTAAGCTTCATAACATTTTAGACTCATGCTATTTGCTTTAAAGTGCCTCTTCACCAAAATACTTAAAACTCTTGCTTTGTACTTTGGAATGCGGTGGAAACGAATCTGCAAATAAATTTTTCATTGGGTGGTTGGGTGCTGAGTTATGGGGGTTTTTCTCTCCCCCAATCGTGATTCAGAACCGCATTTTCCGGAAAGCTGGGAACTAGCGAGCCCCGACGTCATAGTAGGAAACCAAATTCTCGTGCAATGAACAGATCGTGCAAGCCTCACTCACAGGAACAACAAGTCGCTTTCGTTCATTGCACTATCACTCAGTTTCTATCGTTTTAAAATGTCTTCCTCGGAAAGTGATATCTCGAATGATAGTGGTCGCAGTTCTTACGACTCGGAAGAACATTACTCAGCTGTTGAAGTCGAAGAAGAAAGTGAAACTTTGGGTGCTTGCGCTGCACCGGGCATGCCAAATGTGGATGATGTTGATGACGACAATTTCGATGACGACAAAGGACCTCATCAATTCGACCCAGTGGCAGACGAAGCCTACACTGCTGCATATCGCAGGGAAGTTGCTGAAGCTAGGGAAGAGGACCATAGATTAATGCGTCGTTTTGAGGGTGTCGAGCCGCTGGAATCTTGGTATGTATTACTGGTATTATCCTATTATGACAGATTCGATTAGGTCATCAGACTTCACTTAGGCCCATGTGTGAATCGGCATGCCGTGTGAATCAGTCAAACATGGCCCCCAAGTGAAGTCTGCTCTACTGGAGAGCTCTGGAGTGAATAAAAAACACCATATACCACGGTTTCATGACGGAGAAGGTTATTAACATTTCAGTATTACAGTAAAAACCCGAGTATAAGAACCTAGTGATTAAGAACCTGCAGGCTGAAATTCTGAAATTAGACCCCCATAATATAAGAACCCATTCAGCCTGAAATTTGAAATAGGTTCTTATTTGTAGAGATAATTAAATTAAAGCTCCAGTTGCTTAGTCATTGAACCTATACAAAGCTTTGAAAGCTTTTCATTGAATTAATTTATATAAAATTTCTGATTCTTGAACGAATTCAACTGCTGTGAACTGACAGTAAGTAACAGGCTTGAAGTTTGAATCTGAACAAAAGAAATTTCTGAAAGCCCTGAATAAGATAAGAACCAATTTAATAACCTGAACAGCCTCATTTCCCTCTAAATACCCAATATATAAGAACCTAGTCAGGCTGACTTGCAAAATTGTAGGTTCTTATACGCGGGTTTTTACTGTATAGCATGTTGTTCATACATACATTTGTATTTGCTATGCTTCAAATCATATTTAATTTAATACAGGATGTCCAACCATATGTAATATATGTATAGGCCCATCTAGTCCTAAATTATGAATGAAATGTTTCTTTTTTCGGATATTTTAGCTGTCCTTCCTTTTGTTTGGTAATCATAAATTTACCCAGAACCTAACTTGAAAGGAAATGCACCTGGCTAAGATCCCTAAACATAATTTGCATTTATTCCTTATTCCACCCAGGTGCAAATGTGGTAATTGTTCCACAGAAAGATTGGAAAACTGCCACGAATGCCAATGCTGCACAGAGATTGAGGGATGCATGCATGAAATGCATAGCTTTGAAGTAGTGGAGGAAGTTGGTAATGTTCAGTGTGTTACTGAGCACCCTGGATTTGAACCGGTGTGCCTTAACAAATGGTGCCTGAGGTTGTCAGCAGCCAAGTATAAAATAAAAAGAAGAACAAGGTACCGTCGAACAGGATTTGAAAATCGGTAAGGAAATGATAAGCCAAGTTACATTATATACAACTTTTCAATTACAAATAGTCACTAAAGGTTGAATATGATCTACGAACATTCAATACACTCATTTTTATATGAGAAACTAAGGTCCAGATAGGTACTTTCTTAAATTTTAGGGCACTTTAGATACCAAAGTTTCCAAAGAGTTTCTATATTTTTAATTCAGGAAGTATAGAGTTGATTCAGTTTTGTTAGGAATGTTACCAAATTACTTGGTATTGATCTCAAAACAAGTAATAACAAAAACATAATTCATACTCAAAACAGTCAGACAGTTGCTATTACTGCACATGTCAAAACAAAGTTACAAAATTTCCTTAGAATAATTTAGGTAGGGCAGTTTCTTTATTTTCAAAAAATTGAGCCTTCCAATTACTTGTATCAGCTGGTTCTTATTAAAAATGAGTGTACTGAATAATGCAGTTATACACTGTAAACAAGGGTCCAATTCAGCTTTACTGACTATTATTTGACTCTGAATACTTTAGGAATACTTTTATTTTGAATAAAGCATCAATTTTCCAACAGGAATGAAAAGAACTTCTAAACAGTTAAGTAGGGCAGGCATAATTATGTCAGTATTGTAATATAGTATCTACAGTATTTCTCACCCAGGACAGGGTATCACTTTCAATAATTTGACCCCAGGACAAGGTGCTTTTTCAGATTCTCAAATGGCACCTCCCTTATATTTGTAGACCAAGTACCCACAGGCTGAGCTGGAAGCACAGGACACAATTTGTGTGGTCCATACCAGTGTCACCTATGTGAGCAATATGTTTTCGAGCTTAAGATTTTGCTGTTTCATCATATGATTGATACACAAACATTTTAGCTGTTTTTTTGATGGGAAGGGCAAGTGAGGCTCATTTGAGATCTTGGGAACGGTGCATTTCAAATCTAACTTAAAAACTGACCATAATAAAGAAAAATAGCTTGTGCCAGTTCCAAATTCTATGCCTATATATATGCGTGGTATGATATATGTTTATTTTCTTGCATTGTTTCCTTATTCAATTTGAAATGGTGCAGGTACCTTAATTATAACATTCAACAACTAGTTTCATTATTCATGAAAATATATTGTAACAGTGTAATATACAGTACAGTAAATAATGTTAATTATCATTGCAGATATCTTACAGAGACTTCACTCGACTGATTCATGGCTACTTAGGGAGAAATAAACGCATTCCACTGCCTGCCTGTGCATACAATTCAATAAGGCGGAAATTTCCAGTTGTGGTAGGAGAAAATAGAGGATATGTTCCAGAAGATCATTCTGATTGAACTCAGCTATGCATTCCTAGAAAGAATGTAGACATTTTGTCATCAAAGTTTTCAAAGGCCAGGAGCATACGCATACTGAACTGAGCATTTAGCCTTCAATGACCAACTCATAATTTTGAGCCTTGAGACATTTGTTATGATGAAATATTTCTCTTCTGCCTTGACAAAATGTAAAAATGTATACCGTATTCACTAAGACTTTATAGCTTGGAAACAGTCAGTTAGTCAGTGTATATTTGCATGGCCTGAAAAGGGTTTTGGCCTGACCCTTGCCGATGCAGTACTGTAGTAGCATAGTTGATACCTGTATATCATTGTATGTAGTGGAATTCACAAAATATGAAACTCAAACTGAAAATTTCATACATTTTGATTTCACCTTTCAGCTCAGCATGTTTGTGCCCTGGGGGGGGGGGGGGGCATACATACAGTACCTCTGAAAAATGTATCTATTCAAGCAAGTCAAAAGCTCACAGATTGTTACCTCAATATCATCTGTAGTGTCCATGGCTGCATCCACTGGCTGTGTTGCTTCATCTTCGATGTGTTCTTCCTGGTCATCTTGGCCTAGATTTTGGTTTGAAACTGATGGTTGTGAATCAGATCGCTGCACGTCCTTCACAATCTAAATAAACAAAAAATTTGAATTCCATAAATAAATGGTAAATTCGACACTCATTTTCACTTAAAACTAAAACAATCAGAAATCTAAAAATTCGATAAAACAACAACTATAGGCCTTGGGTTACAGTCAATGAAAAAAGTTATAGACACAAGTAATTGGGCCTAACGTACCTTTCTCCGTGTTCGTTCAGACATTTGTTCGACGTTCTTCTTTTCCAGTATTGTAGGAAATGGAACCACACCAATGTCGTCACTAATAAGTCTTGGGGTAGTACCTGGCGCAAATACTTTCCGAACGAAACTCTCCAGCGTGAAATGTTTCGAGCAGACTGCCGTATCTTTTGAGAGCTGCCATGGATCTGCTCGTTTTGAATTTATAAAGTCGACCCATCTCTTCCTTCGTCTCTTTGCCTCGGGACGATCGTCGTTGAAAAACGGAATTTTGTGGAGTGCTATACAGTGTTCCTTGTCGGGATTTTTGCTACAAGTTGGTAAAATGCATCGTAAAGGCATTTCGATGGCAGTGTTTTGTCCTCGTGTCTTGAATCTGTTATGTGAGCACGCGAGCGAATGGAGACTGAATGGAAATCAATAAGTTCCTTTCCTACTATGACGTCAAAGCCCGTTCGACCGAGGCTCTTTGCTTTACATTCGCTGCGTGGTCTCGAATCAAAAGATATGACGTAATCGTCCAGATTTCGCAACTTTGATGCGTCATAAAAAATTAAGGGCATGATCTATCCAAAAAATTGTTTCGTTTTCGACACGTCCGTATCAAATACCATTGAAAGCAGTTATAAAATTTTTGTGTGCAGAGACACTTTAAATAATAATGTAAGATAAAAGTCAAAAACTGTGGTGGATTTTACATATATCACTGGATACCTATCATGAAATTACTTTTTTCTGCCCTTTCTAAACTTCTTTCTGAAGACCAGCAGCATTTATTAGTAAGACCTAATAACAGTCATAACTGCTAATGTTACAAAGTATCGCTCTTGCCAATGTTCCAGAACAACAACGTATTGAAAATCTTTGCTTATGCTTCATAACATTTTAGACTCATGTTATTTGCTTTAAATATTAATGTCAGATAAAAGTCAAAAACTGCGGTGGATTCTACATAACAATTGACATCTATTACTTGCTATTATTTTCATTATACATTTATACAAACATACCTAACATGCATAAGGAATTTCTTAACAGGAAATAACTTTTTTCTGCCCTTTGCAAACTTCTTTCTGATGACCAGTAGGATTTATTACTAAGACCTGATAACAGTCAAAACTGCTAATGTTTCATATTAACGGTCTTGCCATTGTTCCAGAACAACAGAATATTAAAAATCTTTGCTTATGGTTCATGAAATTTTAGACTCATTTTATTTGCTTTAAAGATTAATGTGAGATAGAAGTCAAGAACTGTGGTGGATTTTACATATATCACTTGACACCTATTCCTGGCCATTATTTTCATTAAACATATATACAAACATGCATAAGGAATTTCGTAACATGAATTCATTTTTTCTGCCCTTTCTAAACTTCTTTCTGATGAACAGTAGGATTTATTACTCAGACCTAATAACAGTCAAAACTGCTAAAGTTACAAAGTATCGGTCTTGCCATTGTTCCACAACAACAATGTATTCAAAATCTTTGCTTATGCTTCATAACAATTTAGACTCATGTTATTTGCTTTAAATATTAATGTCAGATAAAAGTCGAAAACTGCAGTGGACTCTAGATATATCACTTGACACCTATTACTGGCTATTATTTTCATTATACATTTATACAAACATACCTAACATCATAAGGAATTTCGTAACATGGATTCGCTTTTTTCTGCCCTTTCTAAACTTCTTTCTGATGACCAGTAGGATTTATTGCTAAGACCTAATAACAGTCAAAATTGCTAATGTTTCAAAGTATCGTTCTTGCCATTTTTCCGGAACAACAACATATTCAAAATCTTTGCTTATGCTTCATAAAATTTTAGTCTCATGTTATTTGCTTTAAATACTAATGTCGGATAGAAGTCAAAAACTGTGGTGGATTTTATAGATATCACCTGCAACCTATTACTGGATATTATTTTCAGTATACTTGTATACAAACATACCCAACATGCATAAGGAATTTCGTAACATAACTTCACTCTTTTCTGCCCTTTCTAAACTTCTTTCTGATGACCAGTAGGATTTATTACTAAGACCTAATAACAGTCAAAACTGCGAATGTTACGAATGTTAAGGCTCTATACACCAAGTTTCATTGCAAAACAACCTGGTACCCTCATCCTATACACACGAGTGGTATATATATATAGAACTCCGCACAAGAGAAATGGCTTCCAACAGCAACTTTTTGGAAGATTCAGTAGACGCTGGCATTGCCGATTATGATAGTTCCTCCGAAATGAATTACCAAGGTAATTAATCTATTATTCCTTATTTATTTTCACTCCTCTTTAATCTATACTTAACGTCCTACTCCTACTAGATATTATATCATATTATATATTCTCTGTACCATTTTCTTTCCTTCTGACACTTACCAACTCATATAATCACTAATGTATCTACGCACTAACACTTTTTTGTCTCTTACCACGCTCTTCCTCGACCCAATATCCCATGTACCTCAGCTACTACTACATATGTACCACATACCACATTATACATCGCAATTTATGATATTGCACCATGCACATACTTATATAAGTATACACATTCATCCTTATATGCCTTATATATATACTCCTCCAACCCAGATTCCTAGAGCCTACACTGGCCTACGTCCTACAAACACAGCTTACATATATAAACATATGTACCCCACTACACAAAACCTGTATATACCCCAAGCTCCCCTATAATAAGCCCCTATTCATTCTAATCATATTTTATAACCAACTTTCTTAACATTCCACCCACCAGTATCCCCGAGCGTCGTCAAGGAGACTCCAGAGTCGAAGCGTCCCAGCCACCCACCCGATGCAGTTCACATCAAGACACGACCCGGAAACTACCGTATACCAAAACTGATGGACAATCGCATCCAAAATTTCCAAACTTCGAGGAAACACACAAAAAAACAATGCCAATATAAAGACGCGTCCACAAGAAAACACCACACCAACAATAATACCGATAAGCGGAAAACTAACACACAAACCCCCACGAACCAAACGGCCACACCTGAAACAAAGCAACCCGAGAACTTCGGGGACACATCCAGATTCATCGACCTCCTGGCACACAATAAGGCCAGTGAGCTCTATCACAATGATAGAGCCTCACATTTCGAAAGGGCTGCACATGAGGGAAGATTCCCCAATTATGTGCACCCCCAAGTAGAATTCAAATTCCAAGCCGAACTTGACCAGGAGAGTCGGGATGCTATTGATAAGCTTAATAAAGCTTATCAAAAAAACATATGTGAAATACTTCACAAACACCACATGAAAATGGCTGCATATGAAAAAGCCAACACGTTGGAAAACATTGCCCTCACCAAGACAAGGTTCCCGGAAAAGAACACAAATGAACACATCATAACTTGTGGTATGAACAAGGGTATTGAAAAACACGTGATCTATAAATCCACCAAAGACAAAGAAACCCACAAACGCCCCAGACTCTACTAATCTACACACGAACGTTATACTTACTCTTGTATCTTCTATAATAATTTATATTTTATATTATACATTTTGTTACTGTTCTTATATCTGTGTATTTCATTCTCTCTTCTCTGCTTTGCAACACCTTAGGACGATCTATCCGGGAAAACATGCCACGATTTAAGAACATGGGGTACATTACAAAATGCAACAAACTCCTTGGAAGGAAAAGGAAACTTCGTAAGAGCAAACATAAGGGCACGATGCGCAAATATCTCGAAAGGGAAATAAGGAACAAACATATCAGTCACAACATTGTTAATCTTACCAACACAGAGCTATCACAATCACAAAAAATGCTTCTGGAAAAGGGCCTCTCCTTTGTTCCTACCCCCAACACCGTATCCCTCCGAACAGCCTACAACAGAATTACCTTACCAATGTCTGGCATGACATACTCAATCTCTTTACACTACCCATGAATAACTCTATAAACTCTGCCAACATTACCCTCCCTGAGAAGCAGGCCTTAGAGGAACTTCAGTCCATCAATGATATTACCATCAAAAGAGCGGATAAAGGGGGTCGCATTGTCCTCATGCCAAATGAAATGTATACCACAGAGGCATATCGCCAACTCAATGACCCCCTATATTACACTGAACAACCAATAGACCATACAGGCACCCTAGCTTATGAAATAACCACATTCCTAACACACTTACACACCAAAAAAATAATAGACAACGATTTATTTGGTTTCTTACTACCTAAGAATCCAATCAGAACACCAATATTCTACATGCTACCCAAAATACACAAACTGAACAACCCAGGGCGACCAATCATTTCTGGCTGTGGCTCCCCTACAGTGAATATATCCAAATTCCTGGACCATTCCCTTCGCCCCATTGTCGAATTAAGCCCCTCTTACATACGTGATACAACTCATTTCTTACAAATTGTTCTTAATCACAACTTTCACATACCCAAAGACTCTTGGTTAGTCACGTTGGATGTGAAATCATTATACACAAATATCCCCCAAAATGAGGGCATAGAATGTTGCCTTCATGCAATAAATGAACATTACCAAGGTACACCCCCCTTGGACATCAAACACCTACAACAAATGTTCGAGTTTGTACTCAAACATAATTACTTCACATTCAATGATAAATTTTATCTACAAACCCATGGCACAGCAATGGGCACAAAAATGGCTCCAAACTATGCTAATATATTCATGACAAAGATCGAAAATCACATCCTCCAAAATGCACCCCATAACCGAAAACCCCTCCTATGGAAAAGGTTCATTGATGACATATTCTTAGTCTGGCCGTATGACTTACAGTCACTTCTCCATTTTAAACAATACATAAACACAATACACAACACAATCAAATTCGAGATGACACATTCACAAACCAGTGTCAACTTCTTAGACACAACCATCCACTTCAATTGAGATGGAAAACTCATCAGCTCCCTGTACAAAAAACCCACTGACATCTGTAGTCTACTACACAACAATTCCTTCCATCCCCCAACAGGTAAACAAAGCGTTATATACAGCCAAGACCTGAGATATAGACGTGTTATCACAGATAATGAGGAGTTACAAACAAAACTAATGGATCTAAAACTAGACCTCATACAACGAGGTTACCATTCCTATGAGATCAACAAGCAATCTAACGAAATTGCTGATCTGTCACAAAACGACCTTTTGTTTAAAGGTCAACATAACAACACATATTCTGCTACACCACAACTTAATGTTGCAAATTACATTGGAGCTCAGAACACCAACAACAACACCGAAGATACCACAGATGATATTTTACACTATCATACACCAGATCCTACCATCTCTAATACAAACATCTCACAATCCCAAATAAAACATAAAACCCTACCCTTCATCATACCCTATGACACACGTACAATCCGCATCAAATCCATTCTCAAGGAACACTGGAGAACCCTCTCCCGTAACGAAGCCCTATCCAAAATTTGGACCCGCCCACCAGTTCTGGCACTGAAAACCCATAAAAACATTGGTAATCATATTACCCACACAAAATTCTAATATATTTACATTATGATGTTAGATTGAAACATTACCCCTTTGTGGGTAATGGGGCGCCCATGTATCATACAGCATATTGAACATAAAGCCCCGAAATGCTTCATGGGTATTCGACTGACGAGTTTCTTAAATCTACATCATACACACCCTCTGTGACACACACACACACATAATGCGCGAAGCCGGCAATTGCACGCAAAGCTGCGCCCCACATCGAGGCTAGACTTAAATTTTGCTAAGCAACAGCGCCTTTAGGTTGGTGATACACTCATTTTTCTTACTTGCTTGTGCTCAGGTACAATTTCATTTATTTTTAACAACAACAGTATCGGTCTTGCCATTGTTCCAGAACAACAATCGATTTAAAATCTTTGCTTTAATTAAAGCGAACGAGACCCTAAAAATTAAACTGAGTGGCGATGGAACAAGAATCGGTAAACGTTTGCAGCTATTAAATGTGACATATACCATAATTAATGAAAGAAAGGTAGCTGCAACTGAAAAAGGAAACTACGTACTAGCCATAATCAAGACTAAAGATGATTATGAAGGGATAAGAGACTGTCTCAAGGATGTAAGACAGGATATGTCAACCCTAAAGTCAATAACAGTCAATGGTATAACATTCAATTTAGAGTTCTTTCTTTGGGGTGACTGGAAATTTTTAGCTACTGTCTGTGGCATTGGTCCAGCAAACCAGAATTATGCTTGTATTTGGTGCCTGTGTCCCAGGTTATTAAGGCATAATACTGAGAAAAATTGGCCTCTCAATGATTTGGCATCCAATGGTTCACGAACCATTGATTCCATTTCCCTGTGTCTGCTCGCAGCAGACAATATGAGAACGGCGCATGCGCGGAGTCCGCATTGGCATAGCATTGCATGGAGGACGCAAACATGGAAGAGAAAACGTCTCCGAAAAGGTAGGGTTTTATCCACTTCAATCGCTACTTCGCTATTTCAAACCTCGTTCTTTTTTCTCAAATACTCTTACTAATGTTTTGTACAATTTTAGCTTTCAAGTTGCTGCTGAAGAAGAATGCGAATCTTCCGGTTCGCAAGCTATAAATACGGGCCTACTTGACGAAATGCGTTCGTCGCAAAATGAAAATTTTGCCCGTTTAGAGGGTGTTTTAACTGGTTCCCTTTTGGGATTACAGAAAACCCTTTCTGAACTATTGCTACCGCTGAATAACAGCTTAAAACGAGCGTGTAGTGAGTCTGATGATGCTGCATCAACTTTTCAATCAGCAGCGGGGCCGTCATCAGCCAAAAAAAAAAAGCATCCAAGGCCATTGCCAAAGGTTGCACAAAAACATATTCCAGTGCCATTGCAAAAGGGAATACCAAAAATGCTAACAGGACCAATGTCAACACTGCTAGCAAACGCTCAGCCACGCATACCGCTACCAGGCATGAAGATCCTCCTGAGTCTGACCATGAGGATCTAGATTATGATGAAAACATGTCTGATGTTGAGGGTGAAAATGAATATAACAACCCCAACAATGATTCTATCAGCATCCCTGAACAGGACAGCTTAGATGCGGATGTTCAGGCCCTCCTACAAGACAATGCAGATGAAAAGGGGGGTGATGCCGACGCCCTATTGTCTCAGATTCAGGAGGACCTTCTGTTTGAGGCTGACACTGCAGATGCCGTCAATGATAAACTGGCGGAAATTATTTTGGGGCTTTGGGGTCAAAAATTGGCACCCGAAAAAATCAAGGCTAGACTCAATAAGTTTTTAAAGCCTAAAAATTGTGACCTTTTTGTCCCTAAATGCAATAAAGACATCTGGTCGGAGAAAATTGACACATCTGCCAGACAATTTGACCTCACCATGCAAAAAGTGCAGAATATGATTCTCCATAGTACTTTTGGGGTCATCTCCATCTCGGACAAGGCTTTGCAGGCTAAGTCCCAAGAGACCTCAGAAATAGCCAGCATGTCCATTGACCTAGCTGCTATTCTCACAAATGTCATGCACGAAATCAGCCAAATTCGCAGGGACAACATGAAGCCAAAATTGGGGGTGTTAGGAAAACTTGCGAATGATGTTGCCCCTAATGCCCCTCTACTTTTTGGGTCTGAGGATGACCTTAATAAGCGGATTACCAAAGTAATGGCCGCTAGCACTGCTATTGCAAAAAGCTCTAAAGGGAGATATTTTGCAAAAAACTTCAAGACCCCCCCATATCACTCCCGCTATGGGATGAGGGGTCAGAGAGGGGGGAGAGCCAGGGGACGACCATTCCAGAGACCATCCCGGAGATACAACCGCAAAGGACAAAATTAGATCAGACAGTAAGTCACAATTTTGACATAAACTTACATTTTGATGTTAATCAACTCAAGTCTGATATTGATAATTACAAAGCTGGCAATGTCCAAAATTTTACCGCTAATTGGGCGGAGGTTTCTCCAAATGTTTATGTGACTCAGATTATTAGGTATGGTCTCACTATCGATTTCATTGATAACATACCCCCTATCTCTAATAGCATCAAGCAGTGTGTATTTGCTCCTAACGAGGCTGCTATAATTGACTTAGAAATCATAAAATTGCTGAAAAAAGAAGTTATAGTTGAAAGTACTCGATGTGCTGGGGATTTTCTCTCTAGCATATTTACCAGGCCTAAAAAAGATGGCACTCGAAGAATGATTCTTAATTTAAGTGATCTTAACGAGCATGTTATTTATCAGCATTTCAAAATGGAATCATTACATGATGTCCAAAATATTATTAAACCTAATGTTTGGATGGCCTCGGTTGACCTCAAGGATGCATTTTATAGCATACCTGTCCATAGAGATCACCAAAAATATTTTAAATTTTTTTGGAGAGAAAAAATGTATGTATTCAAGGGCATGCCCAATGGGTATGGACCAGCAATGAGACTCTTCACTAAAATTTTAAAACCCCCCTTTGCGTGGCTCCGAGCCAGGGGACATATGTCTGTGGTCTATGTTGATGATACATATCTCCAAGGCAACACTGAACAGGAATGCCTGGATAACGTTAAAGCCACAGTGTCATTATTACGCAAACTGGGGTTCACAATTCATTTGGAGAAATCTCAGCTTATGCCTGTTCAAGAAATAGAATTTCTTGGGTTTCTTATTAATTCAAGAAACATGACTATAAAGCTCACTAATTATAAAATCCAAAATATTCGTGAGAAAATTCTCAAATTTCTAAGAACTAAAAAGCCAACTATCAAGGATCTTGCCTCTGTTATTGGAACTATTATTTCCACTTTTCCAGTTATTCCTTATGGTAAATTGCATTATCGCAATTCTGAAAAGTGTAAAATTGAGGCCCTTAAAATGAGCAAAGGTGATTTTATGGCACCCATTGATATTAACCCCACTGTTGAACTAGAGTTACAATGGTGGCTTGACAACATTGCAGATACTTGCAACAATTTACACTTGCCTGATATTGATATAGTCATATACACTGATGCGAGTGAAATTGGCTGGGGGGCTACTGACGGTATTAACCCCACTGGTGGGCAATGGTTGCCCTCAGAGATTCAGCATTTTAATTGTCTTGAGTTAAAAGCAGCCTTTTTTGCTATCAAATCATATTGCAAGAACAAAATTTTTAAGCATATTAGGATTATGACTGACAATCAGACCATAGTGGCATACATTAACCATATGGGTGGTACGAAATCTGCCACATGCAATAATATAGCAATGACCATTTGGGATTTTTGCATCAAACGAAATTGTTGGATATCAGCTGCCCACATTCCAGGTGTTGATAACACTGTAGCAGACAATAAATCTAGGCAATTTCATGATAACACTGAGTGGCAACTATTGCCTAAGCACTTCGAGATGATCACGCAATCCTTGAATTTTATGCCCACAGTTGATTTATTTGCATCTAGAGTAAACCACCAACTGAATAAATATGTTTCCTGGCACCCTGATCCTAATGCCATTGCCACTGATGCTTTTACAATTTCCTGGACAAATATAAAATTCTATGCTTTTCCTCCTTTCAGCATCATAGGAGACACGGTGGCGAAGATTATAAAGGATGGAGCTACAGGGATCATAGTTATTCCAAGGTGGAACACCCAGTGTTGGTTCCCCAATGTGATGGGCATCACAAAACAAATGGTAACGATCCCCAAAAAGGCACTTTGTCTGCCCTCCAAACCCCAGGAAACACATCCGCTGGAGAAAAATCTGTCTCTGCTTGCACTGATGGTCTCCGCTCAGCTTTAGGGTGCTTAAATTTGCCACAACTCACACAAGATATAATTCTTTCCTCTTGGAGGAAAAGCACCATGAACAAGTACTCGTCTACTTGGTCTAGGTGGCAAAAGTTTTGTTCTGATAAGGGAATTTCTAGCACCCATACCAATATAAATAGTGTGCTTGAATTTTTTACATCTTTATACACTAATGGATGTCATTATAGTGGGTTATGTGCAGCTCGCAGTGCTCTCACATCACTTGTCCATATTGAGGATGGCCCTTCCATCTCAGCCCATCCATTGACTAACAGGTTCCTTAAAGGGGTGTTTAATATGCATCCTCCGGCACCACGATATGTTGAAATTTGGGATGTCGATAAAGTTCTGTCATATTTCAATAATAAGAATCACAATGATCAACTCTCATTCAAGGAACTCTGTACTAAAACTGTCACTCTTTTAATGATCCTTGGGGCCAACAGGAAAAATGCCTTCTCTACTTTTACCATCGATAATGTCAAAACGGATGAGACTAAGTGTGTCATTTGTCCTAATAAAGTTATGAAACATTCTAGGCCTGGTTTTAAACCTGAGCCCCTCGTATTTCACAGATACCAACTGAATAAAAAATTGTGCATTGTCAGTTGCATTGATCACTATTTGTTTCAACGAAATAAATTAGTACATCGTGATGAGAAAGCGTTCATCGTCACATATGGGAAGCCACACAAACCAGCTTCAACTGACACCATCTCTAGGTGGATTAAAGATACATTGAGGGATTCTGGCATTAACGTCGATGTATTTACTTCCCATAGTTGTCATGCTGCTTCGACTAGTAAAGCTTTTGCTGTTGGTGTGCCTTTGCATGAAATACTCAAACGAGCCAACTGGAGTCGTGCAGAAACTTTTCAGAAACATTATAAAAGGACTATTGTTCCAACTAACGACGAAGATTTCAATTACGTCAGCTCAATCCTGGACAACTCATCTGTTGTTACTGACTCGAATAATTTAGACAATTAATAGACATACAATATCGTACCCTTGCTTTATATTTTATATCTATGTTTTGCTGTGAGTTGTATATTTTCAAATTTTTAGCAGCTCTGGTCTGTTTATTTGTTTTGTTTCGTCAAGATCAGAATTTCAGGAAATTCAATTCAATTTCATATTTGCACATTTGCCTCGTTTCTATTGCACGTCTCTTTTTCATTTCAAGTTTGTCAATGCAAATGCAAGAATGCAAGTCTTGATGTGATTATGATTATTGTGATTTATTTGTTTTGGTACGCAAACATTTTACTAATGGATTCTTGTTCGGGGGAATTCTTATTGCGGAACCAAACATTTTTGAGGGAGTCTTTTAAGTCTCATATTGTCTGCTGCGAGCAGACACAGGGAAATGGAATTAAAAATTAACCGAATACTTACGTATGAAGGGTAATTGTGATTCCATGACCTGTGGATGCGAGCAAGCAGTCAATATGCCACTCCCTTTTACGGTTTTACCCTCCCTACTGTTACTGCTTGCTTTTGTATATTCTTTCTCCCTCAAAAACGTTTTCTTTCAAAAATGCGGACTCCGCGCATGCGCCGTTCTCATATTGACTGCTTGCTCGCATCCACAGGTCATGGAATCACAATTACCCTTCATACGTAAGTATTCGGTTAATTTTTAAATCTATTAAAAAAGATTCAAAGTCCAGGAAAAATAATTTCCAAAAGCAGCCTCTTTTTGAATTTATTCAGATGGATCATGTCATCATAGACATACTGCATTTATTTCTCAGGATCTGCGATATTTTGATTGAGAACATCATTCGAGAATTGAAAAAGGCGGATGCCATTGAAAAGAGAGATGTTTTTCATGCTGGTTTTGATGCTACAAAACACCAACACATGGAAGCCTACATGAAATTCCTTAATTCTCTTAATATCCCATTCACCCGGTCTATCAACAAGGATACAAAAAAATTCCAATATCGTGATCTTACAGGACCTGAGAAATTATTAGTACTCGAGAAAATTGAATTTGAAGATTTACTCCGAAGTTTTGAGGGTAGCAAAAAGCTTCAACACCTGTGGAAGTATTTTTTGCAACTTTATCATGAAATGCGACAAACCTTTTCCTCTGATGAAGATATAGAGAAGTTTTCTGAATCTGTCAGCACCTGGACAAAAGATTTTCTTCACCTTTATGAGACAAGTGATGTCACTCCTTACATGCATGCATTTCGCTGCCATGTTCCACAGTTTTTAAGGCTATATGGGAACATAGGTGATTTCAACCAACAGGGTCTGGAAAAAAAAGATTGACCAAGCTTCAAAGGATTATTTCCGATCCACTAATCATAGGAATCATGAAGCACTGCAACAACTGTTGCTGAAGAAAAATCGGATTCAATGCCTGGAGACCATGGGAGCAGAACGTATGAAAGCAAGCTATTGCTGTAGCAACTGTGGAGAGAATGGTCATTCAATTAAGAAGTGCATAAACAAATGTGCCACATGTGATGTACCTGTGTGTTGTACACATCTTACAAGTAGATGGCAAATGGCAAAAAAACTGTCATTAATTAGATAACATATAATCAAAAAACAATTTAAACGTTATTAAAGTGCTAAAATGCTAATCACTGGAATGCTCTAGATATTCAAAGCTAGGGTAGATTTGTCTTCAGAAAGTTTAAAATATACGTCATTATTTGCAGGTCACCACATTATCCTCAAGATTACGGCAGAGGGCTTTAGAGCAAATAGATCAAAAGCTGTAGCTTATAAACTGCTGCCGCTCAAATTTCTCAGTGAATTCATCAATAGTGCCCTTTATCTATGATTTACATCCAAGTGTTGATAAACTATTGAGTAACAGTGGTTTTTAACAACCGCTTTTGATCTAGCTACAGAAATAAAACCAAAGCAAGCAGTAGCCTTAACCTTGAATCAGGGACCTGCGAAATTTGACCTGATATGCTTTACACTTGTCAAATCACACAGAATCTGCTAGAATCACCTGAAAACAATCAGCAAAATAATTTAGAACCAGGCACTAAAACAAGAGCAGGTAAAGGGGTTTAACCCACACCATCTCTTGTTATAACAGAAAAAAGGCAGGCTGGCATGAACAGAGTTAACAGCTCCAAAGTTTTTCTTCATCCCAGTATGGTATCCTGTGTTCACATTGTTCACATTGCTTTCATAGGACGGATGAATTTATTGGGTTTTCTCATATTCTTCAAAAGGACATTAGCCCCCCCCCCTCGCCCTAGCAAAACATTTTTTGTGTATGTCGTTAGGGGAAATTGCCGCCTCCTAGGTCACCACTCCTCTCCTTCTTACAGACGTGAATGGACAGTTCTAAGGTGATGCTAGCTGATTTGATTAAAAATTTAAATTTGAATAAAACTCCTCCGTTACTTAAAAATTGAAACAATAAAGAAAACATTTTAGGAGAAGCCTTCTTTGCAGGACTTCATTCTCAAGAGAGTAAACCAAAAGATCTGATTTGCTTTGTTTTTACTAGGTTATTGATGAAAATGTTTAAGAATTTTACGGAAATACCTTGTCTCAAAATATCAAACAAATAAGCGCACCACAGACTGATACATTTTACCTGTCCTGTTCTGATACTTGCATCTGATCTTGAAACTTAAAAATTTGATCAATTGTCCACGAGAAGGTAATTCCACAATAAAAATATGAAATTCATGTAAATATTATCAAATAGGCATTTTGTGAGATGTTTTTCTACTTGCTATGGCTATATTAATATCAAATTATATGTTAATTTTTCTTACATTTGGACACTGCAGAGTGGTGTGGCAAGTGGTTGGGCTAAGTAGTGAGTGCCTTAAATTTCCTGAAGAAAAGAAAACCAATTGTTGCGAAAATTAATTATGGGGGAGACTAGAGCCCACCCATTACACCCTGCTTTGTAGTCCCTGGTATTCCTTCAAAAACTTCTTCTGTTTTAAGTTATATGTTGAAATGAGTTATTGTTAACCTGTGTGTTTCTGCATCACTTCTCTGTAAAAAAAGTGTCTCTTGAGCATGGATTTAAAAAAAACTTAAGAATCTTATAAAATTTGGAAAACTTAGTATTATCAAACCTCAATTTTTTTCACAATACAAAGTGCCAGTACATGCGCATTATATAACATGAGCAAGGATGCTGGAAAAGGCAAACACTGTTCCAGAAAAAGCTATGGTTGGTTAGGGTAAAGTGATGGTAAACACAATCCACAATTCAGGGTTGTGGCCAGACGAGAAGCCAACAAAGGAGCCGCAGCCTCATCCTTTCAAAGAAAAATGAATTTATGTGTTTCAATGAATTTACTGTGTTTTATCCACAAGTGAACACTAAAAGTGCTCCATGGCTCCCATCTTACAAACTCCTGGCTATGTCCCTGCCAAAAACATACATGTGCATAGGAATTTGGTTAAGTGGTGCCCCCTTGCCACATTTTCCAGCATCATCACTGAGCATGAAAAAGAGATTTGGCACCAATATACTTAGATAAAACAGCTTTTCGACAGCCTGATTCAAAGCCTACTTCTTTTCTAGAAGAAATTTCATGATTTTTGAAATTCTTAATGGTTTTCTTTTTGTTTATCATAAGTACATTTTCCGAAATTTAGTTTAATTCAACAAAAAGTCGGTGAGCTGTGAATCAGGCTAGTACGCCTATGTTTAATAAAAGCAAATTAAATTCAAACATCATATAACTTTTTGTATTGTCTCGCATTCCCGACTCCCCTGACAAAAGTAAAAACAAACACAAGCTGCTGTTCAAATTTGCAAGGCAAAAACTTCCCTCCCACTTGGACAAAGTCCTCAAGTGGTTGCCGCTTGAAGGTCCAGAAGCGAACAGTCTCCTCAACAACGTACTCAAAATCTCCAGAACAATTTCTGGCTCTTACGTCCCATTTCCTACGAAGAATACTGTTGAGGTCTTCATTCTTCTTGAGTCTTTGCCCCTTTGATCTTAAGCTCAATTCACACTAGACGCGTCACGATGCGTCGCGTCACCTAGCGTCACGGGGCGTCACGTCATAATTTTATTTTCCAATTCACACTGGAAGCGTCACCTAGCGTCGTTTTTCTATCTCTTGATATTTCTGTGGTTGGTTTTCTTTATTATGCAAATCTGTGGTGAGATATTTGGTGATGTTATTTGAGAAAGAAAAGAGGAAGTACACGTTTTTTTTTTCTATAAGAAACCTGGCTTGGGTGCTAGTACTAAAAGTTTCTTAATTTTTCACCAGTTTCTAGTACTAAAAGTTTCTTAAAAGTTTCTTATTTTTAGATACGCACTTAAAATCAAATTTTGCACTCTCCCTCACATATTGTGAAGCCCACCTACTAATACAAGTAGACTCAAAATCCTGTGTTCCTCTAAATAAAAATGTGTTGCAAACTTAAATCAAGCAAAAAATGTATTGTTGACATGTTACTTTCAGGCTCAGAAAGTCCTCTTATTTTTTCGGAGTTTCTTAAAGATATGAATGTAGTTCTAAAAGTTTCTTAAATTTTTGGGGCTCTAGTACTAGGTTTCTTATAAACCGTTTTCTTATTAAAAAAAAACGTGTATAGTGAAGTTTAAATTTCGAAACCGAAAAGACAAAGTTGAACGAGAGTAAATGAAATAGTTTTACCATAAAACCAAATATATTCTCGTATGTTTGTTGCATATTTTTACGTTATAAAATTACAGTTTCTACAGTACTTGTATTTTGATTTTTCTTCATGATTGCAATTCTTAACAAACAGAATTTAAACAAAACAAATGTAGGGATTTAGATTTAGAATAAGATTTGAGTTCTCAGAACATTGAAAGCTTCTCTGTGTTGATACTGAAGGTTTGGTGAATTTTGGAGTCATGTTTTCCCACTTTCTTTATTGTTCTGATGCGTCGCGTCGCGTCAAAGATGGATTTTTTCAACTTTGACGCGACCTGACGCATTGCTCAAAAACGCGATGCGTGCGCAATGCGTGGAGTGACGCTGACCTTATTAGGGCAGCGTCATGACGCGACGCATCGTGAGGCGTCCAGTGTGAATTGAGCTTTACTTCCTCTACAAAGTCTATCTCTGAAAAAACATGTTGAAAGACATCCTCTTCAATTAAAACTTCAAGTCTGACTTAAGGATCATCCTTTCTACCAGTTCGCAGTCTTCTTTTTACCTCCAGTAACAGTGAGCAACAGAACTTCTCTGAGTGTATTTCAAGGGTATCTGGAGATGGTGTGGGCAACTTAATAAGCTTCGCTATTGGGAATTCTTTGTCGTCTGTGATGTCTTTCCACTCATCAAACTCCTCCCCAAAACCAATGTAGTGCACCTTCACTCGTTTTAGCGCTGCATCGTATTCCTTTATTTCCATATCATAAAACTTTTTGTCTTCATTATTTTTTTTTCTAACTTTTTTAAAGGTTTTCCTCGGCATCAATATCATCCGACTCTATTTTGCATCCAAAACGGAGAACTGGTTTGTGAGCACGCAGTGACTTTCGAACGGACGCCATTACTGAAAAATACACAGAGGAAATGATGCGCAGTGATATGCGCGTTAGGGTTCAATTTTGACTTAGCTCCTGAAGCCATGACAGTATCTCTAAGGAATAAGTTTCATATGGGAAAAGCAACATATGAAAAATCTTTGCTTATACTTCATAACATGTTCTTTGCTTTAAATATTTTATGTCCAATAAAAGTAAAAAACTGTGGAGGATTTTACATATATCACTTGACACCTATTGCAGGCTTTTATTTTCATTTTACATATATACAAACATACCAAAGATGCATAAGGAATTTCGTAACATGAATTCACTTTTTTCTGCCCTTTCTAAACTTCTTTCTTGTGACCAGTAACATTTATTACTAAGACGTAATAACAGTCAAAACTGCTAATGTTACAAATTATCGGTCTTGCCATTGTTCAAGAACAACAACATATTATAAATCTTTGCTTTATTATTATAGCTCTTGGTTCGAAAAAAGTGGTTTGTTGAGGGCAAATTATATTTCGGATGAGATGAGATCCTTAGCCAGGCTTTTGATAAAGTTTCGTGAGATCACCGGAATAGAAGAGGC